>JAAGVU020000081.1:1257077-1284090 GCA_011763525.2 Mormyrus iriodes | reverse complement strand
GGGGGGGGGGGGGAGGGGTGGGGGGGGGGGGGGGGGGGGGGGGGGGGGGGGGGGGGGGGGGGGCGTTGTGGGAAACATTTGCAAACTGGCACCTAAAACTGCTTACAGATTCTGCATGCGTCACAGCGACGGTGTTAAATTTTAGGGGCCCTGGGTGTTTTTTTAGCTCTTTCTCATTTTTTGCTTTATTCTTTTCCCTGGGGCCCCTCTAATTTCTGAGAGGCGACACCAGCCCCCCCCCCCCCTTGGTAATTATCTCTGCGGTGATTGACAGGGGGGCAGAGGATCACGCAGCTTCGCTCGTGGGACATAAACAAATGCACGTGGCCCCCCCCTGGCGGTTCCGCTCACTCGCAGTGCGACGTAGCTTTTTCCCCTGATGAATTCAGGAGCGCAGACAGCCCTCACAGGAAACTGCTCTTTATTACAGAGGATGGTGTGTTTATCTCCTGTTGACATACTGTTGTTTTTCTGTTGACTTGAGAATTAATTCCTATAGTGAGAAGAAATCCCCCTAGAGTGTATGACAAAGTTGGTGTCGGCACTGGAATGAATGTGCCGGCCAGGCCTAGACTTTCACACTCGGGAACGGTGGGGGCTATGGGTGAGGAGCAGTGCTGTTACCAGGATAGGCGAGGGGGAGGGTGTAATGCCGCAGCACACACCAAAAAAGACACGTCACCTGTGCTTACAGGTCTTAATCATTCTCTTTTTTAGCATCACTGGGTGATTATTGGGGCGGCACAGTGGTTTACACTGTTGCCTCATCCCTCTGGAATAAGGGTTTGACTCACCCCTGCTCATGGGAGTTCTACTTACGCAAAAATGTTCTGAGGGCAGAAGGAAAAATTACTGGTTCAGAGAGATAACCAATCAGACTGTAGAGGAAGTGGGTCCAAGCAACTAGAGGACACAGGACCAACCAATCAGATGTCTTGGTCCCACCTCCTACGTCCTAAGATTAATTAAAGTTGCCAAATTAAATTTCCCTACGATGGGTTGGCACCCCATCCTGAGTTGTTCTCTGCCTTTCACCTATAACCTCCAGGATAGGCTCCAGACCCCCGTGACCATGAAAAGGACAAGTAGACATAGATTTTATTTTTGAGATAAGCACAGGTGGTGCCAACACCGCAAGAATGTTTTTGGAGAAGAAGATTTTTTTAAAGGTCATTTTGCCGTTGAACCGTTCGCTTTCCGCTTTTCTGTGGATCGAATGGATCCCCGGCCGGCGGCCCTATTTCCGATTTCCTCGCCTTCCCCTGATTCCGCATAATCTTCGCCTTGTTTATGTATAAACGGGGCATGTGTGTCTGTCCTCGGCCTGCTATGAATATGTATGTGGGCTGAGGGTGGCAGGTATCGGGAGAATTGGCAAAGGATGATGGACCACAGAGAAAGAGAGAAAGAAAGAGAGAGAGAGGAGAGAGAGAGCGAGATGACAGCCTTGTTCTACATCCATATTCTGTGGCCCAATTGCGGAAAGTAACACAGTCTTCTGTCAGAGGTGTAGATCACTTTACTTTTTATTCCTTTACTTGGGCACTGGATTTGTAGTATCTCCCAGTCCCCATGTGCCTTTACAGCATGGGAGAAAAGTCCCCCCCCCCATAAAACACCTCCACTTTTCCCATACCTCACAAACGTGGCAGGTAGGAAAGGCCCATCCACTCGCTGGCGTATCACGGATCCCAGTCACTCTGACCGAGTCAGCTGCATGGCCAGGCGGATACGTCGGGGGGTGTATTTCAAATGGACAGGGGTGCAGAAAGGGTGCCTGCTGTGTGTTTCACTTCTGCTTGTTCCTGGGGATTTATATTCTGGATAATTTAGACAGCCCATCACGGGGCCGTACCTGAGCACCGACCTGAAAAACTGAAACGCGTTAAGCCGCAGCTGATTTTCCTGGGTACACAGGAAATAATCCGGGACCAGGAGAAAGACTGCCACCCTCCTGTAATTAAGGAGTCAAACGTTAGCTGTCCTTCTTGTTAGTGACCTGGGCCAGACCGTTTCCCTGGAAACGGTGGTTTGCCACAGCATCTCCTTAAAGACCGAATCGATCACAGGTGGGCAGCCCCCGCACCAAGACTATTGCATCGCTGTTGCCCTTACGGCACTGCGACTATTATACGGGCCATGCCGGCTCCTTTGTGAGAAGTGTCTCCTCTGTCTAGCGGTGTGATGTCACCACTTCCAGACGGCCCGCTTTTATTTTTAGCCGCGGTGGAGTCAGGGCGATCGTTAAAGGAGACACACCGGGGGGGGCTACCTTGCGGCATGGAGCTCATCATCCTCTGGCCAACGACAAAGGGGGAAAGCAAAAAAACAAAAACAAAATCAATGCTCCACCACATGTCTGTGTTAATAGAGAGGAGTAGATTTTTTTTTTATTATTATTCATTTGTAGCGGAGTCTCCTTTGAGCCCTGGAACGGTGACAGTAGGATGAGGACGCACCCCCAGGGCAGATCCGGCTCTTAATGCGCAGCCAGCAGAATGGAGTTTAGGTTATATAATAAGTGAGGCTGAACCGGCAAACAGAGGGACGGCCCGGGATCCTGATGAAGACCCGCCGGGGGGGTGGATTTTACAAAGGGCCCGGCTAGCATGGTAGCATTCCCCACACCGCACAGACGGCTAAACAAGGGGCTAATCAGTCCCAGGCTTAACATTGTTCTCTAGCATGGGTGGTGTTCATCTCCACCAAGCCGCACGGCGATTTCCGAAGCATCACATAGCTGCCTCACATCTCATTAGCGTTCCACAGCCTGGGCTAGACCTTGTCCCTACCCGTCCGTCACTCCCGCCATGGTGGAGCTGTGCCACACCATGTCATATTTGTCATAGAAATGGGCCATTAAACAAAGCTATGTTCCTTTTGTTACCGTTCGGATGTGCACACGAAGCTGCCATAGCAATCAGCGGGGCAGAACATCTGCGGAACGTTCTGGATGATGGAGCGTCTTGGTGCCGCTGGATGGTGGGGGAGGGGTCAGCGTTGGCTGGTATAGTTGTAACTCCATCCAACTCCACCACTGCCAACCAAAGCCAGCACTGCGCCAAAACAGGCTCTACTAGTGGGAGGCTTTGGGGCCTGTAACAAGAAATACAGGTGATTTCAGATTTGACGTCATCATTTTCCCCTTAGTCCTGTGACACATGAAACCCAGAGGCATATAGAGGGGTGGAGTCACAGGGGCACTGGGCTCAGCAGAAAGCTGATTGGCCCTTGGAGTGTCCCACCCCTGTCAATCAGAGATTCAAAAAAACAAACAAAAAAAAACACTATGCTTGCAAAGATCAAATCCATCTTACGTCGCATTTTCGCTCTCAGATCTGGTATACCTTCACTAATGCCGTTCTTACTCACCAACTGCGGATCCTGCCCTTTGACATTTTTTTTTGTTTTGTTTTTTATCACTGTACAAGATGACAGGTATTAAAGGAAAGTCACAGCACTGCAGGCAATGAGAATCCACACCATCCAGTCCGCCGTTGTGGTCAGTAGGGTGATTTAAAGAGACGCCATACATAGACATATAGATACAAACACAGACACACACTAAATATAGAGCTTTACTGGTAATGCATATAAGCCATGCAGTTTCAAAATATTTTGCCATTTCCGAATTTAATCCTCTTTCCTTAAGCCAGAGCAATGACCCTATGGGTAACATACAAAATAACTGTGAAAATAATTACATACCCTAAGTCTTAGACTTACTTAATATTTTTAAGCCAGATGCAGCATCCAAAGAGTGCCAATACACTTCCTTAATTACCCAGCATGGATAGTCTTAAAATCCTAAAGTTGGAGAGACTTTTGTATAATCCTCAGTGCTGCACGCGCATTAATCCCCATAGACTCTGTAGTGGAGAAGCTGTCTCACGTTTCAGTAGGCTGGCAGTAATTTATCTAATCTCTTTCATAGGCCTATTTGTCACATGTCTGAAAACAGTAACAGAGGTGGGTTAAACGCAGACGGTCGGTCACACCTTGGCCAAGCGCACAGCTCCGTTATCTCTGACCCTGCTGACATGGGGGGGGGGTGAACTGCTGTTCTCTTAATGGCCAGTGGTATGAAATGTGTGTCATGCTAGCAGACTCAGTATTCCTTTCCAAGCTGGCTGAACACCACATCAACACGGTCCCCGGCTCTATTCGCTCTCAGGCATGTTTTTTTGCTGCTGTGATAGTCTGTAAATTGCCCTGAACCTGAGGTTAAGTCGCTCTCATAATGATTGAGAAGAACAAACTGAGCCCTAGTGTATTGACTTTAACAAACAAGCAAAGACATTGTGCCAGCAAATTAAATCGGAAACACTCTTCTGAGAGGACGCAGAGTGCGTATACCGTTTTGCACCGTGGTTTTCAGCCATAAGAACTTATTCAAATGCTGCGGCAGTACGAAGGTCATTTGCATGCTTTAAAAAGGAAAAACAAAAAATGGGGGTTTTTTTTGGCGTGGTTGTCAAATTCGGCGCAGACGGTCATGCAGATTATCGGTTACTCACTGCGCCTTGTGCACCTACGGCCGGCCATAACTCACCACGCACTGGCACCGGGGTGGGGTAGATAAATACCTTAAAATACAGTATATGCACCACTGCGGTCTAGTCATCATACGTGGGCTACTATTGCAGGCGCAGTGCGAGGGTTTCGGAAATACCCGCAAGGATATGAGGCGATCGACAGCCTAAAAAAGAAGTTTGATAAAGTCCCTCAAGGCGTATTTACGCGTTTGCACTTTGCGCTGGCTCCGTCTTTCACGCCAGACAGCCCGAGCGCAGCCCGCAGCTCGGGGCGCGTTTCCGGGAGCCGCTTCAGCTGCAGCTGCCGCCGGCCGAGCGCCGGAGATCGCGGCGCCGTTTGCCCGGAGACCCTGCGGAGCTCGATCGGGAGCTGGAGCCGCCGGCGCGGCGCGGGCAGGTACAGCCGGGCGCCGGTCCAGCTCGAGTCGGGTTATAATGCTCGGTTTCTGGAGGCGACGTATAAATGCGCCCATACGCGGTCGCATCCGCCGTTTCGGTCCCGCGTCTGTCGCCTGTGCCCGCGATGCATTTAGTGTGACACGCATTGCGAATCGCACCGTTAATGAATAAAGCGACTTCTCCGGCTCCGCGATCCCGCCAGCCCGCCGTCTTACAAGCCCAGCGCGTCCAGCTTTTACTTTCGTTTGCTGGATTATGATTACTATTATTATTCCTTACTGGTCGCTGGACCCGCTTGTGTGTGTTTCCCCCCGATATTAATTCAGCTCAGCAGTGTTTAAAAGCCCGCCGATGAAACACGTGTCGCATTGCCCTGCATCCCAGCCCCACACTTCCCAGGCGATATTGTAACTGTTTAGTAATTATACTCGATCACCGTACATAACTTAAAAGTTCATCTACTCCTTTTAAAGACACCGATTTCGTCTCAGTTTGTTACTTTTTTTGACGATCGTGTACTGCAAAGTCACTACAGGTGTTGCTAGTTGACTTAGCTGAACTCCAGTCTGGTAACGAGGCAAAGTTAGCCGAATTAACCAGACAAAAGTATGGTAAGTTTACCTGGTATACTAATCAATGCATATTTCATTTCCCTGCAGTTTGCATTTATCCGTACTAGCATTTGCTTTAATACTTTAAAAGCAGGCTGTTTGATAAACATTAAAATTAAGTAATTAATTTTACATGAAAATTAAGTTATGCACATTAAAATTAAGTAATGTGATCTTGAAAATAAAACCTGGCATCAGGTTATTAAAAGGGTGGTTATTCTGAGCACATAGTTTCGTTTCCTTCACTGTACTGCCTTGTATCCTGTAACTCTGGAAGTCTGTTTATGAAGGTTTTCAGACTTTTTGACATGTACGTGCTTGAACATTCTCATAGTGAAAATCACAAGTTGAAATTGCGAGGCACTCTCATTTCTTTTCTATTGGCACTGCGGGGGAGGGAAGCAGACATACAGGCCAAGTCACAACCCCCACCCAGCTCCGTGGTCTTACTGAAGACCAAGATCCTGCCCAGCTCCTCTGAACAGTGTGACCGGTGGCTCGCGTGTTGTGACTTGGGCTGGCTGAACTTTATTGGCAGAATTGTGCCTGGGATTTTATCTTCACTATGACGTACTCTGATTCCTTACTCTTCCTCAGTTTGGTTGTTCAACAAAGACATGTGACTACTGTGGGTAGTACAATTTGAGGTAAGATCAAGTTCTATGTCATCCGGTATAACTTTAAAGTTTGAGCGATGACATCATGGGGCAGGGCCGGTTCTGCGTTTCACTGGGTGCGTACCACCGTTTAGTCAGCTGGAAGCCTTGTGTTTACTTCTTTATATGTTCACAGTAGGCTGATCCTCTCGACGTCGGACAGGTCCTGGCACAGAGACTCAGACAGCACATACTTAGCAAGCAGCCTTGCAGGATTTGCATTACTTCTGGTTAGTGGCGTTTCCATTGCTACCGTTCCTGTCTGAGCAACTCAGTTGAAGGTTTGCACTAAAAGGGCCTTGATTGGATCGACCTTGAGCCTGTCACCTTGCGATTGTAGGTTTGTGTCCTTAATGGTTGCCTAATCCCTGGGAATACCTTTGAGGGTGGAGGGTTGTTTAAATTCCCAGAATGACATTCCCTCATTCCACGGTTTTGTAGCTGTGCATTTCCACAGGTTACCTCTGTCTCGTTTGTACTGTCCCGTGTGTGAATAAGTTGAAGAGCCAGGCTGAGCCTCACAGAATTACATCCCAGAACAGAAGTTTTACAGGCAAGCAGCTGATGTTGTTGACTAGTATGTTAAATATCTCATTTCTTTATGCGTGTGTGTCATTTGGGGATATTTCAGTCGCGGAAATGAAACTGTTAATGTGCAAAACAAAGCGGTAGGGGTGCATGACGGTGTCTGTATGCTTGCTTTCGATCTGAAACTGTGTTGACTTGGTTTATACACCGTTGTCAGTAAATGAGTTCTCTGGATTTCTGCAGAAATGTCTCCTAAAATGTCATCTGATCTTCATGTAATCTTAACCATAAATATATATATCTTAAATGATACAATTTTACATTGCTATATCTTTTTGGAAAAATACTGCAGACAATTGAAAAGCGCTTTCTGTAGTGGATGATTCAGGTTCAGAGGCGTCTTGGCCCATTCCTGTATGGAAAGCTGCGTCAGCTCATGTAAATCGGGATATTTTGCTTGGGCGGCCTGCGTCAGATCACAACACAGCTTTTCAATGTGACTGATGTCTGATTGGCTATTCAAAAATATGGATTTTCTTCAGTTTGAACCACCCTGTTGTTGATTTACTCCCATGTCTTGGATCACTGTCATGCTGTACGATCAAGCCTCTTTTGAATTTTAGATCACATGCAGGCACCTTGACATTTTGCTGTAGATGTTTCTGATACAAATTGGAATTCACCAGTTCCTCAATCACCACTGGCTGTCCAGGCCCTGAGACAAAGTAACACCAACCATCACACTTTCTTCCACCCTGCTTCACAGTTGGGATGAGGTTTTGCTGTTGTACTCTTCCTTGAAGTCGGGTATGAGCACATTTACCCAAAAGTTCAACATTTGTCTCATCTGTCCAGAGATGCTGGGGAACACCTGGTGGTCTTGAGATGGGTGGCAATGTTCTTCTGGAGATTATGAAAACCATACACCTTTTTGTTTTTTTTCATATGGTAGATGCACTAACACAGATGTTATCAAGTGCGAGAGATGCGTGAAGATCATTAGCTGTCACTCTAGTGTTGTTTGTCACTTGCTTGAGGTTTTAATCTCATGTTCTTTCCACTGATCTTTGTAAGGTTCCCAGCCAGAGAACAGTAGTAATGATGCTACATGTTTTCCATTTGTAAACTCTGCCCGTCTATGGACTGATGGTGGCCCAAGTCTCCAGGAATCCTTTTATGATCCTTTGCAGTCTTATGTCCTACAACAACTCTCCTTCTGAAGTCCTCAGGAATCTTTTTGTTCTCTGCTAACATAGCACTTGAACAGAATTCTGTTCTGTTCTCTCTCTTCTGTAGAGCAGGTGACCAAAATTATGTGTGTGTGTGTGTGTGTGTGTGTGTGTGTGTGTGTGTGTGTGTGTGTGTTAGTTATATATTTTGCAAACTGCCACCTGGCTCCTCCCTGTTTCTCATTGATGAAGGGCTTCTTCCTTGCTTTATGGGACTTCAGTCCTGCTTCTAGGAACCTGTTATGAACTGTCCTAACAGTGCTCTTCACACCTGCACTTAATGATTCCTATTGCTTTTTAAGGTCACAGAGGTCATCCCCTGATTTATGAGGTACTGCTGGATAAGTTGACGGTCATCTCTGGCGTTAGAATGTCACTTCCTCTCTCTACCTGGCTCGTTTCTGGTCATTCCCAGTGTCTCCTGCTTCACCTTGTTCTTGTGTACGGCTGTCTTAGAAACTTTGAGCCTGGGGGCTGCCTGTCTCGCAGTGTAGCCTTCTGCCAGCAGAACCAGGGTTAAACCAGGATTTAGAAATGTTTTTTTAAATATGGAGTGGTTTGGAATTTTTTCCAGAGGTGTGTGTGTGTGTGTCTGGGTGTTTAATACAGCAGGGCAGGACAAACTTGATCTTAATTGATGAGAATACCTGACTGTCTCTTCCAAATATCATTATTCTAGGTTTGCATTCTTTTTTTTAATAAATGAACCATTTTGAATGGACAATGTAAAACGTAGTGCATTGTTTCAATATGTTTGTTACGATAAAGATCAGATCACATCAGATAAACCATTGATGTGGAAATTCCCAGAATGGTGTCAGTTGTTTCCTTGGTATTATAGCTGCAGTGCAACCACAGGTATTTAATCAGTTGCTGCTATTTAAACCTTTTTTTTGATGTACTGACTGCAGTTTTCACCCTCCCATTCAACATACCAGGTTTCTTTGAAGAGGATTTACAGCTTGAGCTCCATCTGCCGAAAGAAGACTGATTCTCCGCTTTCCCTTTTTTTCTGGGTCATTTGTGCTTTGTTTAAAAAGGGCTCTTTCTCCATTCAGCAGTTAAATGATTTCTGGCAGTGATATTGTAGCTGTTCAGTAATTATACTTTTGTTTTGCCAAATCTCTTGGTTTATTCCATTTTTTTTTTGTGGCCTTTCCTCACCCAGGCTATAATGCCCGGGCTGAGCTATCTGACAGGTGTGGTACCTGGGGACGGGATAGAGACTCGATAACGGACTGTTTTTATCTTTAACTGCGATAGATGCAGCGTAACTCACGTCGGCTCCTTGTGTCGCTCTCTTGTGACCGAGTCCCTCCCCTTCGGTTTGCCTTTGAGTGGCGCCTCAGTTTCCTTGGAAGCCTTTTGGAAAAGAAACGGACACTGCGATGGCCCCTGGGCGCTGATTTTTGGAATCCCAGCAAGGTCACGGTACAACGCTCTGCGGAAAATTGAAGTTTCATCATTTATCATCATTTATCATCTAAAGATAGAAAAATATGGTTCTGGTTTTATTGCCATAATCATTTAACCATATATTAAATTAAAAGCGGCACTTCCGTCTTGTGGATATATCTCAGAAACAATTCGACAGAATATTTTTGTTATCGTTAGATTTTGGTTAACTGAAAGGCTCTGTAGTGTGTGAAAGAGTAATGAAATTGGCTGGCTGGGTCTGGTGTCCTGCAGTCTGAACTACATTCAATACAAACAATTCTCAACAGGAAATTAATGCATTAAATAGTGCAGTTTCTGATGCTAATGTCATGGACAGTGAAGGACAGTTAATGGGCAAAAAGCATTCGCAGGACAATGAGTGATGAATCACTCGGCACAGACACAGACATGCCTGAATATCGGCCTCTTCCTCATTATTCGTGGATAATGGACTACAGACCAAAGCGTCCAGAGCCAATATCATCTGGCCAACTGTCGCTAATGAACGTCTCGCATTCCTTTGGGTCTGGGTTGAGCAGCCCAATCTGACTGCTTCCATAACTCAGCCAGCCAGAGTCTTGTTCCTGATAGAGCTCGAAAATCAGTTCGTGGAACCTGATGCTGAAAGGCTAGTCACTTGCAAGGATTAGAAGTTGCTAATATATGTGTTTAGTATCATCTGTGTCACGACATTTGTCTTCTGGGCTATTTTTAGCTCTGTTCAGATTAGATGTGGGACAGGAATACAAGCCCAACAGTCAAAGTACAGTTTAGTCAGCCTCTCCGGTTGTAATGCTGAAAGTGTCCTGGTGTCCTGACAGACAAGCCAGACATCTACCGTGGAAGAAGAGCCATCCTTCATTCCTCTTCTAATTTGACTTGTCTGACTTCCAGGGATAAGGTTTAGGGCCATCAGAGAATTGTGTTTGAATCCTCGATCGGCATCCGGTACCTCTAGACAGCGCAAAATAACGGCACTTCCAGATTTATTTGTTTTTCCGCCCATTGAGAATTCAGCTCCGCTCAGACGGAGGTGACTATGAGTTTTGGTGCCAGCGGAGAGCTACGATAATCGAGGCCCAGAAGCACTTCAGTAAACATCCCGGTGCATCTCTAGCGATTACCACAGAGGATCTATCAGTTGCCTTGACAATAAACTATCCGTGTTGGGGCGACACCTGAATTTGCTGCCTGACCGACTCGCATGGGAGGAAGAACAGGCTAGTGGCAATTTCCCACTAAAGCGCTGTCCTTTCTTCCGTGTGTTATTACCGGGAGAAATGCTCTGTAATGGAAACACTTAACCTTTTCTTTTTATGTGTCAAGTTTCCTAATGTTTTCATTAAATAACAGTACATTCAAAAAGTGATGAAAAGCAGCAGGACAGTGACTTTACACAGTCTCAGGCAGAGCAACCTGGGAAGATTCATGAGTGCGATTACTGCATCAGCACCTTTAATCCCTCCCAACACTTCCCATCTCACCTCTGTGACTTTGAGAGAAGCTGTGCTGTGGGAGACACTTATCCCCTCCCTTCCAATGAGTGTGGGATGGGGTGGGTCCACCTGGAGACCTCTTGTGTGGGCCCAGGTGCCATTTTTGCGTCAATGGGTATTGGCTGCAACCCTATGTCAAGAATTGCATTTCATCTGCAAAGACTGACGTCTTGGTGTTGCTTTTTAGCGGCAGAGTGATGGACTTACTTGCCCAGTCGATGCTTTGTTCCAGGTCCTACAACAGAGATTTGAAAAAGCTGCTGATGGCAAGGGAAGATAACTACCAAGTATTTTGTATGGGCTTGAGGTGTCTCCCCAAAGAACTTCTTCAGTGGTCACTTTGTATTGCTGAATTCTAGACTCGTCAGATTTCCTAGATGTATGAATGTGTCACGCTGCTGGGATTTTTGTAGCACTGCTTGCATCGACCACCCAATTTGCTCACCGTTTCGCTTAACCGCCGAGTGCCTTATTAAAGGCCTGCGTTTCCTTTGAATAATTCAGAATTCAAGCCAGCAGTCTGGTGCTCGTGATTTTCAGTGCTTTGACAAAGCTCCTCGGGCAGCTGGTTGTCATGTAGGGGCCGAGCGGATTAGTCTGAGGAATGTGGTCCGTCGGGGCTTCCAAACAGCAGGCGCAATGGGAGAAGCCATACTGCACACTGCGGACTCTTCCAGCGCTCCGGAGTTTATTGCCATGGCACATGCATCTCCTGGCAACGCGGAAAGGTTCTCCGCCCAGCTGATTTACACGTCGCTGTGGAATTACCCGTCAAGATTCTCTGCAGGATCTCGTTTCTCTCGCTTCCGTAATGTTAGGTGTGTGGTTGAGGTATGCAGGCACACACAAACCTACCAGAATGCTTATGGAACTTAAGTGTAATAGTTTATATGTAATGGGGTGTAGAAATCTGATATACTTACTGCATTAATGGCATTTACCAGCATGGCTGGCAAGTGTGAACCCACACCAACACACTCCAGAAACCGCTCTGCACACTGGACGATGATGCAGCCATAGTTGGAGGTGTCTGCCACTGGTCAGTTGATGTGAGGTGGTGTAGCTCAGCGTACCTCATCCTTAAGCCTCCCCTGGCCAGCCAGCACCATCGGCAGCCACTGCCCCCCCCCCCGCTGCCACCCTCCCTAATTATCGAGTCGAAGAGGGACAGAGGCCATTTAAAGGAGATCAATCAACGTAATTGAAAGTGTTGGCCTGGTGCACAGGGATTTATTTCTTCGTTTGAAAAGGCTGAATCGGTAACACGGGTTTCCCTGATCCACCCGCACCCTCGGACATCATCGGGGGCAGAGTGGGTCTCTCGGATATATAAATGTCCATCAGGTGGCACTATTGTGAACACTGCTCTGTACCAGAAGGATAGACCCGAGGGATTGGGGATGAGCCTTGACTAAGCCACTGTCTCTCTCTCTCTCCACACCCGCCAGGACCTCCGATGGTACCAGTGCAGTTGGGGCAGTCGTGGTCAGCCGCCTGAAGATGGGGGAGATAGAGGACGGAGAGGTGGACCACATCGCGACAGATGTGCCAGGACAGAAGGTGGGCCGGCCACCCCTCGCCAGGAAGGTTAAATTATGGGCGATCACCTTCTCCAGATGCCATGAGGTGTCGTTAGTGGGGGGAGGAGGAGTCTGAGTGAGATTCATCAGCCTTGGATTATCTTTTCAGATCCTGTGTATGTGTGTGTGTGCGCGTGCGTGCGTGCGTGCGTGTGTGTGTGTGTGCACGTGTGTTTGAGCCAATTTAGCCTATATCATTCTCTTTTTCACACTGTGTATGCTTTCGCAAATCCCGCCCCCCTAGTACCCCAAGTTCCCCCCTCACCCCCGTGGTGATTTGGCACAGCGCGGTGCCCCCCAGGTGACCCATGAGGCCAGGCCACCATGGAGAATCTTCAGACTTTTCAAAACGTCAAGAGCAGAGCCGCAGGCCGCATCGCTGTTGTCGGTTATCGAGGGGCGGGAAATGAAAGCGGCAGGACCGTGTGAGCTCGTTGGATGCGCTGTCCCCACCCCCTCCAGTCCGGCTCCATGGGTCCAGGTCTGTTCCCGTTGGCGCTTGCCTAATTTACCGCTGCAGTTTGACGGGCGCCTTTGCTCAGGCCCTGCTCCCAGTAACGGCGGGGGGTGGGGGGGCATGCCTGCTCTCTGGCGATAAGTTACGCATCGTCCCACGCTGATTAACAGAGCTGGGAGACGAGCTCTGTGAAAAGAGGCTGATGTTTCTCCCTTGGTCTCGCCTCCTTGCTGGCTTACTGAGACTTGTGTGTGTGTGCCTGTGTGTGTGTGTGCCTGTGTGCCTGTGTGTGTGTGCCTGTGTGTGTGTGTCTGTGTGTGTGCGTGCATGCGTGCGTGCGTGCATGCGCGCGTGTGTGTTACCAGATTTTTCGAACTTCCAGCCTCATTTTTACATCCTGGCGTGTCTTTAAATCCAAATTAAAACAAGCTTTAATGAAATGCTTCTTATAAATCTAAAGCAATCCCAAAAAGTACTGCTGTGCTCCGAAATGAATGATTCCCATGTATGTATAGGATGCCAGTTTTACGCTGAGGAGACAGATTGTTTCTGACTGGCATTTCAGGCCCTTTTATGTGAGGGAAAGACAGATGTTGCTCTGACTCGATTGAATGTGATTGGTGAGGGTCCGGGAGGGGTGACGATATGTTGATACTCCCCACGGAAGTCATCTGATCAGGCGTCTACGTTCAATTGGTCCACTGTGGTCAGTAGGGCCTCAGCAGGTTATGCCCCAGATTAAAAACCACTAACTTTGAGATTTGTAGAGGTAACTATTTAATATGAGGTGATGGGAGAATCTCATCTGGGTTGTGCTGAGTGCATGATGGGTTTGAACCTGCCAGTGTTTCATTTGGAGACCAGAACTCCAGAAATTGTTGCATCGGTGTCAAAACTGGAATCCCGTGGGCCCGTGTGGAACGCCGCCTTTCATCCTGCCGGCCTAATTGGTGTAATTTATTAGCTAATTACCAGTGTTATCCGTGCTGCTGTATCTCCACCCGGAGTTCTGGCAAAATGCGGCATTTCGCCTGAAGCCGTCAAAAGCTCATCGGCGAGCATCAGACAAAAGGAATCCGAGAAGTTGTGTACAGCTCTCTGATCCGGAGCTGGTTTCAGGACCCCACATTTATATGTTATACGTGATGCATTTAAACACGCGTGTTTCCTTTTCCTGTGTATTTGACCCTGCGCCGTGTCCCTCTTCTTACAGTGCACCCTGGTCTGCGAGTCATCGCATGGGACCTCGAATGACCGCGATAACAATCCCCTGATGAACGCCGGTAAGTCCTGCCCTCTTTTCCTTTCGACCTTTCAAACCTGCCATTTACCGCCATGGTAACCAAGGATATCGGCGTGAGTTTGCCACACTGTACCAGAATGCGTGAGAATTCCGCTGATGAGATTTGTGGGCCTATATCTCGTAACTTCTCCCTTGACTCTGCGACATGCTCTGTGTGGTTTTGTGAAGCGCCCGGTACATCTGATACCTTTTTCCACGGGTTCAAATATTCAGCACTTGCGTGCCTGTTTACAGTTTACTCGCGAGCCCTTGACCCAAAGTCACATACCTTTTGGCACCAAATTCCCCGCATGACATTTTGGGTTTTTTGAAAGTCACCTCAGCCAGTCGAGGTCCCCGGATCAGGCCGTGACCGCTTACTGTCTGTGCCGACCTACCGGGTGTTTGGCTTGTTAACTCGTTAACATCTTCTGTGTGTCGGGCTGGGGGCCCATAAGCCCGTATGTCACCCTGAATCCCACATCAGCTGCTCTGTCTTAGAGATAGGAATCACCTTGTAGCTTTTAATCCCCATTTTTAATCACTGTCACTGCCTTCATTTAGCAGCTACTGCCTGCTTGACCAGCTGTGTCACATGACCTGGGCAATTCCCAGTGAGTTCCTGCCTGACTGATGTGCTATGCATATAAATTTGCTACCCAAGGTGCTCAGGCTGGACAGGGCTGCAGGATTGTGCTTTCCCTGGGCTGTGAGGAAGACAGCAAAGCTGGATTTACCTTTCAGATGAATGTTGTCCTGCAGGTTGGAAGTTAATTGACTAGCCTTGTGCTGCGTTGAGTCAACTGCTAACTGGTTGGGCTTCCGTATGTCACTGTTAGACCTTTGCCTGTCATGTGGTGCTGATCGTTGTTCAAAGTAGTTTGACACGACACAGATATCAAGACGGCGTAATGCCTGAAATAACTCCATAAGATGCCTGCATGGAGCATTGGGCGCATTGGCTCAATTACCCCCATGGAATTCATCATGCGGTCGTTATCCTCTTTTACCTTGCAGTGGCTCATCTAGCTAATTAGCAGCTATCGTGAGGCCATGATGAAAGTGGAAGTTTGGGCATTTTCATAAGCTCTGTGAAGCGGGGGGGGACTCCTAGCCTTAAAATTTCCAGTGCTCCTCTTCCAGGCTCTCTCTGAGCCCCCCAAGGGAGGACACTTAAACCATATGCTAAAAAACCTTATGCTAATGTGGATCTGTTGCAGGTGATTTATGAAAGAGTTGGGGGGCCGGTGCCGGCCCTGAGGCCACACCTTTCTGTTCGGGATTAGTGATGTTGTTATGACACGTCCAGCAGTTTCGGCCCGGTCCGGTCCGTTGAGACTGCTGGATGGGAACAGGGACGTTATTGCGCCGTTAAGTTGGATGCGGGGGTGCTGACGGAAACAGTGTACTCCTACTTTACATATGGAAATAGGTATACGGGACAACCATTTGTTTTCCCTAACACACATTCACAGTGAGCCTATTGTATGTGTCCCACGAAGCCAGAATCACAAATAAACGAACCTGGCCCCTAACCCTGCAGATGTGAGCAAACATATGTGTCTGAAATAAATATTCTTGTTAGTGCTTGAGCGGTGGGGAATTCTCTTTGGACATTCTTCATTTTGGTGTTTGGTGTAAGAGGAATGTGGCAGTGGTTTTATTTATTTAGCCCTGAAATTGCCCCTCTGTGCCCGTGTGCTCCAGTTTCAGGATTTAAGATGTTTTGTTGGTTGTATACAGCGAGTACTTATGGACTCTAACTCGTTCAGCCGCACCCAGTACAAAGGACAACTGACAGCATGCAAACAAGTACATCATAAAGGCACTGTAGTCATTACTGCTATTCACATGAACTAAAGGTCCCGATAGTGATAGTCAGGTTTAACTATCGATGACTACGGCTTATGGGAGGAAAGTTCTTGAATGTGGTGGCTGGCTTTCTGTTGCTGAGAGACCTCCTACTGGAGTCTGGGGTTTAGATAAAACCAAGTATTTTGGGCACTGTAGCGTACTTTGTAGTGTACTTTAGTGTACTTTATAGCATACTATGTGCTTTTTTGTGGTTATTTATTCAGTTGATGGATGGCAGTTTGGTCCCTACAAGCTTCTTGGCGACTTTACAATAATTTGTATGGCCACACTAACATAATGCCTTGAGTGAGAACACTTTCAGTAGTATTGCAGTAGAAGAAAGTTAGTATGGCCTTGCTCGTGCCCCACTTTACAAAGGTGCCGACAGGCTTTCCCGACGATTGATCTGGTGTTGTCAGTCCCCCTTGGACTGTCCAAGATCCAGAGGCTGAGGGACCTGAAGCTGCTGAGAGCTTCCGCATGGGGGCCGTCGATAGCAGCGTGCAATGCCAGCTCTGCCTCCTTAGACCCACAAAGATCTCTTTTATGTCTCTCCCCCCCCCACCCACCCCCAGTGTTCAAAAACCCCGTGAGCAAGTTATACCGCTTCCAGACAGCGGACAGCCAGTGGATGCAGGTCCGGGAGCAGATGGCGGAATGCACGGTGTCGTTCGGCGTTCCCAAGCAGCTGCTGGCGCTCTACATCCAGGAAGATGCAGCAAGGTGAGTCTGTCTCCCGCTTGCCCCCTCGCCGACGCGCCCTCACGGGACCTTTAATTATTCACGTCTGCTTAACACTTCAAACGGCCCCGTCGGCCTGCCAGACGGCTTCTTCCCTGGTTGCCTCCTCCTGTATCGTTCCCCATCCTGGAAGGTTCCCTCGGCGGGACCAAGCGTGTGGCTGTCTTCGGGGCTCCCGAGGACGCGGAGTCTTCATACTGCTCCAGGCCCTTCAAAATCGAAATTACCCTGCAACCGTCCCAGTGCCTCATGGGAGGTCCGCGGGCAGTCAGGCCGAGGTGGAGCAGACCGTGAAATGTTCCTGCCTCTGAATCTAAATCCGGGTGTATATTCCCAAGGAACTGGGAGAAAATGACAGGCAGGAAAACCGGTCAGGGCGGCTCTGAGCCGAAAGGGCGTTTTGGGCTGAATTTGGACCCGTTTCTCGTTCAGGCGTTCTGTAGCTTGTAGCCTTTTCATTTTTTTGCCATTCCTCATATTTGTCAGGTCTGATTACTTCTGACCACTCCTGTCGTCCCTGGCACCTACCTTCCGTCACTCAGTGATGAGGACATCCGCATGTATCCGGTCCCAGTTTGATACTGTAACCTTTCCTTTGTTCCTAAAACTGTTCATCAAAGTCACTCATAGCTTTCAAAGAAAGTCTTTTATTTATTTACCGTTTAATAAAGATATATGAAGAGACATATAGCCTACCAGCAGGGCAAACACTGTGTTGCCATTTGATTGGTTCTCATCCTCTTTCGCCCATTGGTCAACGGCGACACTTAGCTCCACCTCCTGAAACATCTAAAACAGCAGCTTGATATCTGTAAATCCTTAAAACGTGTTCAGTGATTCAGGAAACGCATGATTGGGTGCTTTGCTTGAGTGACACATTGTTCACCCCATGCCCTGTTCTGTCTGGGACGACTTCAAAAGACATCTGTGGGCTTCTAGGCCTTTCTATCGATCCTGGGCAACTGCAGACAGGCAGAAACAGATGGGCGTGATTGACAAATAATTTAGCGCACAAAATGTAGCTGCCGTGAGCGGGAACGGCTGCGTCTTTCCCTTTCTCGCACGGCTTTGAAGTCGACAACAGCAGGTCTATCACACAGTCTCTTTGACGTTGACAGACGCAATTTGCACTCCGCCGGCCTTCTCTTAATTAACCTGAGCTCTTTTTTTGTGCGTAGGAGTCATTTACTTATTATTTTTCCTGCTGAATATTTTGATTGGTGTCTTGGCCTCTGTTTTTATACTCTGAGAAGATGAAGAAATAGAAGCGACCGCATATTATTCACTGCCTTAGCCTGTGAAGCCGGTGGATATTTCCCTGGTGTTTCTGGCCGATAGTCGGCCTGAGGTGAATTTCAAAGGTGGGCGTTCCTGTCAGTTTTGTCGATCACCTGCAGCTAAAAAAGGAAAGAGAGACCTATTCTTGAAGGACTCTCGAACCCCGGATCGGAGTCAACCCCATGGGTGTGGTAGCGAACAGGAAATGGTGTGGAGCTGGACGGGATTATGTGGGGACTGGCTGCCTTTGTAGGAGATTTTGATGCTTGTCTGTGCGTCTGTAAGGATGTTGACGCACATGTTCTCACGTAGCCTCGGTCACGGCTGAAAAAATTGAATGACGTTTATTACTAGTAAGTTGTACTACTGTGGAACACAGCAGTTGAGATGGTGCTAGATGCACGATATTAGATGGCGATGACGGTTAATTATGGCTGTAATTAATGTTGCCTTCCAGGCTTAAAGATACTTGTATTTCTCTTCTGTAGTCAAGCCAGAAGAGACTCATATTATGGTGCTGCTGCGGTTTTCTGTACTCTGTCCCGGTTGAATGTTGTGGTTACACCCTAACAAACAGGAAAGCTAGCTTGCGCCATGGTGGGTTATTTATAAACGTGCCTTTGCATCGGTATTTTATGTGTGTTGTAGAGAGTTTGGGTTTGACATATATTTAATTAGTGGTCACTTTTTTTGTCCAAAGTGACACATGATTGACCACAAACTAGAGCAATCTAGTGACAATTAAAATAGGTAATGGATTAAGCTAGCCTGCCTCAGGCTGCACAGCGACTTTTATCTTCAAATCAACATGTGCGATGAAACTGACTTTGCGTCAGTTTTCCCGAAACAAGAACACGTGCATTATTTTGTTCACAATATTATTATCTTCAAAATACAAACTTGTGCTTCCTGCGTTTAAAGATATTTATCTGCCTACTGCAAGTATTACAGAAGCATGCAAGCCTCGAGTGCAAATTTACATAAGAATCAGCCATTGTTTAATATGTAAATTCATCTTCTATTATGGTGGTTAATCCTATTATTAATGAAGCACGTTTTGGAAATTCTTTTCCAAACATACTGGAGCAGTGGTCCACCTGTATCCGGCAGATAAAGACTCCGTTACCAATGGAAATCCTTCTGGAAGAATTCCCCTCAAAAGGCACGCATGCCACTAGATGACCCGGAGAGATATATCACCAGGGATTGTTTGATTGTCTGCGCCACGTAGGCGTCATGGACGCTGGTGAGCCACTGCGTTTCCTTAGTGGCTTTGGTCCCTGCTGGCTTTTCATTTCACACAATACCTTTTCTTTGCGTTCTTCGATTTGGTGATATCTTCCTTTTCTGAGAAGGGGAGAAGATTGCGGAACTGAATCCATCTTCCAGCTCAATAAAGAAAGTCTGATATTTTGATGATTTTAATGTGTGTGCATGGCAGTGTTTACATCAACATGGTACATTCCTCGGTCAAAAAGGATGGATGAATGCTTGATAAACTGACCTGCCAGCTGGGTTTACAGAAAGGAGCATCTTCAGAACTACTTATCTGGATGTTCATCGATGTATCCGACACTCATTCATGCAGGCCGATTTAGGACATCCGACACAATGTGTCTTTACAGATGAATATTCCAGAATCCAAACCCCCAGCAACTAAGGTGTGACATAACGGTACCACCACCTGCTGGGTCACCGTGCCGCTGGAAGGGGGCAACGTTGGTCATGTCGGACCCTGCAGAGTGTAATGGTAGGCGGACCAGCCAACACTGAGCCAGGCCTCATTAGCGAGTACGTCGGTGGTAGTTAGTTCAGTGTTGCTCTTCTCCAGTCCACCATGGTGAAGTGCTCAAGAAGCACGGAGACCTAAGCTCCAGCTTGCATGGAAATCCCTGACAAATGCATCGAGAGCCGAGCACATTTGTTTCAGCAGTAAATGATCAAATTAGTTCAAATTAGTCCTGTTCTGCGGTTTAATTAGCAAAATTCATAGTGCGGAAAACCAGCGGCATTCGTATGCGATTCCGGCTCTGTTTTTTTGTTTTTTAAACCGCTGGGAGATGTGGTTTGGAGTGAAAGTAACATACAGGGTGTCGCAAAGCTTGCTCATGTTTTTAAATTAGTGTCCAACGTGCTGATGGTTTGGCCGAGCTTTGCATTTCCCCCAGGAATCCCCTACAGCGACGGACGGGGAATAATGACAAGGGGGCTTCTGGGAGCTGTCTTCTCGTTTCTGTCCTCCTCCAGGATCAGTGAATACGAAGGAAGCTTGGTGAGTGCACCACACAGTGTACAGGGGGGGTATAACAGTCTCCTCCCTGCCCTCCCCCAGGATAGAGGAGCTGAAGAACCTGGGTGAGCTGTCTCCACACTGGGACAATCTGAGGAAGGAGGTGATCGCCCACTACGGACAAGTCATCAGCAACTATCAGGAGACCCTCGGCGAGCTCAGCAAGCTGACAGGTAAGCCCCGCCCCTCAGGGAGAGGCTCCACCTATCGTAGCTAGCCTGGACCTTCCTACACCTGGTAAGGCCTGCACAAGCCATGTGTGTGAAATGACAGTGATGTTGGACTGGGCCCTCCTACATCCACCATTGATGCTTCTTGGCATACTGCCTAGTCCTGTATTTGCAGATTTAGGTTTGAATGTTCGATTCCCTGCTCTGCTCTGTATACACACACGAGGGACAGTTAAAGCAGGGTTTTTAAATCTGGCACCGGTGTCTTGCTGTTCTGATGTTTTAAGAAGGTCATACAGGGCACTGTGGCCGTTTTAGACGACTGGTCTCCTTCCTCTTTCGGTCGAACTCGCTTTGGGACTGCTCCGCCTCCCAGTGGCAGGCCGTGTCCCTACCCACAGTCACTCGTTAACATGGCCCCGTGTGACGCGTTAATAATTAATTTCCTCCTGTCAGATTTGAAGTCCGGCATGAATTAAAGCCCAGATGGGATGGAGAGCAGCTTTATCGTCGTTTAGATTTACCGAGGGCGCGTCCTTTCTGCCTGTGGCAGACTTGTAGCGTTCCTCAATAATAATCAAGATCAGTTCAATGTAATGGGAAGAGGGGAAAAAAAATATGAGGGATGAAGGTAACTGGATAGGGCTGTGAGGGGTGGACCATGCACCTTCCAGGGGGTGTGGTGTCCAAGACGGTCCCAGCGAATCAGGATTGATCCAAGCCTGTAGCTAACAGAGTAGTTTTTTGGTACCACATATATCTCAAGATGACCCACATCACCCGGGCCTGATTTTACCATGCGTGTGATCGCCGGTCAGCGTTTTTCAAGTGTTTTGCTGGAATCGGGTAACGTTAGCTTCCGTTTGCTGTTCATCCGGCAAGACCCACAGACCCACAGCACGCGGTCTCTGTCAAAACGCCGGCGTGTTCGATATTGATTTCCGGTTTTTATTATTATTAAAGGAAAGAACATTCTGTTCCTAGAAAATCGGCGCCTTCAGTGTGGGTTGTGGTAGCGAGCCAGTCGTTCCTCAGAGCCAGAGTTTTTCCTTCCAGTTAATTTTTAATTGGATCAGCTGACCCTGGGCAGCACGGCTAAATCGCTTACTGAACTGCTTGTTTTCTCCCCCCCAATCCCCCCAGCCGCTATGGCAAGATGGCGCGGCCGCCCATTGGCAGAGGTGGGTAATCCAGGTCCAGAGAGTAAAAGTCCTGACCAGGATTTTGTTTCAACCAACCAGTTGCGTGATCTGTGACTGTGACTTTTTATAATCACCTGGTTGGTTGAAACAAAATCCTGGTCTGCACTTGTACACTCTGGACCTGGATTACCCACCTCTGCCGGTCGGGTGGCCATTTCCGCTGCCTTTGGTTCAGCCGTCGTTTTTTGGGTCACGTTACACCAGAGGACGGCACACTGGGAAAATTATACTCTGCTTAAATTAACTTAAAATTTACTACACATCTGTAGAAATAAAGGGAAATTAGCATGAACAGACCTGTAATATAGCTCAGAATGATAAACATGGGTACCTCTGAAATATTGTATGGCTTAATTATGTATTTGGGAATTTATGGTAGTAATTTATTTGCAGTAATCTGTGTTACTTTCAGGTGTTTTTAATTAAATTTATCCCGTGGGGATTTGATCTGTATAATCGGTACTTAAGACTCTTCCTGCTGGAATTTGAAGAAGCCGCCTTAATCAGTCACAAGATGATTTCCTTAACCACCACGACACCTGCTGCCCCAAGAGGAGGAGCCCTGCACTGCAAAATCACCCCTCAGTCATGCATTTCGGCCGCACAGAGCATTTGGTATTTCTGAAACTGTCCTAGAACTCTTCCTGGATTATATACCATTTAACCCCCTTTGCTATGGGTCTCTGGATTGTGGCTCTGACCCCCTCCAGCTCCTGTAAGCCCCCCCCCCAACCCATTCTGCACCCTGCTCACGTCAGGGCCCTGAATGGCAGACCCTAGGCCCGGGGATGGTCTTGGCATGCGGAGGAGAGTGCCAGTGGACTCTCCGTTCACTGTGTCCTTCCCATGCCCGTAGTAAACATCAATCAAAGTCAATCAAGCTCTCTGCAAAGCATCATGGGCCGTTTTTTTTACCTGGAGGTCACTGTCACCTTATCTGTCACCTAGCAGAATCTGTAGTGGATCAGAGAGAGACGTGTGACCCCAATGTTGTGTCCTTAACCCAAAACACTTCACTGGCACATCTGTGTGACTGCTGAGTCAGTGGTATAAATTGTTTTAACATTTCTATATACATTTATTAATTTGCAGACACTTCTCTCCAATCTTTCCTTTATGACATTCATACATCCGCAAACATGAAGCTAATATCAACTGTTGCAAGAGTCTCTATAATCCGGAACGGTCAGTACAGGCCATGTTCTCCGTTCCGGCCCCTTGGTTACTTTTTCTTAATCTTTCTTCTCCCCTCCTTTACTTGTTTTGTTCCCTAGGACCGTCTTTCAAGCCCAGCTGCCATAAAGGCCAGAAGTACTTGGAGTTCGTGCCTATCAACCTGCACACCCAAAGGATGCGCGTCACGTGCCCACGGGGAGCAGGTGCGTCTATCCGCTTGCCGCAGAGGCCCAGCGCAGGCCGGCAGCTCAGGTTCTCGTTGGTGAGTGAGAGCAGCAGTGCGCTCAGGTGCTGTGCTTCAGGGTAAGTGAGACAGACAGTTTAGGAGTTGCATCCATCGGGAGTCCGCCCCCCTCCCCCTCACTCCTGACGCGGTGGAGACAGCTAGCTAATGTGGTTAGCGTGAGGTCACCAGGGAGCCGGTGGCTAAACGCTAACGAAGGTGGACAGGATAACCGAGCTGCAGCAAAGTCGCCTCCCATGCTTTAGAGGAGCGGCTCCCCCGGGAACCCTCTCCCCCCAGCTCCAGTTTCCCCCACAATGCCACTCTGCAGATGTAGCCCCGCCTACTAGTCCTCTTGATTATTGCAGTCCATGACTGACACTGTTGTCTCCACGAAATAACAGGAACCTGGACAGTGATTTGTACACATAAACGATAAACTGAGGTGCCGTGTACATGCCAGAGGCAGTTCCCCGAAGAGAGAGGGTACAATGATGACCCTCATGTTTTAGACACTAGGGGGCGCTGGTGCATTCCACCCAGTCACGACAGAACACTGACTTATAAATATAAACTAACCTTTTTCCCCTCTTTTGTCTTGGCTGCTAATATTTTACGCGCCAAAGACATTCTCGACAGCCTGTCAGATGCCGGCATTGCGGACAATGGAATCGGTAGCATCCAACAGAGCGACCTTTGCAGTCCACCCCCCCTTTTCTCATCTTGTCCCATTTTTCCGGGTAAACCTGCCAGCATCCAGTGTTGTCACCTCAAACAGTGCCGGTTTTTACATGGAGGTAATTCTTTTTATTGTGTTGAATATGCAAAGGCTTACACGGAGACCACTTTATGGCCACAGAAGAGTGTTTACTCATCCGCAATTCCCATACGCAGTTCCGTGTGACTAACAAAGGGGGTCCTGTGCCCGTTGACTTGGCACAGCTGTATAACTGTCCCAGAATGCATTTCGAGAAGGTACTGTACACTTTATCTTATTCAAAGAAAACTCACCAATGGGTTAAGTATGAATAATTCTTACTTATAATTATTATACTATTGTGAACAAATTCTGAGATATCGCTGCATCTACAGTTCATTTTTTTGTGTGGCTCAGTGAGTTTGGACACTGTCCCTGTGATCAGAAGGTCTTGGGTTCAAGTACCAGGGTCGGCAGAATGATTTCACCGGTGGGTCCTTGAACAAGGCTCTTAACTCCCATTTCTCCAGGGACTGGCTGACCCTGTTTTCTCAAAAATGTACGTCGTTTTGGATACAAACACCTGGTAAATAACAAAGCAAAATAAAATCTCCAGCCCGGTCAACACTCGGGATCCCGGAGTCCGATCAGGCCACCTTTTTGCGTATTTTGCTGCCCCCACCCACGCACACTCCCGCCTGTTCCGACACGCTTGCCAGCGCATGTTCCCACCCACCCGCGTGTTCATCTTTCCACCGCCATGGAGAAACCAATTAGGGCTCAGTTTCAAAAGCTGGTCGCCTTGACTGCGACTGTTAGCACCTCGTCGCGGGGGGTCGTTAGCACCGGGGACGGAGGCACAGCCTCCACGGGGCTCCCCCACGTTCTGGACCGGGAAAGTGTTTAATTGCAAAAAAGATGTTTTATTTCGTTTTTTTTATTTTTACCCTTTCCTCCAAAGAGCGTGGAGTGGCCTTGGTCCCGGGGCTGCTGAGGTTGAAATCTTACTTGTAAACCAGGTTCACCGGGGCCAACAGCTCCTCCAGGAACCTCCCCTGCCAAATCCCGGTCTTCTCAGAAAGCCTCAACCATATAATGACGAGAAGCCTCTGTCTCTTCAGGAAGGAGAATGGATCCACGTGATGCCATGAAGGGTCTTCAGAGTCCAGGGAAAGGCAGCAATCCAGCATGGGCCTGCTGCTGTCAGGCCTGGGGCTGTGGTCTGCTGTCAGGCCTTGGGGTGGGGTCTATAGCCTGGCCTGGGGGTGGGGTCTACAGTCAGGCCTGGGAATGGCATTTGTTTCATATTGTCAGGGAAGGGCTCTTCACCTAGCACCCAGCTGCCCCAGGATGTCCGCACAGCCCCCAAAACAAAATGTATATGTGTAGGAGAATGATGCGTGAAGGAGTTTTGAATGGGTGGGGGTATTGACCAACCTGTCCTGTGTCTCTCCACAGATGCCATGTACGACATCATCACGGTGGGGGCCCCGGCCGCTCACTCCCAGGGCTTCAAAAATGGTGGCCTGCAGAGGCTGCTCAGCCGATACGAAGCAGAAAAGAGGAAGTAAGTGCATGTCTCGCCAGCGCCCCCTGCTGACTGAGGTCTTACTCCGGTGAAACCTGAGATGTAATGTTATAAAGCTTCCTAAGCCATCTCCAGATAAAAATAGCCTGCAGCCACTCTCACTGCAACTTAAAATGCATGATCAAATGCAACGTGGACCTTTGACACCCATCAAACCGCCAGAGGAACTCCGCATGAACCCCTGCTGGAAAATGTGTTTGTTTCCCATACCTGTATGAGTCTCCGGATCATCTGCATCCCTGCGATTCTCGCATCTGTGTTTCACAGGAAACAATAAATTAGAGATTAAAAGGCCGGTCTCATATTTTCCTCCTGAAGTTCCTGTATGCATCTTAGGTTATGTTAGAGGAGAGGGGTTTGAAGCCAAGTCAATTAAAAGAAAAGAGGCCCGTCAGTGGTTGTGGTTTTTTGGAAAAGAGTAACTGTAGACAGACAGAAAAGGCAATAATAATAATAATGTGGTTTATTTAATAGGAATACGTTTATTTCCCATCTTGCTCTCCATGAAACTTGCTCAGCGATACAATGAATGGGATTTGAACCCACAACATTCTGGTGCTGCCATCTCCGTGCCCCGGGGGACAACAGTTCCCAGGCATTTCCAGCCAATGCCCCCCCCCCCATGACGCATCACCTTTTATTAACGGCTGCTCTCGTTGAGTCCTGCCTTTTTAATCTGACGGCTCATTTCCACCCACGTCGTTGCCCTGGTGGATAGAGGGGGCTAATTAGTGCATTACAGTTTATTGGGCCTCTGCGATTTGACGAGCAGTGGGGTGGCGCAGGGCCCTCGTTAGTGGGCTGGGATTCCACGGAGGGCAGCGGCGAGTCCTCCCTGCTGCTCTGTGGTTGTCCGTGACTTGCCTGCGGATCAGATGCCGTTACTCAATTTACCCCCATGTGAGGCAACACCATATTGTTTTGAAAACCGAACGGCAGATGCGTCCCTTTTCTTTGGCACAGAGATTACAGTGCGGGCCGGTCTCTGTGAATCTGCCACCCTGTACTTTCCGCTTTTAATTCGTTCATTCTCATTCTGGCTCGGATTTCCAACTATCTGCCTGGCTTGGCAAACACCAGTCGTGTGGGTTTCTCACGCTAAACCTGTATCAAGCTACGTGCCCCACGTGTCACAGAAGACGACATACTAAATTATACACTGATGGGTAATTTCGGGGTGGTGAAATATTATTGTTGTGTCAAATTCTCTAGTCGGCTCCAGTTATGATGCTTGTAGAAGGTTGTAAGTTGAAGCAGAGGCGAGAGAGGGGTGGCCAAGCACATTTGGGCCCCCGTCAACCTGCCGTCTGGTCGGGGGATAAACCTGGCTCCGCCCCCCGCGGAACGTGCTTGTGGCTGGTGCATGCCCATATCTCCTCTGTTAATCCAAGCATCTCTCTACCCCGGTGGTTTTTAAACATTTCCTCTTAATTCAACCACGGAGATGATGTTTTAATAGGAGGAATGTGATAATCTGACCATAATAAGGTTCCATTCATCATCGAGGGTCTCCAATAAATTCAGCTCGCTTGGCAGGGTTTCCCTGCACCCCACCCCCCCCCCCCCAAACCCCCACACCCACCC
>JAAGVU020000081.1:1234522-1248210 GCA_011763525.2 Mormyrus iriodes | reverse complement strand
GGATGGATGGATGGATGGAAACCCAGATGCACACATGTTGGGGTGTCACATGGCACAGCTGGACCCGAAGGGGTTGGGGTACCTGAGCTACTGTCTGATGAACAGAACATTACTAGTATTATTCACAGAATGGATGACATAAGAAAAGATAAGTAGCACTGATAAGGATTGTGGCCATGCCAACTGTGCCATTTCGTGTAACATTTTTCTTTGGGGTTTATCAGTCCCACAAAGGAATAAATGTTTGTAAGTAGCTTCAAGCACAACACAGACTTGCTCATTTTTTGCTTAATTAAAACATTTAGAGCTTTTGGGAATTTCATGTCATGACATCAAGCCGTCTATCAGTCGCAAGTAATCAGTTTATCTTGTTTCCACAAGACAACACAACAGCTTCTGATAAAAACAAATTTGCTGGGATTTTTTTTTGGGACACGATGCAGACATGAAAATTTCAGGAGGTGCCGATTTTCAATTTTGTGTTTAAATTTAAGTATGCGACCCGGAGTTGCCTGGTGCCATTGTTGCTGGGGAAAGGTACTTTCCATTGTTAGCAACCAGAAGTGATTTACTTAACTTAAAGTTAAAGTGTCTGTATGTTTAATCAAACAATGGTTTGTGATTTCATTCAGTACTGTTACATCAGTTATTTAATGCATTCAAATCATTTTTTTTATGTTTTCAGTCATATTTTTGAATACCTTTTAAATAAACTTTTAAATTAAAATATTACTGTCTGTCGGTAACTGGGGAACTAGCACAGTTGAAAAAGGCTACAGAAAGATACATTCTTTCCCCCTTTGTGTAAACGTGGGAAGTGCACTGCATACTTCTGTAAAAGAGGATACTATTTCTGCTATGTAACCGGCCTGTTGGTCACATGACCCACAACAACTGGAAAACTCCTTCGCTTAAAATGCGAGGGGATCCCACTGCGTCGTGTCTCTGACTCCGTCGCAGCGTGATAGCAACTGTGAATGCTGGCGCCTGACCGCCACCATGGATTCCTGGGATGTGACGGAAGAAGAGATGGCCGATATCAAGAGGGAGGCCATGGAACGCCTCAGGCCATATTTGTGTGACAAGCTCATTGCCGACAGGCACCTGGATTACTTGCGCTCCAAGAAAATCCTCTCCAGGGAGGATGCAGAGGAAATCGCCTGCAGAGCAGGAAACGGGAGGAAGACCGGGAAGATGCTGGACTACGTGGCAGAGAATCCGAGGGGCCTGGATTCCCTGGTTGAGTCCATACGTAAGGTGAGGACCAAGGACTTTGTCATCCAGAAGATTACCAGCGAGGTAGAAGTCGTGAAAAGTGAGAGGAGATGGGGAGCCATGCTGGCAAAGGGTTTCGGGCCCTCATCTCTGTGCACCAAGGCTCCCGGAACGTTCTCCCTGTGGTCCAAAAGCAATGCCAGCTTTGAGAATGACATGGATGCCCCAGGAACCCTGATGTCCAACTTGGATGGGTGGTCGAGTCCCTTCCATCAGTTGTCCGGAACCCTGTCATCCAGCTCACACCTCCCAAGACCTGGGGAGCACGGGGCCCCTGAGCTCCCTGAGGAGGGAAGCAAGGAGCCCTGCAGTCTGTGCTCCTGCTCTACATGCCATCACTAATGAGAGTCGCGATCCTCTGGACACTGGACACTTCCTGCGAAGCAGGGCTTCACTTTCCCGTTAAGCGAAATGGACTTGCCTCCAGCATTAAATGGAAGGGGGGTTACGTCGTACACAGTCCATTTGTTACCTGTTACCCTGTTTGTTGGCTTAAACCAGGGTTCCCCAATTTCAGTCCTGGAGGGTCACAATCCAGCACAGTTTGCAGATTCCCCTGCTTAAGCACATCTTAATCAGCTAGTTTCCAGGTTTTGTAGTTGTGTTTGAGCAGGGAAATCTGCAGACTGCTTTGGATTATGGTCCTCCAGGACCGGAACTGGGGAACCTTGATGTTATCAAGTCTCATTCCCAAGACACTCCCTCAAAGCTCAGCTGCACTCTCCTGTCATCATAACCAGACGTCAGACTGCTTTGACCTTTGCTACCAATCCATACCGGAAATCCAGACTCCATGGCAGTACAAACCTGGGAATGATGTATAAGGCCTAAGTGAACAAGCCCAAAAGACTGAGAGCAGCTCTTCACTCCTGCTGGAGAACCTCCAGGAGTCAGCGTGCACAATTAATGGCTTCATCTGGCTACCTCTGTGGGGAAGTATGTTTGGAATAGAGTGATACATTAAAAGAAGTATACAGGATCATACTTTTTATTGCTGCATAAACTTTTTAAATAAAAAAATATCGATTTCTAAAATGTATAAGAGCTTATGTTCAAGGCCTTTAATCCAGTTGTGCAGCTCATGGATAGGTTGATTGTTCCTTATAGCTCCTTCAGCACAGGCTTTCTGTTTGTTAGTAGCATAAGTAGCAAGAAAAAGAACGATTTATAACTCCAAGACACTTTCAAAGTGCACAAGTAAATGTTCGACACACTCAGTGGCTGCTTTATTAACTGCTACTCAACATGGGCTCTGATTCTCCGTAGAGACCCTTTGCGCAACTCTGGAGGCATAACAGGGTAATTCCTATATGACTGCATAAAGATGCGTAATAAAGTGACCACTGAATGTATATAGCATAATGTGTCCATAATATAATTTTCACAATATGGCTACAGACATTCTTAACTGGATATTTGTTTACGAACAACACATGGTTATACTGTACATTTGTGTGAATAAACATTGTTACATTATTATGCATTCAGGTAAAATGATTATATTTACATTTACAATCCCGGAACACATTGTTCGAACAACATGTATTTATACCAAAGTGCTTTAAAACATCAGTTTATCATGAAATATTGAAAGTTACCCCGAAACAGAAACTAAACCTGTAAACCCTGTGGATGCAGAACACCACAAGAAGTAGATGAACCTTGGAGTGTACATTATGAATTGTCTGGGTTATCATCCATTGGATGGTTTAAGGCCTTCATAGTGTCGGAAGTGCAGAAAGATGACTTGAAAGTCGTGTGGTGCATTCTTCCTGTGATACTAATGGATAGTAAACGAAATCGAATCCCTGACTGGGATTTAGTCAACAGCTGAAGGTCTCAGATCCACGCGCTTGATTTACATTGCAGTTTTCTTGCTTATGGGATGTTTTACTTATACAAATATGTTCTGAGGGCAGAAGGAAAAATGACTGGTTCAGAGAGAGAACCAATCAGATTGTAGAGGAGGTGGGTTCAGGCAACTAGAAGAGGTGGAACCAACCAGTCAGATGTCTTGGTCCCACCTCCTCTACAATCTGATTGGTTATCTGGCAATCTGTTTTATGTAAGTAAAACTCCCATGAGCAGTTTTCTCAGGGAACTAGTGACGTCGCTGGGAGTCAGCATTACACAAAACTCCAACGCGGCACCCCACCCCCCTGTAGGACATGTAAAAAGAAATTAAAAAAAAAAACTCGCCAGAAGTTCTCTTCCCAAGAATGCTCACCACCCCCTGGTCCATAGGGAAATCCATGAGCGTGTCCATGAAATGCCACTGCGTATGCATGCATTCTGGTGGCTATTTATAAGAGGCTGTCAGCTGTAGTTTCGGTTAAACACCATTTCGAGAAAGTCTTTAAACCTCTGTAGGAACTCCCTGGAATTAGTCTTCTCATGTAGCTCGCACAATTTGCACCTGCTCTGGAAAAGCAGATGGACATGGCGTGGTAAGCGCCTCTCCGGTGTCGCTGTAGGCCCGCGGTAAGCCCCCCCACCCCCCCACCTATGCTCACCTGGGGCAGCTGACGTATCAGAGTGTCATTCTTCGATAACAGTATAATTTCGTCACTGTCATTTATGTCCATCTCGAACATTATGACCTCCATTTCCAGGAGGAAGCATTGCATCACCATTTCTATGCATGGTTCCTGCGGCAAAAACTGGTGTGAGAATGTCCCTCCAGACACCCCCCCACACAGTCACTATTACTACTTGTGTCCCACTTGCCCTAAGACTTTTCAGGCATTTTCCATTTTCCCAATGTGTCAAAAGGTTTGTGAGCTGGCAAAATTCATTATAGCTATGTTTGTGATGGGCACAAGGTGCTGATTTTGCCTGGATTCCCAGAGCAACGGACAGGCTATTCTAGGGCCCAGGTAAAATCAGTCCTCCCCCAGCTAGAAGATTCTAGAACTTGCATCATTTTTTATTCTCTTGCATTTCTCTTTGTGTCAAAAAATAGCATAGGGCTATTTTTTTCAGTCTAGCCCCCCCCCAAGGACTTAATGTGCCACCACAGCTTTAAATGCTGAAATAATCTCTTATGCAACTTTATTTCCTGAGGAAGACGCACAAGGGTATGCGTGTTTGGGAAAGGTGACAACACCAGAAACGACAGGATTTGCCAGCATCTGGCTAGATAAGGCAAGGCAAGGGAAGGCAAGTTTATTTATATAGCATAATTCAGGCACAAGGCAATTCAAAGTGCTTTACAAAGGCAGAATGAACAAATTTAAACAAAAGATATTAAATAGGTGAGCGTATCTGGGAAGCGCGTTACGGGACAGCACGGCAACTTACGTTGATGTCATTGTTGTGCGGTGAATATAGCATCACGTCACACCCCTGATTGAAGGGAAAAATAAATAAAAGTACAGTTAGGCTGCCAAAATGTAACTTTTAGCTACTGAGAAAACAGAATGCCCACTTTGCAAAAAGGCTCACGTTCACAGATCTATCCCTGATCAATATCTCATCAGCTTTAATATACATTAAGTGATGATGCTAGTTGCATAACTACGTTTAAGTGTCAGTAAAAATAAGAATTAGCTTTGGCACCTGGCAAATTTAACAGGACTATGAAATATGCATGTTCTTTATTTACCGACCAAGTATCCTAGCTGGATTATTTTGGAAGAGGGCCGACTACTTTGGAGACATTTTCCAGCTTTCCACCATTTCATGGACACTAAAACCATGAGAGCTTCTCGAGCATTTTCATGGTCCCTGCTAAGTTCAATTTGTTGCATCAAAAATGGCAACTTTTTTTTAACTGCAACCATTTGAGTAAGTCAGAGCTGACCTTGTATGAGATGCAATGTTTACATACACTACCAATGACATTTTTCGTGGGCAATACCAATATTATTCAGCACCCTCAGTGCAATAACTAACCTATTCATTCTGTTTCGTGTCCCCTACATGGCTTATTAGGATAATGTTAGATCTTGTGTGATGTCTTATGTCTAATAGAGTTCATAGGTCAATTTTCTATATGGCACTCTAGTAATACTTCAATATCTTTATTTACTTTATGGATGAGTGCACCATTTCACTGATGCAAAATGTTGTTGTGCTGTTGTCATTTTTCAATGTTAAAATTTGTTAAAAAATTAAAAAATGACCTTCAAATCTCCTACAGATCCACTCTCATAAACGGGTAAGAATTTGTACCTTTGCCTGTCACTGTACCCTCAAGGGTCTGCCAGTTGTACCCTTAGCTTTAGGTAACTACCTTTTAAGGTACAGAAATGGACTGTGAGGAACATTTTTGTACCATTGAAGGTACATTACTGTTGTTTGTCCCTTGGGGATGAGGGTACAGACCCAGTAACAAGCAAAGGTACACATTTTTACCATTTTTTTTGAGAGTGTCCGAAAGGGAAAAGATACTCACGTCAAGCTTATGTTCAAGCCCTTTAATCCAGTTGTGCAGCTCACGGATAGGTTGATTGTTGCTTATAGCTCCAACAGGTAAGGATGTGCTCAAGCAGCTCACAGGACAGGAATTAAAAATTACACATAAACTAAAAAGGTACATATGTTTATTGTACTACACAAACATCTTTTAAATATAGGTTTTGAGTGCAGAAAAACCAACATCCAGTAACACGACTGCAACTTGTACCGCACCAAATATTGTTCGTAGTTAGTCGTGAATGATTTGTATATTTCTTGGGGTTATGACGTGTTATTTGCGACTAACTACGTGGATCTTGGAATACTATATTTGCCTACCTCAAAGCGAAAAAAGCAATCCAGACTTCGGAGTTTAGCGGGCAGTCCGGGCAGTTGTGGGAGCACCAGAACACGCAAACACCCCGCAGGCTTTTCTGGAGAGAAGGCAGGAACAGGACATTAGCAGGTTAATGTACAAGCTCCAGTACCTATGCAGGACATGATGACGGAAGAAATGCTCTGATGAAGAGATGGGGGTCAACCACCCGGCATACAGACAGCAGGGTAACGTCGGATTTAAGGTAGGGTTAGTCTAGGCTAAATGTAAGTGAAGGAAAGATAAGGTCCATTTAAACTGGGGTACTTTAAAGCCGACAAGCAAGAAATCCTTTTCAGTACTATACGGACGTTCATTTACCCCCACGATTTGGTTAAGCAGATTAGCAGTACAGTATGCCTAAAATATTAATTATAATAATATTAATATAACTAATATTAATAACAGGCATATTGTAATGTCCAAAAGTGAGTAATCTGTATAAATCCGTCGTGTCCTTATGTTTAATAAGCGTGTCGGACTTTTGCACTTTAAAGTACTACCGACGTCTTTTTACCTTATTTATCCAGGATATTCCCTCTTTTAAAAGATGTTGTGGCTGTTGAGCTGTTCCTTTCTTCACCGCCATTCAGCGCTTATCGCTTCCACGAATTACCGAGTAATAGTACTCATACTATTACTAATTACTATTACTATTACTAATAGTAGCATGTGCTCCGCTAACCGAATTTAATAAGCAGAACGCTACGCCCAATTTGTACAGATTACTAACTTTTGGGTATCACAATACGCATTAATATTTTAGGCGTGCTGCTAATCTTACCAAATTGTGGCTGTAAATAAACGTCCGTATAGTACCGAAAAGCTGGCGTCCGGACAAATGTTTCCGCCCGTCATTAAAGCCCTGGGATTATTGCGCACTCGCCATATAATCGCTATGATATTGAGATCTGATATCGTGCAGCCTTAGTAACAGTATATAAACTACGCAATAAAAAGTTGAAATTAAATTTTAAAAGAAGCAAATTGTATACATTGGTCTTTCAGATAATTGGATATCCAACGCGTAAGAACAGGTAATTTTACACAGAATTTATTTATTTTTATTAACTATATGATTTTAGGAAAATTATTATATTCATGCAAAATATGTAGGCCTACCCAAGGGCATAACTTTGGGTCGAGCATTGGAGGGTTCTCTACCCCTTTAAGGGGGTCCAGGGGGTAATATTGGCTGATTTTGATTATTGGGGCTGTTACAACCCTCCGTCTTGTCGGACGTTCAAAAGACGTCCCCTGGGGATCCAAAATGAAAGTCTTTATGACGCCCTCTGAAGGTCCAGTACTGGATCCTACAACCTGTCTTGCACGTCCACAGACGTCTGAAAATATCTCCTAACCGGACGTTCAAAAACATATCTGGGTCCTGCAAATCTGCGTCCAACAGGGGTCGCAGTCGGATTTGAATAAACACTGAAGACTACCGGCACGTCATGCAATCATACAGACATGGAAGTAGACCGACCGATAGAATACAGGCGTAATCTACCTGTCTGACACATCTCTTATGTGTGCATTGATTTTTAACTAATGCCATGCTTTATGTTACGTTCTAATCTATTACATGCTAAACGCGCGTTAAATAAATCGGCACTAAAAGTTAAATTTCAGTACATTAAAAGCCGACAGCGATAGTTTTCATTCCGTACAGAAAACTCAAGCTACAATAAAGTAGCACCGTCTCCGGCTGCGTGTGTTTTCTCAGACTCCCCCACAAAAATAGTGTGGATATATAAATCGTGGCATATCGTTCACTTTAAAAAAAGGGAAATAACACCGGCCACCGCCCTGAAGTACTGACAAATTTACCGGTTTAAAACCTCCACCTTTTTATGATCTGTCATGGAGATAAATATCTTTCCATTTTTATTTTTTGCTGTTACAGCAAAACAATAATTTGACTAAGGCCCATGTCAGAGCTGACCGGCTGCAGTTAGTTTTCAATAAATAAATAAATAAATGAAATGAAATTAAAAGCAAATCGCTTCAATGTTGCCTTACCCCGCAGACACGGCTGTGTAACTATTTCGGTAAAGCATTTTACGCGGACCGGGGGCGCAAAGAGAAGCGGACGAATTACTTACTCTTATTCCGTAATCCTTGGGCAGAAAACAAAGACTTATGTACATTACAGACAGTGCTAACAGAAAAGCGCTCATCCGCACAGCTTTGGTCACTCCAGCATTGAGAAAGTGAGCCGGCGAACAGCGTCACACTGTCCCAGCATGTCCCCAGTCGGATACTACGATACTCCGTCTTATGCAAAAAAAAATCGATCACAAAAAACGCCAAATCCACAGTCAAGTTATGTTATTATAACCATACCCAAATGACAAGTCCTGAAATGGCGCTCAGCAATGTGTGCCCAGCACCCTCTGTCGTCGATTTATTTACAGCAACGTAATTTCGAAAGCGTGACGGCTTCTCTCTGACAATGAGTCGCTTTCACTCGTGTCTAAAGACCGTATGGCTCATTAACTGTTTTCTATTAAAATAAATATACTGCAATACTCGAAAGCCACCTCCCTGTCTGTAATTGCCAAACCATAACTAATCGCTCTTCACCGTTATCGGTCCCCTTTCGTCTCTCGCTGCCGATGGTAGGTTTATCGTTCTTTAATACACGCAAGTATGTAAGATAAACACGCAAGCTAAGAATGTGAAGTGGTGAATTTAATGTACTTACACCTTGTTACCACTGGCTGAAGAAACAATTTCACTTTCACTGTTTAATTAAATTTAATTAAAGACAATGACTGACATGACAAATATGCTGTTTCATTTAACAGTTATATCTAAAAACAGGCATCATTACATAAAATGGGACAGAATCTAGTAGTTCCTAACTAAAATTTTGCATAAAACGTAGGGGACTCCCACAAACTATACACCTCTTTTTAGTCAACTTCTCTGCCCAGCAGATAGTCAAGAATATAGTAAGAAATGCTAGCCAACTTAGCCTCATTCAGCATTCCTGTCATCTTCACAATTTACCGAGTACCCCACCCCTCAGGTCTGGAAATTTTACCAAGGCAAATTTTACGCTGCGTGTTTGTCTGTAGGGGCGTGGTGGTGTTCTCATTTTCTCCTGTTTAAACACCGTGGGAGTGGTCATCACAAAAGCAGGGCCAAAGGCAGAGGGCCTTATGATACCAAAACGTGGACGCAAGCTCCCTTGAAAGCCTCCCCTAAGATATTTGTGGGGAACTCTTAAAAATTGTCCACTTTCGTGTTACAGGTTATATTTTATTTTCTGCACATTAAGGTTCCTGAAATAAAAAATGAATAGTATGAATGTCTACGTTGTGTGTTTATTTGCTCATTACATTACATTTTCTGAACATCTGTCTCCACTAGAGGTGAAACAGTGTGAATATTTAATATCACGATTATCGTGACCAAAATTACTACGGTTATCAGTATTATCGCGGTGTTCTTAATATGGGCTTAAATATTCAAAAAGTACTGATACACAAACTGAAACCCTTTTACCAATTTTTATATTGAAAACCACAAATAAAATGGCACCAATAAAATAAAACAATAACCATTTTTTTTAACTCTCAGATTTTTTTCCCTCGATAAACGAAGTAAGCTGGTTTAAAGTGCTCCGTTTCAAGAATATGCAAATACAAGCATGCACGGAATTTATTCTTAATAACGCAAAGGCAAAAATTGCCAGCCTTATTACACCATTGACAACATGGAATGTTTTTACAAGAATAGATAACACTGGAAAATTCAATTTACATTATTGACAAGCTGTTACCAAGTTAGACAGACAAACCAAGACATTCTCCCCCATTCCAAAGTTCCCATATCATGCATTGAGCTAAAAGTTAACTTATCTTGCATTCGATATAAGGTAGAGTACTGGTCACTGTGATAACTTACAACACTAGACGAGTTGCCCCCTTTGCATATAATTCTTTCTGAATGTTTTGCAGAACAACCATCTTCAATCAGTTTTCCTTCTGCAATCTTATAAAAGCCAAAATAGGACCATACCTCTGACCTAGTCCTCCAGAAGGCTGAAAGATTTCTCATGCGCTGTCACCGTCTTCTGTCATGTTTTCAACGCAAAACAAAACCACGTTGCATTGTGCGCCTGCGCACCATGATTTAATGTCATGTAGCGCCGCGAGGTGGCGCTGTCCATATGACAAGTTCCAACAGCTCAGGAGCATGTTGGGAAAATTGTAAATAGGTTCTGATTGTGTCATTGTTAATTGAAACGGCAATACTAACCGTCAGAAAATTTACTGCGGTTTTCTGTGGAAGGGGTAGCTATTTCATCCCTAGTCTCCACTAATTAACACAATTATGTGTCAATTCCCACTGTGGCCATCCGTGCGTGGGGGCGATGCAATCATTACTATGTTTACGTACGCACCTGAACTCCTCATCATTGAGTGGGCGGAGAATTTGAATGGAGGGCGTTAATTAAGAAAACGGTGATTTTATTCAGTATTTCAGGGCGGTTTATGGAGAGTCAGAATGTGAAAACGGAAACAACCCTGCCTGCCCGGACAGGTGGGTCCAAACAACTAGAGGAGGCGGGACCAACCAACCAGATGTCTCGGCCCCACCTCCTCTAGTAGCTTGGACCCAGTACCCCTACAATCTGGTTGGTTATATCACTGAAGCTATAATTTCTCATTCTGCCCTAAGAACATCTTTGTGTAAGTAAAACTCCCACAAGCGCTGCCCGGAAGCCACTGTGTAATTCCAACGCTGGATGCAGGAATGTATCACAACACACCCATATATATCACCTTGAGGCGATTCTGTTGTGAAAGTCACTCTATAAAAATAAATTGAACTGACCTGAATATCACATCCCAAAGCACTATGCTTAGAAGCTCTCCAGTCCAGTCTGTCTGGTTTTAATGGCTTCTTATCGTGTGATTTTGCTGAGTGCTGGTTGTTATTAGTGTATGTTCCCATGACAAGGACATTGTTTCCCCAAAGAAATATTGGTCTCTGTCCCACAATGTTACTTATGTCACTGCTGAAGACATCTGGATAAGAAATCGTTTCACATTGCCCTGCCCAGAAGTAGCAACGCTGGATTCCTACACAAGGCTGTGTGACAATTCCAGTAGATATGTTGACCTTTTGGCTTAGTAACCACTTTCAACAAACAGTTGTTCAAGGGAAATTGGTTGGGCTGTTTTTGGTTTTGTGTTGTGGCTCAGTATTACGACTGAGTGACTTTGTCATTAATTAGACAATGAGTAATCACACCTTGTTTTCAGATTGGCATGAAGCTGAGGAACTATAATAACAAAGGGCATGAAGAAATCCTTACTGACATACTTTGTGGAAGTCACCCTGTTAGCTTCCAGACAAATACCTCTAGTTTTATTCAGGCACTTCCGCTCTGGAATATACCTTCTGGTGCTAATTGGACATGTCTTCAGTGATGAACCTGGGGTTAAAGACAGTTTTGGGTCTTTAATCGTCACACACCGTCGCCCAGATGACCCCACCAGGGGTGATTAGTCCCCGATTTGTGTTTAAGTGGTGCACCAATCCTCCCACCGTTCCCATAACCTGTTCAGTAGCCTTCAGAATGTTCTGGGTGACTTTTCTGCACTGCAGTCCTTTAACTCCAAGGAGTTTGAGAGTTCTCTGTAATGACTGGCCAGCAACGCCCTGGCACCCAACTCCGATTGGCTCGCAGTTGAGTGCCAGGGCACTCCAGCACTCTGTAACAGGGTCTGCGTGTTTAACCCTTGTGCGCTCATCAGCCTCTTCAATACGTCTTCCCAGCAAATAGTAAGTTTCAGAAACACCACTTGCTTTGTGGATTCCAAGGATAACAGCACGTCTGTGCAGAGCAAAGCGAGTACAATGTTTTTTGAGTTATCAAATTGCGACACTGAACTGCTGTGGCACAGATTCAGCCACATCTGCGTCTTTCTACATTGAGTTTACCTTTGATAATGGCTATCAGTAACAAAATGTCTGATTTTGAAAAGTTAAAAAAGACCATAAAGTTGACCAGTTTTAACCAGCAAGCAGTCACGTGATTTTTTTTGTTTACCCTCGTACAGAGCGAGCGAGCGAGAGAGAGAGAGACTGCACCTGAAACCTACTGCACTTCACCTAATGTTCTGATGATTTCTCAACATAATTACAGCCTGCACTGGCTTTCTGCTCTGAGATATAGTACACAAGTGGCATCCACTTTCTCCTTTTAATAATATGCAATTGCCAAATGGTTAAAATAATAAATAATTATATTTTTTTCATGTCTATGATCTATAGCCTAGACATTGAGACTACAATGAAAGATGTCAGTTATGTAATTTTGCTGGTATGATGTCACATGACTATAAAGAAATATTTTAACTGTCCATTTTCGCTAGAGCCTCTCCTTTGCGTTAGCAACAGGCCACCTCACCAGATCCTGTTCCAACTTCCAGCTTCGTGGGGGCAGGCCTGTGCTGCTTGGAGGTTCCAGGCACTGCTTGGCTCCTCCTCCGTGTGACCAGGTTCTCTAGTTGGCACTACCAGTGGTATAGATGATCTCATTGAGACATGCAAGATAATTAAAACCCAGAAGCATCGACTGTCAGACTAGGTAAACTCAGCAGGGTCTCACCGGTTAGCCTGAGGAGTTTATTAAGCATAAGAAAGCAGTATTGCTTTGCCCTTTCGAATATCATTTCGAATCAGAGGCTATGTTTCATTCCAGGTGAAAAACACATAATCAGAGATAGGATAAGTTTCATTCCAGATTTCTGTTTCTAAAACAGGGTTAGCAATAATGATTGAAGACTGAGGCTATGCGATATGGGAAAAGACACACTTGTCGTCTTGCTAAGGGGAAAATGCTGCATAAACAATAGTTTAAGCTTTTACCACATATGAAGTTATTATTGTCCACATAAAAGTCTATAGTCATACGAGTACGAGTGAACACTGGTTCATTTAGACACCTTAACTTTATTAATAAAAAGTGCCAACCAGGTTTTATATTAATTATTTTTAATTATGTAATTATCGATCATTTCTGAACTGTGCCAAAACAGACTTTGACGTACAGTAACAGTGTCACCAACTTTGGTCAGATGGCTGGCGTGAGGTTTCCAATTCGAGACATGTGCACACACATACACACGCATTTACATGTATGTAAGACTTGTATTATCTTGTAAATAGTCTGTAGGGTTTGCGAACTACCCCAACGCTTTTACTGTAGTTAATTTTAGGTTTCTAATGGAATAATACAGATTTGCCGCAAGATTTCTTGCGTGAGAATCTCAAAGCGTGATTATCACGCCAGATGCGTGAGAGTTAGCAGCCCTGCAATAAATTTAGCCCTGTGTCACGATTAATATATTCTGTAATTTTGGCCGGAAAAAAAATCAAGGTAAATATTGATTCATCAATCGATTTTCCATAACCATTTATCATTGCAGCTGCTCGGAACCTTTCCCGGGAAAACTAGACGGAATGCAAGCGCTTCCCAGGGCTACTCCTCCGTTAAAAAGCTTTTCGTTTCGCGCACATTTGACTCCCTGCCAGCAGATGACGCTATTCAACTAACAGCTATTCTACATTGTTTTGGCAACACAGTCGGGTTGCCAGATTTGAGCCCTTATCATTT
>JAAGVU020000081.1:1220750-1234422 GCA_011763525.2 Mormyrus iriodes | reverse complement strand
GACGCTATTCAACTAACAGCTATTCTACATTGTTTTGGCAACACAGTCGGGTTGCCAGATTTGAGCCCTTATCATTTTCTGATTTGTCCACGCTACAAAAAGTGGTAGTACTTGCGGTTTATCGGAATACATTACAAAGAATCCGAAATCGAAAATATGTAGCTAAATATTAAAATTAAAAGGTAAATAATAATAGATCATATTCATGCATACTTAAACAGTCATGCTGATGAACAAATGGTAATAAAAGATGTGTCGTGTCCAGTTGGTGGCACTTATACCCGCTTTCTGATGACACCTGACTGGTCATTATTTTAGAGAATAAGCTGCATGGCCGCAGTCTCGGGTTAATATTTGAAGGTTTCACATGGGAGTGTTAAGAGTAAGATTTAACAGAGATTTCTTTTTTATCCTAAACGGTCATTAGGGGGTTATCACTGATCTTAGGGAGAGGATATCAGCGTCCATGGGGGATATCTGACACATTGGGGGGATAAGTAAGGCGCAATCTGGCAACCCCTGGACCCAGCTCACAACATCTCAGGCCACACAGACGCCCAGGATCCCCGATATGGTGCGGCGCTCCTGCACCCTGCGCTCCCGCAACGGCGCTTTGTGGGGCCAGTAGGCTAATGCTGCGGTCACAGGGTAAGTCTGGCGAGCAGAGGCAGCCGGCTTCCCTCTTTCAGTGCACTTTGTCTGAAGCACAGGGAGAAATAAAAGCGGGCCAAGGAACCTTATAGCTAGTCGGCGGAAAGCAGGGAGCAGGAGGAGGGGGGCATTTAGGTAGCCTCGGAAAACATGGCAGCATCCCTTATCCGAGCCTGCCGCAGTCTGGCTCTGTCGACATGGCTGCTCTCCTTCTGCTTCGTGCACCTGCTGTGCTTGGACTTCACCGTGGCGGAGAAAGAGGAGTGGTACACCGCCTTCGTCAACATCACCTACCGGGACCCGCTGAGCTCGGAGCCCGTGACGGAGAAGACCGAGTGCGGCCGCTACGGCGAGCACTCCCCGAAGAGGGACGCCAGGGGGGCCGTGGCGATGCCCTCCTCCACCCACGACCGGCAAGCCTGCGACCCGGCCACTCGCTTCGCCCTCCCTCCCGACGGAGGGCCCTGGGTCGCTTTGATCGCCAGGGGCAATTGCACTTACAAGGAGAAGATCCGGCACGCCGCCAGCCGCAACGCATCGGCGGTGGTTATTTATAACGTGGGATCCGGTAATGCCAACGAAACGATCACCATGCCGCATCAAGGTGAGCGCGTGGCACCGCCATCAGCATGCACGCGGCGAGGGATGCATGCCACGGTGCAGGCTCGCGGGGACGCGGAGCTACACCATACCCCTTCCTGTCCCGTCCCTCCCACCCCCACTGTGGCCGCTGAGATGTGCCTGTTACGGTGTCTACAGTAAACTGCATAAAAGTAACCGCTGGCTGATGATCTGCATGCAGATTTTAGGGGTGGAGGGGTTGGAAATAGTTGAATGTTCAGCTCTGGAGTCTGTCCAGGTCATCGATTGTCCTGTCTTCAGCCTTGTTATTTCACGGGATTGCAAAAGAAAGGCTTGTTTGCTTATGGACAGTGCTAAGGTTAGTATCTATAGAGGAGTGTATGTAAGAAACGATTTATCATTAACGTTTAGGGCTTAGATAATTATTCCGATTGTCATTTCGTTATTTCACCGTTTAGATGTATAGATTGCAAGGTTTGCTGTGAAATAAAAGTATGAGTGACTTTATCACCAAATTTTGTTTTCTGGGTCCAAAGAAGTCCTGTTGTCTACAAAATTAATTTCCTCTTCAAGTTCTTAGTTTAGGCACTTAATTATTTAATTGTGTCCAAATTAATGGACCCAGGTTCATTTAAGCAATGAACATGTTTGGTCCGGACATTCTCTGTTTCATCTTTGCCTTTTGGTGTCTCTGGGAAAACAGTTATTGTTCCCTGTTGCGTCAGAAGTACAGATCGTCTCTGAGTTATTACTGTTTCCTGCCCCTCAGACAAGGACAATGTCATCCTGGGGCTGATGGAACTGACTCAAACACGCGGGGGCTGCTGAATCCCAGCAAACGTAGATTAATACTTGGCCAAACGGTGGCCAGTAAAGCTGCCATGGGTAATTGGCATAAAAAAGATCACTAGGTAGTGTTTTTTTTCTTGTTGACTCACTGTATTTCTGCGCATCCAGGACAGCAACCCGTTTGGTACAAGCTGTCCTTCGGCGAGCCTAATGTAGGATTCTGTGCTGAAGGTAAAGGAACAACACAGTGCTCTTTGTGTTCCAAAGCTGTGTGCCTCTAGATCTATGCCCAAAGTCCAGGTGCATCAATGGGGACAACTGGACAGGATAGCACTGTTCCTGTGCCAAGTCAAGGGGAGGCTGCTCAACATGCCGATTGTACTTTATGCGGCCTGCATATTTTGCACAAAAGCTCTCTGTGCTTCTCTTGGCCACAGTCAGGCCTTCGGTGTCAGGAAGGCAGGCCAGGATGCGTTCTATGACAAAGAGATTCAAGACGCATTTTTTGTGGTGGAACGTCTGATGCTGGTGAAGTCGACCTCCCGAGAAAATTCATAGATTCATAAGAAATTCTGAGATTTCCTCGGCACACCTGCTAGGCATCAACTAATCCTTCCTTGTGTTTTTTTTTGTTGGGCATTTGGGCGTTTAGAGATGGCTTATTTCTCTCTCTGATATGGTTCGGCCATTAATGTGAGCATAAGCCTTGTTATCCTAAGCAGGCTTAACAAAGATCAGAGTATTGCATGGGTGGGTGGGTGGTTGTCTACAAAGATTTTGTTGTCGACATCTTTTATTTTTTGCTGCATGGCAGAGTGACGCTTTGGGGAATATTGTTGTCTGACATCTGACTTATGGGGGCTGTGGTTTTTTATTGGTCTTGTTTTTTTTGGGGGGGGGGGCATTGTGGCCTTTTTGTGGGAAACGTCTAGTTCTCTCACATCAAGGTATGTGTGCACGTGATTGCACCTTAGTGTTTCCCCTTTGGGCTGATGTACGCCCTGAGCTGCTTGGAATGATGGCAAGATTATCGGATCGTGATAATGGATGGACTGGCTTTGGCCGAAGCCTTTCAAAAAAAAAAAAATAATAATACTGACATCTAGTTTTATGTTGCTTCTTGTGCTAGTGGTTTTGCAATTAGCGTCTGGCACGTGCCGTTATTCACTGAAATTAGTGCTGAAAAGGTTTCAGTTTCTACTGCCATGGACAGGTTCTCGCTGTGGTACCTTGGAATGTCCAACCTGCACTCGTAGTCTGAATGTTAGCATTTTAAGAGGGTTTGAGTGAAAATTGAGTGAATCTGACTTCTGTATACGACATCTGCGACCAGAAAACAGCCTACCCTGAAACCAAGGCCTTCCTCACACACCAGCCTCCTCCTTAAGTCTGAGTGTTTAATGCCACCACGCCTCTTTCCACTGGAAAATTAGTTTTTCAGGAGCTGCTGGGCTGGCCACTGCCTCATTTTCTTAAATGTTTCCAGTAGTTTGGTGGTAGCATTTTTTTGCTAAGTAGCGTTTACTGATATTCTCAATTTTTATCCCTCCCCTTCTCTTATTAGGGCATCCTTTGTAAAATAAGGCCCGAGTCGGTAGCTGGAACAGGACACGCATGCTTTGCGTTATGATGGACTATTGCGCTGCCTCTGCTGCCCGCATGTGGGACTGTGCTCTCACCTGTATCTGGAGGTATTTTTATCACTGTGTATGTCTTTCACTGCCCCCCCAGCCTCTGCTCTTTTGTTGAGTAGAGTGGGGACCTGCATGGAGTATTGTTGCCATAGTGGGACAGGCCACTGCACCACCTGGGCTGTCCCCTGTCCCTGGGTCACGGGGTTCAGAGTAGAGATCATCAGCCTGATGTCAGTCTTGGTTGATATTTACAGCTGATATTTAGTTGACTGATATTTAGTTAACTGACTTTAGTTGATATTCAAAGGTAGCAGCAACAGAGTTAAATACATTACTGCTAAAATAACGGACATGATCACATTGGTCGATCAGCCATTTTCCACAGTTGAGGATGAGGAATTTCGTCGGCTCATTCACCACTTAAAACCTCGCTGCAGTCTCACGCTGCTTTGCTGACGCCTCACTACCGGCGTTATGTTCTGTGGTTGCTGCATACATTCATGGAATCTTAGGAAATATCATTTCCGACGTCAATTTTACTACCGATTTGTGGACCTCAGAGATGAGCCAGAAATCGGTATTGGTCAGACAGAATTTCCACATCGGTGCACCACTAGCTTGGAGGCTCCGCTATGTCAGCTAATGAGATTCCTCAGGTGGAGACGTTCACATCTGTGAGGCGAGCGAGTTGTGGAGTTGTCTTGAAGGGCAGGAACATTCGGTGGTGTTTGGTGGGACAGGAGTTCTGTTTAATGGGGCTGGTAATTTCATATATGTGAAATATTTGCAAGTTAAAAAAGGTTTGAATTTGAGTTATCAACATAATTGTTTAATCAAATTGAATCGGGGTAGAAAATAAAGATTTCTGATGCATCGGCTCGTTCCATAAATAATTGTAAGTGAATTGAATCGCTTGGGCCCAAAAACTTACCCCCCAAGCGTTTAAGGTCAAGTCAAGGTCAGTGGTTCATTGGGCTCTCCCCAAGGTAACTGTAACTGGGAGAAGCATGCTTTGGTGATTAATGGGCCGGTTTGGCAAAGCAGTTTCACAAGTGTGTCCTAGTTTGTGCTTGTTGCAAAGTGTAGACCAGGAGTGGCAACCCTGATCCATGGAGACCCAGTGTGGCGGTGGGTTTTTGGGATGACCTCTCAATCAGCCAATAACAGTGGGTCCCCAGGACTGGAGTTGAGAACCACTGCTTTATTATTGGCTGATTGAGAGGTCATCCCAAAAACCCGCCGCCACACTGGGTCTCCATGGATCTGGTTCTCTACCCCTAGTGTAGGCGATTGGCCAAGTGGAACATCGTGTTAGATGTGGAGGGGTGGGGTCATGTGAGGGTACAGAGATGCTTCTGATGGGTGCGCGTGAGAGAACCTGAAAATGGGTGGCTGTCCCATAGCCATCAGAAGGGCAGCCATGAGCTGTCCCTGAATTTAGACGGTGACCTATAGGACTAATTGCAAGCGCCAGGTGTCGGTGGGATGTGGGTGCTGGTTGCAGCTGGTCATATAAAGGTCATACTTCGGATCGCTGACACTATATAGCCCAGACAGGCAGTATAAGGTTTTAGACAAACAAACCCCCCGCTGACCCCGTACGCCGTCACAACGCACAGTAGCCTGTTATTTATAGACCCTCCTATTTCTGTCACCACTTTCCTTATCCACCCGGTGACTTGGATGCTGAGAGGGCAGCACAGGGCTGCCAGACTGCGGAAGTCAGGTGCCTGGAGGTGGGGGGCATCAGGTGTCCCCCCTCCACTGGGAAGCGTTCTTGGAGACAACAGATGGCTGCGGCACTTAACATGCTAAACTCCAGCTGTCCAAGTGACAGTTTAGTTCTCAGGCTAGAAGTGGATTGGGTGGAATGATATAGGAACCGGAAGTGACGTCACTGTAGTCCTGTTTCCTGACCTCTGCGTCTTTCCTATTTGGTTAACTTTGGAACGTCACTGATCTCATCTGTGTCCAATTGTGACTGATTATGCCATGTGCCATACAAAACGGCAGAGGGGTCCTTAGTCTTTGGTTCAATAAGGCTTTGTGTGGTCAGACGCCAGTAAAGTATGGGTATTGTGTGTGTGTGTGTATAAGGTGTGTATGTAAGTGATAAATGGTCCTTTGTACCTTCTGCTTGCTGAGTTAGGATCCAATTACCCTAAGCATGTTAGCAGAGGTGTGTCTGGCGCTGGATTTGGCTTGTTCCTCCAGCAGGATACATTAACACCAAGCCCAACAACCAGGCAGCTAACTATATCTGGTCAGACTTGCTGTTGTTTTTATAGCATAAAATTCTGTATTAGCTTTGGAGGAATTCCTGTGATTCTAGGGGGCGTGTTTAGGGAATTTTAGCCTATTTCCTCGGGGCCAGTGCATACAAGTGGTTGGATTATCTGGATTTACTGATTTGTGCATGACTTGAGCGTTTGACCTCACTCTGTCGTTCTTACCCTGGTGAGTCATCGCCTTGGCTCGGGGGATGCTCATTGTTTTTTGTTCGGTTGCAGACGTTTACATAAGCCACTCGCGCGAGTCACTTTCCCAGCTGTTGCATCTTCACGGCTCAGATCACCCTCTACGATCTCCGGAGCTAGGTGAGGGCACAGCGGATGGTCATTGCTGAAAGGTTTCTTAGGGTTTCACGTTATAGCGCACATCGGAAAAGCGCAGACCCGTAGGTGTCAGTCACGGGTCACATGGCCGTCTTGACCAGCTAGGGTTTTCGTGGAGTCCGGAGGCTATGATCTGATGGGCTTCTCCCTGCCCCTATCTTCATCCCTTGTTAGCCATGAGGTTGAGAAATACCTTCCACCTGGTTTTTGGGGGATTTGTTTTGCGAGCAGCTTTGTGAAAGCACCCAGCTGGCACGCACTCAAGGGAAACGGTTCTCAATGTTTTTGTATCAAGTACTGCTGTGAGTCTAGCCACAGTAACATGAACCACAGTAACTAATGATCACTTCTCCTGTGCCACCAGGGGGCGCTCTAAATTTCACTGATGGTACTCATACCGCAGTTTGTACTGCTTTGTAAAAAATCGGAGAGTCCATGACTGCATATTTCACTTTTATGAGGAAATCCATCTGTCCTCACCATTTGTGCTGGGATTCTTTGCTTACCACCCCCCCACACACACACGCACGCATGCACACGCCCACCGTCACCCCCACTCGTTTCCTGTATGCACCCTGCACTGTCACCGGTGAGGGGGTCGGCTCGCCGAGAGCAGCTGACCCACTTCAGTGCTGGCTGGATGATCAACCTCCGCCTTGAGACCGGCGTGTCCTCGATTTACACGCGAGCAGCTGGGATGCTGGCCCATTTGCATGGAACCAGGTACAGACGTGTGCGTCACAGGAACCATGACCGACCCCCTCTTGGCTGCTAGAGGGAGGACTGTGAATTCAGGTTTATTTAAACCATCTCCGTCTGACACATTTTATTTTGACGTGAATAGTGGTGTGTCATCGGCCTTAGGATTGTTCAGAGAGAAACGTTCATCTCCAGTTAATAGGTCAAAGAAATGGGATGTTCAGAGGTCACTGGGAAGGTATTTTCCATAATTCTGAGGGGCTGTAGATCATCAGGACAGACAGGATCGTCATGGTCACAAGCTGCAGGTTAACACCACTTGAGCAAGTTGTAGCATGCATTGCTCACGATGACCTATCATCCTCCCTGTCCTGGCAGGTACTGGGGACATTGTGGCCATCATGATTCCGGAGCCCAAAGGGCGCGAGATCGCCGCCCTGCTGGAGAGAAACATGACAGTAACCATGCATATCACTATTGGCACTCGGAATCTGCAGAAGTTCGTGAGCCGCACCTCCGTGGTCTTCGTCTCCATCTCCTTCATCGTCCTCATGATCATCTCGTTGGCCTGGCTCGTCTTCTACTATATCCAGAGGTTCCGCTACGCCAATGCCCGTGACCGCAACCAGGTGAGGGACCATCTATGGATCACACCACCTCTGGCTGGTCGACCATACCAAGCCACATTCGTGTTCCTGAATTCATGATAAAAACTGTTGTGAAGATACAGTGCCTTGCAAAAGTATTCACCCCCCTTGGCATTTCTCATGTTTTGTTGCCTCACAACCTGGACTGAAAATGGATTGTTTGACAGTTTGCGCCATTTCATTTACAGAACATGCCTACAACTTTGAAGATGTATTTCTTTTTTTATTGTGAAGCAAACGACAAATAGGACAAAATAACAGAAAAGTTCAGCATGCATAAATATTAACCCCCCCCCAAAGTCAGTACTTTGTAGAGCCACCTTTTGCGACAATTACAGCTGCAAGTCGCTTTGGATAAGTCTCTATGAGCTTGCCACATCTCGCCACTGGGATTTTTGCCCATTCCTCAAGGCAAAACTGCTCCAGCTCCTTCATGTTGGATGGTTTCCACTTGTGAACAGCAATCTTCAAATCTGACCACAGATTCTCAATTGGATTGAGGTTTGAACTTTGACTAGGCCGTTCCAACACATTTAAACGTTTCCCCTGAAACCACTCGAGTGTTGCTTTAGCAGTATGCTTCGGATCATTGTCCTGCTGGAAGGTGAACCTCCATCCCAGTCTCAAATCACAGGCAGACTGACACAGGTTTTGCTTAAGAATATCCCTGTATTTAGCACCATCCATCTTTCCCTCGACTCTGACCAGTTTCCCAGTCCCTGCTGCCGAAAAACATCCCCACAGCATGATGCTCCGACCACCATGTTTCACTGTGGCGATGGTGTTCTGGGGGTGATGGGATGTGTTACTTTTGCACCAGACATAGCATTTTCCTTGGTGGCCGAAAAGTTCAGTTTTAATGTCATCTGACCAGAGCACCTTCCTCCATACATTTGAGGAGTCGCCCACATGCCTTTTGGCAAACTCAAAACGCGCCTTCTTATTTTTAACACTAAGTAATGGCTTTTTTCTGGCCACTCTTCCATAAAGCCCAGCTCTATGGAGTGTACAGCTTATTGTGGTCCTATAGACAGATACTCCAGTCTCTGCTTTGGAACTCTGCAACTCCTTCAGGGTTACCTTTGGTCTCTGTGCTGCCTCTCTGATTAATGCCCTCCTTGCCCAGTCTGTGAGTTTTGGTGGGTGGCCCTGTCTTGGCAGGTTTGTTGTGGTACCATGTTCTTTCCATTTGAAGATGATGGATTTAATGATGCTCTGGGGGATCGTAAAAGATTTGGATATTTTTTTATAACCCAACCCTGACTTGTACTTCTCAGTAACTTTGTCCCCTGCTTGGAGAGCTCCTTGGTCTTCATGGTGTGGTGCCTCTTGCTTAGTGGTGTTGCAGCCTCTGGGGCCTTTCAGCAAAGGTGTGTTCATACTGACAGATCATGTGACACGTAGATTGCACACAGGTGGACTTCATATCACTCATTATGTGACTTTTGAAGGTAGCTGGTTGCACCAGGACTTTTCAGGGGCTTCATGGCAAATAATTGGTAAATACTTATGCACATGCCAATTTTCAGGTTTTTATTTATTTTTATTCTTTTTTTATATATATTTTTTTCTCATTTCACTTCACCAACTTAGACTATTTTGTGCAGATCCATCACACAAAATAAGGTTAAGAAACATTTTAATTCCAGGTTGTGAGGCAACAAACATGAAAAATGCTTTTGCAAGGCACTGTAAAAGCCAGTTTTCTTCTCATATGATGGGATTATTGGGATTATAGGGTTTAGTTCAGGCTTAGTTCAGGCTGTGGTAACTTGTACCACATCAGTGGATAGTTAGTGCAGTTTATTTGTGTTGTAAAGATGTAGATTCTCATACAGGCTTTGATTGTGATCATGGGAACAGGAAATGACATCACCTGGAACCTGAAATCTCCATCTGCTTCCCCCTGCAGTTTTAATACATTTTAAAGTTAAATTGAACGTCTCCTCATTTGACTCAAGGTCATTCTGTCATGGTCCCTGGTGTCTCTGGCGCTGTGTAATAACTGTCACAGCAGGGGTGTCACCCATGCCAGCACGGTCCTAAGTCCCAATTATATCAGCTAACCCACTCGATTCGAACTCATGTGCCACGAGGTGATGGCAGTTCTTCTGATGGCGCCCTTTAGACCGGCATCCAGGTGATTCCCATTATGGTGCTCCACCAGTATGCCGACGGGGTCCAAGGTCCCAACTTGTTTGCCATTACCATAGAAGGACTTAGACGGGGATTTCAGTCCTGGCTCCGCTTTCTTGTCCCAGAGTAGCTGCTGAACACTGATGCAAGATGAATACATCACTATCTTTAATACACTTCATGAATATTTTTAATATACTTCTGTATATTATTAGGAAATGTGGAGTAGCGCCGATTGTTTGGTTACAGAGGTGGAAATGAATGAGATCGTCGGATCTTAGCTGCCTTTTTTGGCGTGTGTTTTTTGAATAGTACGTGCCCTGCAGTAGAGTGAAATTTGACTCCTGTTAATAATTCTCCTTCGCCGGTGTTGTTTCCGAGTCGGAATGCGCTCCCTCTGCCGCCATCTGTCGTAACTGCACCCTAGCCCACATTGTCTCAGAGGGAATTTTCCCCGCACCATCGATACAAACACATTAACACCCATTTGACCCCTTTCATTTGGCTTTTCGTGCCATTTGTTTGCTCAGCCCAGGCTCTCTGACAAACGAAACCCGCAGACCAGCAGTGGGGAGCCGGCTGGACCCCTGGGAGGGGCACCACCTGCTACCAAGTTCCTTGCGAAATGCCAGGGTCCTTGTAGATTTTTGGCAGGTGGGACCGTCAGGTTAACATTTGGTGGGTGTGGCTCGGTCACTGGAGCACTGTAGTTCTTGCCAAGAAAAAAACTGCCTGTTGCAATTTTTCCGTTAATGATTGAGTGCTGTCAGCAGCTTCACACCAAATCCGTTACTATGAAGTAAGCGCCCGATTATGGTGAAACACGGTTCATGTTGGGGTACAACACGGCAGCCTTCTTGCCGTCATTATCTGCCGTCTCCACGCGTCCTTGATGACCCGGGAGCTCGCTTGACACTCATTAATCCCTGGTCTCTGTAGAGGCGCCTCGGAGATGCAGCTAAGAAGGCGATCAGCAAGCTGCAGGTGCGAACCATCAGGAAGGGAGACAAGGTAAGATCAGAGCCGCCCGGAGGCCTACCCCGTCCCCATAATTCTATCCCATCTAGCATGTCTCCATGTGCTACGTTCAGTGTTTTATGTGGGGGCTGCAGTTTCATTACCACCCTGTGCTAGATAAGTGTGGGTGGATGGATGGATGGATGGATGGATGGATGGAAAGCTTAAACACTTTCACAAGTTTTTGCATTTTGCCCTATTTATTTGTGTGAGAATGGTCAGATAAATCCTTGTTTCTTTAAGGCAATGTTTCCCAATCTAGTCCTCGTGAACCAACTGTGGGTCCCCAAGGACCAGGGAAATTCTGCTTTAAGGTATTTGAGAATATTTCAGTAATTCACATCTGTCACACGTTTCAGGAGATGGAGTCAGACTTCGACAACTGTGCTGTCTGCATCGAAGGCTACAAGCAGAACGATGTGGTTAGAATCCTCCCCTGCAGGTGAGGTTCCAGGTGTCACGGGGATGAAAACCGACGGAAAGGTGCTCCTGTCTGCATCAAAGGTTGGGAAAACCCGGTAATATTGGAAGAGCTGTTGTTACTTGCTTGATTGGTTTTCGGTTTGGGTCATTTCTATGTCAGTGTTTCTCGGAGATCCCCAGACAGTCCACATTTTCGCTCCCTCTCAGGTGCTGGGAGCTGGGAGGGAGCAAAAATGTGGACTGTCTGGCAGTCCACAAGGACTGGGTTGAGGAACAACTGCTTTATATTAAAGAGGAAAGTCCTAGAACAAATGATGTCTGCCCACAGGTACTATGTATCCAGTGAGACTGATGTGCATTTGTACGGTACCCTTGATAGAATTTGTCGTTTTTTCATCCTTCCAGACATGTCTTCCACAAGAACTGCGTTGACCCTTGGCTGCAGGACCACCGGACTTGTCCCATGTGCAAGATGAACATCCTAAAGGCCCTGGGCATCCCTGTACGTCTCAACTCTCAACCTTAACCCTATGATCTGTGATCTTCGGACCTATCTAACACATAGACAGTCCTCACCATTATGTGCTCTTTATTCCCAGCCCAACGCCGACTGCTCTGATGACGTCCCGCCAGACTACGAAGTCTCGGTGGGCGGCCCACCTACCAATCAGTTGTCGGGAGCCAGTGACCTCACGGCCAACGAGAGTTCGGTGGTGCTGGACCCTGGGGCAGGGACAGTTAGCCTTCCTCAAGTCCTCCCAGACGTAGACCCCCTTGCTCAGGCCGGAGAGAGCCGCCACATTGCCAGCAGTGAGTCTACATTGTCGTGCCGCTGTTACGTTATTCCATGTAGCGCACTGTATAGGGTCCCTATTGGCTGTGGCTTGTGGGGGCCCCTTTCCTATTGGCTATGGCTTGTATGGGTCCTGTCCCCTTTGTCTGTGTCTTGTGGGTGCCCCGTCTCCATTGGCTGTGGCTTGAGTGGGCCTGTCCCTGCTGGCTGTGGATTGTAATTCCCATCCCTATTGGCTGTGGCTTGTGTGGCCCCGTTCATACTGGCTCTGGCTTGTCGACCCCATTCCAGTTGGCTCAAGTTTATGTGGGCCCCGTCCCTATTCGTTTGCACTTATGCGAGGCCTGTCCGTCCTGTCTAAAAATATAAGCAGACTATTCTACTTGCAGGTCACGCACTAAAATATATCAAGTGACAGTTAGTGATGTTTTTTTGCTTACTGGTTTGAGTTTATCTTGTTTTCTTTGTAAGGTGACACTTGACTCTCTGTGTTTACCTTGGTGTGGTGCCGCCCCCACCGTCAATCCTTCCATTGCACCAAAAACGTGCTCAGCATTCTGCTCAGATGAGCACAGAGGAGTCAGCCCTTTTTTTGGGGGGGCTTAACACTCGGTATCCGTTCAGCCTGCGTAGCAGCAGAGTGACGTTTCATGCAAAAGTGGTATGAATAACTGTGTGTTTTGGGGTTCCAGAAGCTCCTATGATAGGGATTAATTGGTGATAGTTTGATACCGATAACCTTCTATAAATAGGCAGCGGTTTTAGGAAATAACCTTTCTTGTTAGGGATTGTTGGACAATCGCGTTGTTCCTTAGCAATGGAGGAATATTACGCCACAGTGTAGAGGAAAAAAAATGTTGGTTTAGTGCCACCCAGTGGCCGGTGCATTTAATTCAAAACTTAAGGTTGGATCGGCTCTTGGCTGGTGCTGTAATGCGACCTCATTAAGGATTAAAAAATGACGCTAACAGTGGAATTAACATTTACTCAGAATCTTATTTAATGGGACATCAAATCGTTGCTGAAAGTCATTATTCCTCTGAATTTGGGCCATCAGTGAGTAAGACCCTCTTGCTCTGAATTTGCCCTTGAGCGAGGGTGCCACCTGATTTTGGTGGTCCCTGCTACTGGGCCGTGTTTTATGAGAGCTGTTACCATAGCGATGCACACCAGCCCCAGGGGGCCTGCTGTCAGGTACCCATGTATCCACGGTCACTCAGGGTTTGGGCTCTGGAGTTAACCAGCCGCTGCCATGACAACATTGACATCAGCCAAGCTGACGCATTCGTTTACTGTTCAACTGGGAAGCCAGTAGGAATAATGATATTTTTACTTTCTTAGTGTAGTTTCAGATCAAAGAGCTATGCAGAGAGGGAGTTACAGGGTGTTAGAGCAGTAAATATTTATACACCATGCTACCAAAAGAGTCTTGTTCTGACCTGTGTAGGAATTTATTAGCTCAAAATAATTTTTGATCCCCACCAATGTATAAGGAAATTAATTAATATTTGATTATTAATTAATGGTTATTATTTGTTAATCATTTTACGTGAACTGTTTAGTTCTGCCCCAACCAACGTGATGGAATCTCCAATGAAGATGCCAATAAAAAGTTGAAATGGGATTTATTAATTCAGTAATCGCCCAGTAACTGGGATAGGGTGATCGTCCAGCGAACACACTTCA
>JAAGVU020000081.1:1149767-1220650 GCA_011763525.2 Mormyrus iriodes | reverse complement strand
TGCATAGGCCCCCAAGTACCTCTCGTACCAGGCTAGGCCTTATCGCAGGGCTTTTAGGGCTCTGGCCATAAAACCTCAGAATGTTAGCCCTAGCATGTGCGTGTGTGATCCTACACTTGTCACTGGCTCTGGAGATGCTGCCTCTGACATCCGTATCCGCCCTGGGCCCAGGATCACTACCCATGTTTGCCGATTGGTCCAGTGAAGCTCTAGAGCTGGGTTTCTCAACCCAGTCCTTAGGGACCGCCAGACGGTCCACGTTCCAACAGTCACCCAACCAATCAAGAACACTGAATACCTGGCACAGGTGTGCTGGGAGCAGGGAGAGGGCAAAAATGCGGAATGTCTGGGGGTCCCCGAGCACTGGGTGGGGAAAAAAAACTGCTCTACTGTAGCGTTTGGGTTATTGTGTATATTACTGTGCAGTATGTTGGTGTCAGTGAGCTACCTGAGCATATTGCTTGTCCCCTCCCAGGTGAGCACCAGCCGCCCTTGAGTAGTGACTCGGACACCTCCCTCATCATGGCTGTGGAGGCGGGGCTCTCAGATGTGGAGCTGTCTTCTGAACAGGAGCGAGAGGAGGTCAAGTCCTGAGCAGAGCCAACCAGCCATCTCCTGTCGGGGGGGATGGGTGTGGACAGTGGAGTGAGTGATGGGGGGTGGGTGGGATTTACAGGATGACCTGAACTCCTCTCCTAGGTGTTCTGGACAACAGTGGTGTTCAGAAAAGCAATAGAAACACAGTGATATCTCTCTTTCCATCTCTCTCTCTCTCTCTCTCTCTCTCTAGCTTCTATTCTGGATTTGCACATTATCAGCTGGGCTTGGTCTCACCTGATTGTTCTTTTTTTAAGGTCTTTACAGCTGGCTTGAAAACAGGGTGGAAAAATCCCAGATTTTTTTTTTTTTTTTGTGCGTGTGTTTCAAGGACAACATCGTCGCCGATCTCTGGACGTTGTCGTTCTGACACTGTTTTCCTTCTCTCGATTGTGGAAATTTCACGTTGATTTCTTTTTACGAGATCACTGCCAAACTATTCCAGGAAGAGACACAACTTACGCATATATATAGATATTATATATTGCATACAGCACTTGCTTGCAGTTACTGTATCCTGGATTTGCTGGTGGGCGTTGGCCTGATCTGACAGGCAGTGAATTGTTCAGAGATCACACTGTAAACGTGTTTTTGCAACCATCTTTTTTTTCTAGATGGTGTAATAATTTTAGGTCCTTTTTAGTTTGAGAACTTTTTTTTATTTTTTAAGTCTTGAATCTGTAGACTAGTTTGTCATTTTCTTGTAGGTGCTCATAATGCCCACCCCCAGTTTTTTCCCCTATTAGGCGGGATCCTGTGAATCAGTTTCTGTCCATACCCAGGCTTTATACGGTGGTTTCACTGCAGAAAACGGGTCAATGAACTACACAGCTTGTCGACTTAACACTGCAGCGAATTATGCAGATGCTGTCCTGGTACAGCACTGGCTCAGCTTACAGTACTGAACCGAGTTCTGCTCCAAGCTGCCCAATAGTTCTGCTTCTGACATTGTCTTCGCACGCGCACTTCCGGTCTGAATAGGAACGAGGGCGGAATGCGCGCCAGGCCACCAGAAGCACAAATGACCGTTTCCACGGAAACAGGCAACTAAGGGGGGGGGTGACGGCCTGTGTGCGCGCAGACACACACACGCACCCCAGGCTGCAGAGAGGAAAGAAAATAAGCTGTTCTTGTAATTGTAAAATTGCAGTTTTTCACTACATTTCCATGGCATGGCTGAGCTCGGATTTTACCATTGATTTTAAGGCTTGAAGGTGTGTGATCACGAACGGAACCGAAATCTGACAGATGACCTTTATTTTAGTATTGAAAGTTTTATTTTTGTAGTTGGGGATTGAAGACAAAAGAAATCCTGTTTACATCGTCTCCGAATGTAGTGGAACGAGGAGTCTTTTTACTGTATTACATGCTTTAAAGTGGTTTTAACACCATCCTGCCCCGTATTACACGCTTTAATATGGTGTTAACGCCCCCGTATCTCCCCGTCCGCTGCCATCTCTTTGTCATGCAGTCAAATAGGCAGATCATGCTTGGAGAGGCGATGGCATCCTCACGCCGCCAGGACACTCTGTCCCCTGCGGAACGCAAACTGTAACCATTCTGCCACTGGAGCTTAATAAAATCGCCGGAATGCCGACAGTGCATTTTCTTTCCCCAAAAAAGGAGAAAGTAACGGGCTTGGGGGGGGTGGGTGGGGAATCTCCCCTGTCGCATTGCTCACAGTAACCCCATGCAGTGTTCCTAAAATCAAAAAAAAAAACAACAACATGGATTGTTATACCAACTTTTCTCCCTCTTTGCACTGACCAGTTTCCTTTAATTGATACTTTGCCGCCTGCTTTCTTAACCAGATCACACGTTTGGGATGTGAGCTGGTAACTTTTTGGCTTAGAAGTTCTTTAATTTACCTAAAGACCTGAGATCAGACTGATTTTCTGCTTGAAATCTGTTTTTAAGGTGTTTGCATACTGCTGTGCAAGTGAACTAGATGAACACTCAAGACATCTGATTTTTTTTTGTCTGGATATGAACTGTTCAGTGTAAGGGTGGGGTCTTTCCATCTTTTGCAGTAGCTGGACAGGGAAAGACTGGGTGGTAAGCTAGCAAAGAGAGGGACTGTACTCGCTGTGGCAGCCATTCCTCGGCTTGTTCCCGGGTGGCACCCTCATGCATCACTTCACATTATAAAGCATGATAGAATCACATGGTGTGCACAGTTACCTATTTGGAAGCACTTCAGAAATTTTCCAGTGATTTCAATTGGGGGAGGTGGAGTGTCAGTAGGTGTGATCTATATGGTCTGCATTTAAAGTTAGGACCCTCCCCCCCCATTCATGGGTGACCCACCAGCCGGGTACACGCAAGGACAGAGCAGGACATGTTGAGAATCCCAGCTAGTCTGGGCAGACAGAAACACTTTTGACACAAGCAGAAGATTGTTGGCCCTGAGAGCTTTTGATCCCCTTTTTACTGGCTGTGGATGTTCTGTTCCATGCTTTTCTGAAAGGGTTTTAATCCTTTAAGGGTTTAATCCCAAACTGATTCCGTGCGAACATGCCTCGCTGCAGCAGGTTTAGTCGGTCGTAGTCTTACTTTGCTAAAACGTGGACTGATGCTCACCTAGCTATACGTGGGCCAACAGTTTGCCCCTGCCCCTGGAATGGCAGCATTCTCCGTTTACCCTGGGTTAACTGAAATCAAATGTGTGTTTCTGACCCAGCCTGAGAATATCAAGCACAGTTTCCAGCTATTCAGATCAATATACACCAGCCCCCCAAGGCTAAACAAAAAATTTCTTGTGCCGACTTTAGTTTTACATTTCTGCTGCCTTTTCAATCCGTTTGTCAAGTCATGCTGCCACATTTGAATACAGAATTGGTGACCTGCTCCTTCCCATATGCTTTCTTGCCTTTCTCAAGTGCCTTTTATTTTTTTTTCCTCCTCCTCACAGCTTTACTGGATTCCCATGGTGCCATGTCACCACAATGGTCCCAGACAGGTGTCTTTCATTAGCCCCGTGTCTCTTGGGCCACAGCGCCTTGACGAGGCCCGCCCACTCCTCAGATGGTTCTCGTTCTTGAAAAAGTCTGATTCTAGTCTAACTGGCTGATGTCCTCTACATACATTACTTTTAATTACTCAGCAAGGTGAGTATTAAGTTCATGTGACTCAGGTGTGTGAAACCACTGAGAATTTTCTTTTTAGAACACATTTATTTGTAGAGGAAATTTTAAATAATATGGCATTTTAGCGTTTTTTACTTCACAAAACATGCCGGTGAAATGTGCATTGCTACCTTGCGGGCTGTCCTCGCCGCAGTCACCGGTTGTATTTGACCTGCGGTTTATAAGAACGAGCCTCGCCAGGATTCTCGTAGCACAGCCGTTATTGACAAGGGGGGGGGCTCAGTCTGCTTTCCCATGGCAACTATGGTTTCCCATGGTAACGGCCAGTGCGGCCTTCACTTGCTGTAGTGAAATCAGTTTATTAGTGTAGGCCCTTAATTTCCAGTGCAAAGGGAACACAGAATGTCCAGATTTCTAGTTTTGTAAATTGTTAGAGTGGCACAGTTATAGGGAATGTGACATCAAATATAGACATATTTTTTCACCTGCTTAAAGAAGCACATTACATTTGAGGTAAATATGGACTGTAACTTCTCCCTCCATTTTTAGACGCAAGCTCATGCCCCTGGTACAATCCCTCCCCTGGCCCCCCAAAGTCTTGTCTTTTTACATTCATTTTCCTTTTAAGCAGGTCGTATACATCTTCCTTTAATGCACTTTAGAATTGGGGAGAAATAGGTCTACTGCAATGAGTGTTTTTCCAAAAATGCTTTCCGATCATCCCCATGACGTACAGTCAAAAGGCAATGAGGCAAGAAGTGCCGTATCATTTTGGCTGAAGGTCTGGCCTTATGCCTGCCAGATACAGGCCGTGGGGAGAGTTGGAGTACACTACCCAGCCGAGTTACACAGTATTGCTATTTTGTTACATAGGTGACCATGTAAATATGTGCAGCTGTGTTGATATACTGCTCTAGTCAGATGTTGCACGTGTCAATGATTGTGAGATAAAATAAATTTTATTGCATTTTTTTTCAAATGTGCCAGTCTGTTCTTTTTATTAGTCAGCTATCCTGAGTGAAGCAGCCAGTGAATAATTTGCTTAGGCTATGTAGTGAACACATTTTGGTTAATAGAATACATACTGCTGATTCTGTATTCTTAATAAAAAGTTATTGCTGGTGGTATGTCTCCATAACAAATGTTAGTTTCCATATGGCAACGTTTTCAGTTTAGAATTCTAACCTGGAAACATCTTAACGTGGCGGACGTGTGCTGTTTTATGGTCTGTCCAGAATGCACATACTCAACCTTTAAGGAACGGGGGAGTTCCACATCCATGTGGCTGGGTGCATTAATGTAATACTCATGGTATTTCTAAAGCAGCTACTTTTGCATCCTGGGATGCCGATGCAGACATGGGGAGCAAAGCCACAAATTTCACAGCTGAGATATGCCTGGGGATTATCCTTTAAATTCTCATAACAAGTATGCATATTGAATGTATAACAGGCAGCTTTATAATCTTTCTGACACTCTGAGGTGATCCTACCTTCCCTCTAGTGCAGTGGTCTTCACTGTGCAGCCCCCGAAGGCCAGTGTGGTATCCCATGACTGAATAAAAAAATAAGCAAATTATCCTGACCATCAGATTTATTAATTTTAAATAATTTTTTACAATTTTTAAATTATTTTTAAATCTATATGCAATTCAACTTCCCCCAATAATGTGCGGCTACGTAGTTAACTAACAATCAAGTAAAGCAGTACAGTATCAAGATTAATTCTGGCTAGCCTGCTTTTAAAAAGTAAATAGTGGGCCCCAACGCCCCTCTACAGTGGTAAGCGTAGCCCTCGCCTAAAATTCAACGAAGGACACTGATGTAGAGGTACCAGCTATGCGGCGGACGTACTAATCCTATCGTTACCTTCACGGCAACAAAACCTACGAAATGCCGCCATCTAGTGGTTTCACCTGTTCCTCTTCCGTACTTCTCAATAGCCTAAGTATTTCTATTCTGTAGTTTTATAGACGCTCTTATTTTAAAATAATTGTATTGTTTGCGTGACAGATACGTTTTTGATTTTATTTTACAATTGCCATCGCTGGATGTTTAATAAAGTAATATAATACCTTTTTAAAAAGATATGACGGCAGGTTAAAAAGGACTTGAAAAGTCGATTACATTTTTTTTTAATCAACATTTTAAAAGGAAGGGATGGCGGCTGGCAAGGATAGCCGACCGATCAGCGCACTAGAGAACCCACGAACTGGATCTGTTTTTGGACTCGCTAGCTGATTGCGGCGGTGCGGTCCTGCACAGTCCCCCTATGCCCGTATTTCAGGTGAAATACTTATATTTGGAAGCACTAGAAATGGAGACATTGCCCAAATGGCACTTGTGTGTTCTGGAGGATTCTGCTCGTTTTAGTATAATTTTTAGAGAAGAGCCTTGTGCCGCCCACACAAGCTGCTGTCTCCGGGCGGCGTTGGCTCTCTGTAGCACAGGCTGCAGGAGGAAACCGGCGCTATTATTAGGCAGGCGGCTGAGGGGCAAAGAGGCGAAATGCACATCTTTCCGATTTACCCCACGCACGCGTACACGCGCGCACCCCAGGCTGCAGCGGCTCCATCGCCTCCAGGTGCAAGCATGCGGTCCAAGGTGACAAGCCACAGCCCAGCGGTGAAGATCTCTGTTTTTTCCGTTGCAATGAACGCTTTTCTTTTATAGCTTAATGCAGTATGTTACGGTTCTGCAGGCCGGCGTTACCGCACTGTGAAAACACCCATCGGCAGTACTGCATGCCAGCTCGTACCGCTCAGTCGGGTTTCGATTTATTGGTAAACCAGTGCGTCAGCCGCACGACGGCTGCACCATTCCGGGCGTCAGTTTGTGGCAGACGCGTTACGTGCCCCCGTGACACCCCGCCACACTTAAGTCTGGCACCCCTGTGCGGCCTGCCATGCCATGCCAGGACGAGTCTCGATTGCCCCACCTGACAAGGCAGACTTTGAGTGAACTGGGTCAGACATTAATCACGTTTTAGGTTATGTTTCAGTACCCAACTATGAGTGACAGCTGGCACAGAGGACCAGCACATATACAGTTATCACAGGCAATTTCAGTATAATCATTCACACTCTAAAAGATTATTCTCTGAGTTTTTATGTGTCAGAGGGCTGGGATCAAACCAGTCACTTGCACTGCGTTCCCGACAGCTGAGGCCTACACATCTTTGAACACAGCCTCTAAAAGATGATAGCTGGGTAATATATAAACCAAACGTGTGGCATACTTGACAGCAAAAGTATATAAGTAAAAAGAACCCACAATATACATGTAATTATGTGTAACCTGGGGGGGGGGCAGACTTAAAAACATGAAGTGATTCATAGAAACGAGTCTGTCGTGGCCGTTTCTATCTTTCTGTCCATAAATAACAACAACATTTTAGCACAAGACAGGAGAACAGCCTTCACAAGCTGGCAGAAGAGACTTCCACAACAAGAACCTTACTGGGAAAAAAATGTTTATGTCTTTTTCTCATTTCCTCTAACGCTACTTTGTTGTTGGTTTCCTGCTTTGTTCACCCTATCAGCTGCAAGCTCTGACAACAACATCCTAAAGGCAGCCAAACACGCCATTTTATTTCATTCACTACAGAAATCTATGCGTGCTATTGCCAGTGTTGATGAGATCTGTCTACCAGTTTGTAACAGGTGGATGTGGTGTCCATACCCCACATTAGGTAGCTGTGCTCTGAAGTTAGGGCCATGGTGGCTCGGTGCAGATTTGCTCAAATGAAGAGAGTAAAATTATAAGTACCGATAGTTAAAAGTAAATAACCAGAGACTAGATCAGTGGGAAAAAACATGATCTTTCATGCCCTTCAGACAATGACGCAAAGGTCAGGCCCTGACACACGCATGCTTTCTCATCTCCTCTTTTTATGACCAGTAAACAAAGCATGTTTGTTTTCGTTGAGCGGCCAGATATACAGGTAGGTTTCGAACTCTTTACTGTGGTCTGGAGGTGGATGGCCTGAAAGTTGTTTATCTGAAAATTTCCCTGCGCCTCTGAACCACAAAAACGAAAGTTGAAGTGGCCTGCTTCGGTTGAGTAATTCCCCCCTGGGCATGACCTACTTTGGTCTGCACAGGGAGGGTATGCTGACCTTAGTGGGGCTGCTAGACCCAACCCTTGGCTGCGGTCCTCCGTTGCAGATCCGTGTGGTTAACATCTGCTAATTATACTTTGGTCTTCCACTTCCGCCGACTCGATGATATATTCATGAAGCGGATGGAAAGGGCTTGTTTATTTGAACACCCACCGTTAACCAACTTCTGAAAGATCAACAGGAGGTAGAACAAGCACGTCCTGTACCTTGGTTTTTTAAGGAGTGCACTTATCTCAACAGCGGCCTTTCGTATAAATAGGGTTAGCCTTCATACATATATTCCGTCTTTTTGACCGTTTGGAATTTTTGTACCTATGTCTTTAGCTTTTCATTTATTTTATTGATGTATTAGTTAATTTTGTAAGCACCCTAAACAGTCTAAACATTAGTGGGATATCCCCGTCATTCTATCAATTACATTAAAAGCAGCTGCTAATTATTCAGTTGTTTTTGCATCCCACTAATCAAGTATGCACACCTTTATTAAGAATTAGTCAAATTTCGGCGTTCCTTGGCGGTTGCTAGGCAACTTTTATTGTGTCAGGTTTGTGTGCATGTTATTAATCCATATTTCTGATGATTATTGTTAAATATGTTTCATTCTGCTTTGGTGGGGGGGGGGTTCAGCTGACAAATACTGTTAAACATATGGGGTGTATGAGGAAGAGAGTTATTGGCCCTTTCTATGTGTGGCTCCCCCTGCCTCTGTGGGATGGAATTGCACACAGACGAGCCTTACAGGGATGCTGGGCAGATAACCTCGGTGTCCTTAGCTTCCATTCTGGTCATTCTAGCTGGGTTTCAGACTCTCTCTTTTAACATGCATGACTTGTCATAACAATATTTACCGGCCTTTGCTGAGGTCATTAGTTTACGCAAGCTGACCTCATTATCACGCAACCAAAGCTGTCTTTGGCACCAGCTGGAGGTCAGCTGACTCCCAGATGTTTCGAACGTCAGCAGTGAATTTGTGGCACGCGCATTGTCTGACAGGGTTATCTTTTCACATACAAGTTTCAGAAATGTCTATTCTGAATGGTTCAGCTTACATAATCGCAAAGGTAAGAGACGTTCTAAAATTACCATGTTTGTTTCATGATTTGTGCATTAATTTGAAACGGGGTTGGAGTCCTTGTTCTTCTAAAACCACCCCCAGCAGTCAAACGTCACCCTTATGTATCTGCCTCTGTCATCACTATTATCCTTATGTAAATAAGTAACAGGTCTATACATGGAACACTCGTTAGCTGCCACGTTACAACATGCTGTTCTTTATTACATTCTTGATTCAGGGTTTAGAAATTTGTAGTCCAAATATAAACAGGCTAATTATATATATATATATATATATATATATTTCTGTAACCACTTATGATGTACAGAGCCTCAGCGAGCCTACAGCCTGTCCCCAGGATCACACAGAGGAAACAGCAGGGGGAACTCGTGCTAGGTCCCAAGGAATGCATCACAGGGCAAACTCTCACACACTCATCCATCCATTTCTTCTAACCACTTGTCCTATGCAGGGTTGCGGTGGGTCTGGAACCTTTCCCAGAGATTACAGGTGCAAGACAGGGCACACTCACACACCATTCACTCACACATACAGGCAATTTGGTAACGCCAATTAACCTCAGCATAATTTTGAACTGTGGGGGGAAACTGGAGGACCCAGAGGAAACCCCACAATGACACGGGGAGAACATGCCACACACACGTAGCCATGGCAAAGACTCGAACGCTGGTCCCAGAGGTGTAATGAAACAGTGCTAACCACTGTGACACCGTACGTGCACACCCAAAGAAGAATTTTCAACTATCAATTCAACTAATAGCATTTGTTTTTTTTTCCTTTTGGACCCCAGGAGGAAACGTGTACACACTTGGAGCAAGGATTCAAACCCCCAACACGTGCAGGTGTGAGGCTATAGTCCCACATCTGTGTGTCTGTGTGTCAGTTACTAAAACTGATAAATTTTTTAACGTGTCACTTGGAGGAGTCTGAACAATCGTGACAGCATACAGCAAAACTGGACAGACTACACCAGGCAAGACGAAGAGTGGATGCAACTGTGGGAGCAGGTGAGTCATCTAGCCTGAGGGTTCCCAACCTTTGGACGTCCACAGACCAGTTTATGTCATACAAACAATGTCAAGGACCAGTAAAACTTGTCCACCTGGTGGGGGAGCGGGGTTGCTTGAGGATCCTGTCTCCGTATAGGTTTATATTTGGCATGGACAGCCATCTCATGGCAATCATTCGGTCCAATGATTGCTTCGCAGTCATATAATTTCCAAAAAATATGAGGCCTTTTTACAGAAACAGGTGCACCCTTGTGATTGATGGTACAGCCCCCATACCTCTTGCCAAACAAATTAAATTAAGTTAAATTCCATGAACCCTATGATTGAGTCAAATACCTTCTATGGCTTTCCCACTCACGAGATCTAATGGAAAAACAGAGTGCAAAGCAGATTTCCACATCATATATTCCGGCCCATGACTAATATATTATTATCTATTTGCATTACTTTGTTAACCACCTAGATATTATATGCCCATACATGTAATACAGACATCCCCATAGGTATTAACCTGTATATAATATGTATCTTACACGAATGCATGTCATTGTTTCACGTGGTGTCATGGAGTACACTATATTTGCCCATGCTTAACTGTACGTCAATCTTCACGGGGGCGGGGTCTCCCTCCCACATGGGTGACGTCACGGGCTGCGCATCGGCGTGGCCGCCCCGTGACGCGCTTTGTTGATACTGCGCGGCTGTGCGGCGCTGGCGATTCAGGGGATTCATTAGGTCGCGAATTGCTTTGTTCCTTTGAAACATTATTTGCTTGTTGTTTTGGGGAGGCGGGGTCGGTAGTCGGAGCAGCAGTCCCACGTTTCTTATCCACCTTCCGCGGTTGCGTGATTGCAGTTAAGCAGCTGTGAGATACGGCGCAGCGGCGGCGTCCGACGGGCTCTCTTGCGCACGAAGGTCCGGCTGATCCGCCGCTCCGGCCCCATCCCGCGGAGCTGCCCCACAAACGCGCTCTGTAATGCCGGAGCTCCAGCTCCGCCGCGCGACGGATCTGAGCGCATTTCTCGCCGATGATGTGAGGCTGCCTCCGGCTTCAGGTTGAAGATCACCCTCATTTTTGCATTTCTTGTAATTGTGATTTTTTTTATTTGCATTGGGGAATTATAGCTTTGCCATCTGAAGACGCTTTGTCATGCCAGAATGGGTCTGAATGGGTTATTAGGATAGCCGTGTCGCTTTGCACTTTGCAGTGCGATCAGTATCAATAAAACCTTTTTTTCGGCCGATTTCTTAAAAACCTCCGTGGCCCCGCGTGTTTTTTTTTTTTTTTTGTTTTTTTGCAAATAATTACAAAATTGGCAAAGAGGAATCGTCGCGGTTTAATGCTCTCTTGACGAAAGGGGAAAATGTGGGTAAACCCAGACGAGGTCCTGCTGGCCAGCGCGTTATGGATCACGGAAAGAGCAAATCCATACTTCGTCCTCCAGAAGAGGAAGGGCCATGGGGACGGCGGAGGAGGAGGTCTTGCGGGTAAGCAAGCAACAGCAACTCTCTTGCATCAATTATTTAACAGCCTTTTTAATATTTAGGACAATTGCAAAGCGATGAATGGCTCGCTTTTTCTCCAGCCCCAGGTGTTTTAATGAGTAGGCATGCAGGCTTTCTGATATTGACGGTTGCGTAATAGCTGTCAAGCAAATACTACTGACCCCAATACACGTATTTGTCTCTGCAGGATAAACTGAAGGGCCTCACTGCGGCGGGGGCAAATGCACGCAGCCTTCCTATGCTTTTTAAGCTGTTTCCCTCATTTCTGTATACTTTAGTGTGTCCTTAGCTGGACCTAATTTGGGTAAGGACACTGGGCATGCATGCGATTGCAAGGAAAGTGGCCATGCTTGGAAAGGGCTCAGGCGGCTGCCTTCTGATTGTTTGGGGAGCCGGCAGTTATCGGCCGTTCATGCAATAAGAGTGTCCATTCACCTCCGATGGGTCCCCAATATGCATGTCGCCGTAACACCACATGTGCGCCCCCCATCTGTCTTTCCGGAGGGCGTTTAGGGCCGGGATAATTTGTCTGCGGTATAGCAGCGGGATAGTTCAGCCCAGCCACCTCTATCTGGCAGCAACGTGACATAAGGGGCAGCGGCTGAAATTAGCAGATTGAAAATAGGCCTGAGGTTCGATGATAACGGACAGGCTTCCTGAGTCTTGATCCTTGCCCAAATACATGCTGAGTCATTTTCTTTATCCCGGGCCGGTCACCTTGAAATTGTAACTTGCATTAGGTACAAAGCGAGGTAATAAAAGCTTCTGTTCCGCTTTCCTGTTTACTGTTTGAATAGGATTCCGCTGAGACGTGCGGAGCTTCAGGTCACGCGTGAGCGCCTGTAGCCCAGTACAGCCAGAATAGGTGTTCTTCTGGGCACGATTATTGTGACTTAAATGACTGCTGTCAGCAGAACTGTGACCCAAATACGCTGCAAGAAAGTCTCACCCAAAATTGCATTTGTTGGACTATCCGCACTTATTTGTTGTTTGTTGTTAATAGTTACAGAATCATTAATGGATGCCTAAATTTGGGCAGGGGGTGGCACCCAAATCCATAGTGTTAATGATTATGTGAGGAATGCATTAATAAGCCGCTTATTTTAATTTTAGAGTAAATCTGCTATAACCTATAAATGTTTTGATGGAGATGCTTTTAGCGAGCACCTTGTTAAGAGGTACTGTAGGTTGTCATCACGGCTGTCTTCAGGGCCTGGAACATTACAGTCCTGGATTGTTTGGAGCTACTGTGTGGCTGTAAGCAGACTTCTGTTTCTACAGTCAGGCCTTGTATGTGCTCAGAATGTGATTCTAACTCTGCAGGACTCTCTCAGCTGAGAGCGATTGTTTTGATTCCTGCAGTAAGGTCTTAAAATTCTCTCTGCTACCCCATCTCCAGCAATGGTCTGTCTGCGAGCCCCTTTTCTGAGATGCTTGCATCGCAGAGAAGCACGCTCGACGCCCCGGGCATGATGTCACCGTTATGTAAATTTAGAGCTGGCTCTCCGGGTGCCAGCTGGTGCTGTGGGGTGAGCAGGGGGGAGAGGCACAGGAAACTGGCACGGGCTTCGTGAAGGTTTGCCACTCGGGACACATGCTGCCCACGTATGGCACAGGGGAAACCACAACCGTGAAAACACATTGGCATCACTAATGACATGTGTGGGACCCTGAACATGCACTCTGTGTTTTAATAGATTAAATGCTGGCACATTGTCCCACCCCCTGTCCCCCTCCCCCAGAATATTTCCGCTGCTCTTATCCAGAGCGGATTGACCCGTTTGCGCAGGACCACTTTGTGCGTAGCGCCCAGTTCATGCGTTTTGTCACCCACGGAAACCTCGGCGTGTTTCCGTGCCAACCGGGAGGAGGGAAAAACGGATCAAGTGACTGAGGGGCAGCTGCCGACGGTGGGGGGTATGGGGGGGGGGCTGTAATGTCAGAGGAAATTTCCGCAAGAGCTGCGTTTTAATTGCCATCCGGCAGCATCGTATCTGGCTGCTACAGAGCTGAATCGGCGAGGGGGTAACCTTTGAGCCTGCGCCCCCCCACCACCAAAACACAGGCGGTCCTGTGGCTTGGGTGCCCTTGTTGTACAAAAAAGCTTAACATCGCCTTTTAAAAATCTAAATAACTTTAAATCGTAATCCAAGTTTTAAGCTTATCTCTGAAGGACTGGGTGAAGCTAGCTGATCATTTCTCCTCTTATCAGTATAAACAAGTAATCCAAAATTGATTTAAAACCGTTTTAAGCCTCTTTCTGGAAGAAGGAAATATATTTGTGCACAAGAACTGATTAAACAAAGTTAATGGGTAAAGAGAGGAAAAATCACATATGGGGTGTTTTTAAGTGAAATAGTGAAACATATTAGAATGCACAAAGTGAAGAGTTGTTTTGTATTATACATTAATAACCTCCACTGGTTTATGTAAGCAGGGAATAGTGTAGGATGCGTTAATGTCTGTTTTGCTCTTTCATTTCTTCAAAATGCTGAAGGAAAGTCTGGTCTGTTCCTCTCTCTCCAGCTGGGTGAGGAGGTCGCATCTCCAGCTACCTGTGCATCATGGTCAGGGAGCCTCCTGTAGCTGTCCTGTGGTTAGACAGCTTCTGCGCTCTGCGTTAAAGTCCGATTTCTGTAACCATCCTGTGGTTAGAATCGGCCTCTGTGCTCTGCGTTATTTTGTGCTCGACGAGCTTATTTCAGGTAACCCATTTCATACCAAAATGAATGAATGACCAGCATCACTGTCGCTTTGCAGCGTAGCACGGAGCCAACCGCTTAGCGATTATGTGCCTGTGCCAGTTCCCTTTGTTTGTTTAATGAACTGATGTGAAGTTGCCTAGCATCAGCGTCTGGTGAAAGAGTGAATGTAGAAGGGAGTAATTACTCAGCCTTCTGCCTGCTGTTTGGCAAGTTGCATTCTGCTCAGTGAGTAAAAATGGCTGCCGGTAATCTGAGGTTCCCTCAGAGCCTTAGCCTGGCTTCAGAGTTGGACCTCCTAAGAGCTGTACCAGCTAAACTGCTGATTTCTTCACGCATATGTTAAGGCTTTGAAGGTGAATTGCACCCTAGTTACCACGTGTTGATCTGCTGAGGACCTGCGCTGGCTTCAAAGGCCGAAAGATTCCCCCCAGAGAGTTTTTGGCACACTATTAGCCGGCGGGATTGTGTTTGGGATTTCGTGTGATGGTGTTTTAGTGGACGAGTGTGAGTCTTTGCGGGGTGATATCCACAGAAAGGCTGGAATATGGTAGGTCAAGGGCTGACTTTGGATTCAAGATGGCGTCTGTTTACATGTCATCCGATCCAAAATGACTGCAGAAGGTTGCCCTTGGGAGCGAGACACTGAGGAGGACAGTATTTCTGATGCCCTCTAGGTTTTTAAATGATTTTTTATGCCATCACAGGTGCGATGTAACTACAAATTATCAAAATGATTTTAATGAAGCGTTGGGTCACTGGGAGGAGCAAATCAGCAAGGGGGTGTGAAGGACAAAGCAAACACCCACTCCCCTCTGCTGGAGAGGGGGCATTTATGAGTAGCTATGGCCTGATCAGCATCCTGCCGACTTTTCAGTAACAGCCCTGTGACACAGTCAGCGGTTTTCTCAGCCGGCCGGGTGGATTCCGGTACCGGCGTCCTTGTGGCAGTCACACGGTGCGTGTTCTGCTTCAGCTCGCTCCATCCTCGGCACGCTGACGGCCAGCCAGAGCCCTGAGCTGATTAGTATCTCTGTTCGGCCCTTAATGGCCTGGCCCTGCTTTGATCTCCGGACGCAGAAAAAATCCCAACAGTTGTCCTTCAGGCGTCTAAGATGGAATCCAATTAGAATAGCTCTTTTCACACAGGCCCCAAATACCCTTTAATATTTAATCTTCTCTTAGCCACACACTCTCTCTCCCCGCCTTTGAACTACTTTTTCCATGTAATAATTATGGATGGATTAAAAAAAAAAACTTCTTTTGGGAAAATAAAAGCCATACTGTGCTGTGAAAAGTGCCATGGGTGGTGGTGGTCTGCTATCTGGTTCCCAAGGAGCCTTTTCTGGGCGGTCACTCTCCTTTCCCCAATTAGCTGTACTGTGCTCAAGCTCGTCGTCTCCTGGTGGGATTTGGCATTAGTCTGGTACTTGTGGAAAATCGATGGTCCTCTCAGAGGATTTGGAGAGGAACCCCCCCCCCCCCCCGATTCGCATGACCCTATTTTGAGATCTTCATTATGGGTCCGGGGGCACTCCTGCTGTCGTACATGGATTAAAAAGCTGCCCCCCTTTTGGTGAGAGCCCCCATCCCATCCCAGTAAGACTCACATGGGACTGTCACACTGACGCTGTGACATGATGGGGAAGCATCAGGGCAGTTGATGTTTTCTAAGAGCTGGAATGGCTGCTAGGGTGTTAGCAGATTTGCCCCCAGTGGATTAGATGGACAATATTCCTTTGCACTTTCGAAGACTTCCAATCCAGGTGGACATTGGCTCTTTTCCGATCCAGGTGGACATTGGCTCTCTTCCGATCCAGGTGGACATTGGCTCTCTTCCGATCCAGGTGGGCTTGGGCTCTGTTGGAGTCCAGGTGGGCTTGGGCTCTGTTGGAGTCCAGGTGGGCTTGGGCTCTGTCCTGGTCCAGGTGGGCTTGGGCTCTGTCCTGGTCCAGGTGGACGCTGGCTCTGTCCTGGTCCAGGTGGACGCTGGCTCTGTCCTGGTCCAGGTTGAATGTTTTCCTGTGATCAAAGTTGAGACAAGAATTGAGATTCTTCCAGTTTTTCCTTTTAGCCGAGCAATCGGGCTTTTTTCCCCCTTGCGTGTCTGCCAGCCGGTTTTATGTAAAAATCGGTGTGCTGTGTGGGTGGTGGGCACGCTGCCCCCTCGGGCATACCAAGCCGTCCCAGCTCTCCTGCCAGCTCCCGTTCCGACACCGTACCCTTGTCTAGAAAGCACCCGTCCCCGGCCTTCGTTGTGCTTGCTGAATGGTTAATCAAGGTTGTTAAATTTACAGTGGGATGCCACAATGTTTCCAGAGGAATTTAAAACCCTGGGAAATGTCCGTGACCATGAACACATCTGCAGGTTCTAAAAACTCTGCAGGAAAATTTCTAGAGACTTAAGTCCTTTATCTCTTGATAAAATTAATGTCTCCTTGCAGGTCGCCCCCTGCCTTGTGCCCTGTGTTGCCTGGTATTGGCCTCCCGTAACCTGAAGTGGTCAGAAGCTGGATGGATAGATTCATTTTTCCTATCTGTGTCTCTCCTCATCCCTCAGGTCTGCTCGTGGGGACCCTCGATGTTGTCCTAGACTCCAGTGCTCGGGTCGCCCCCTACAGGATCCTGTACCAGACGCCGGATTCCCTCGTGTACTGGACGATCGCTCATGGTGAGTATTGCTTGTACAGCCCCCCTCCGTGCCTACATATCACTGATTTCTCAACGCCAGCCATGACATCACCCAGGGTGGCTCTTAGGGGGATATTGGTAAACCGAATACAAACAAAAATCAATTTGGTCGAGTCGGAGGGGAGCGACCCACTTTGGGTCTCGTTAAGGAACGTCCCGATCGATGACTTGCTAGGTTTTTTGTGTGCCTGTAAGAATGGGGCCAGATGGCTGAAGTCTTTAATGGACAGCCCGATAATAAGGAGGCTGGGACCTTCCAGAATATTCTCAGTTATACTCATACTTTCCTTCAGCTCGCTGTTACTGTAACTGGTTTTCACTGGCAGAATACGCCTCAGGCCTCGCTGAGTGCATTATCGAGTCCTGAGGGATGGCAGAGTGGGGGTTGGGGGCGGTGTTGCGTCTTGAACCTCGCAGTCCGGTTTCACGCTTGCACTTTGGCCAAATCAGCAGAAGGGAGCCGTTAGCCTCCCCGCTTCTCTGAAATGGAGGTAGGGGGGAGGGAGCTGTTGAAGGCTATAAAATGGCAACCAGTGGAATTGGGGGGTGGAAGGGGGAAGTTTGCCCTCACAGAAACCTTTAATAAAGCTCAGCACATGCCCCAGGGTCTGCAGCTGAGAAGTGTCTGGATACTGTGACTATCTGTCTTTGGTCTCTGGTCTTTTCTGAGCCCGCAAGGTACAGACTGATCCCTAAAAACAAGTAATTAACCTCAGAAAAGCAAAGGCTTTGTCAGTTCTAGCCTGAATTTAGAAGATACAGTGTAACTGCTGTGAGAGGGCCTGAACGCATTGATCGGGTTCCTAAATCTGGGGCGGAGTTCACTTCACATGGTGTGTACTTTGTCGAGGCTGGTTCTGATTAAGCATTCATGATGGATCTTGTGTTGAGCGCGAGGTTGTATCCTGCCCCCCCATCCCGCCCCATCACCCCTTAACGCCATCTTCCCGCCTCCAGGGAGCTCGCGAAAGGAGATTACAGAGCACTGGGAGTGGCTGGAACAGAACCTTCTGCAGACTCTCTCCATCTTCGAGAATGAGAATGACATCACCACATTTGTTAGGGGCAAGATCCAGGTGGGTGTTGCTTCCTCCGTCAGGGCGCTGCGCTCAAAAAATGACTTCCCCGTCCAAAGACCTTCAAGATGCAGGAATTGCATATAGAAGGTGATACAGGGATGTAGTTTCTCTCTTTTTAAAATGAATTTTTAAAAAAATATTTACATCACTGCTGGGGTGTTAATATTGATGCAAATATGTTGATGTGTTTTTTTTTATTGAATGGCTTCAATGCCTTTCGCATGCAAAAGTCAGACCCATTGTCATGGCAAGAGTCTCCAGTTAAGAACAGAGGTGCTTTATTTACCAGCCCCTGATGTTCATTGATGTTCCACCTGTTTCTTTGAGTCTTTCGGGGGTTAGCTGGGTATACCTTATCCCTACAGAAGTTAAATCGGAGTCGCTGGCAGCTATAGTTGCGTGAAGGGAAATTGTGACTGAATCGGCCTTCTTTGTTCTTTATTTTATGACGGACCCTTCAGAAAAATGTCTCTCATTCTGAACATCATTCAGCTTTTATATTTGAGAGATGGCTTCCCTTCAGGGTATCATCGCGGAGTATAACAAGAACCACGACTCCCGGGAGGATGATGACACGGACAAGTTCAAGGAGGCCATCGCCAAGTTCCGCAAGCTCTTCGGCATGCCTGAGGAGGAGAAGCTGGTCAACTATTACTCCTGCAGCTACTGGAAAGGCAAGGTTCCCCGGCAAGGCTGGCTGTACCTCAGCATCAACCATCTCTGCTTCTACTCCTACCTGTTGGGGAAGGAAGGTGCGTGGGCAGTGGTCTTTCTCTCGAGTATCAAATGGTCATGCGGCAGGGTTTACTATCACTCAAACCCAGCAATTTGCATGGTTTGCAAAACCGAACACAGTAACACGGTCACTACAATAACGGTTAAATGAACGGGCTCCTAGTTTTAGAGATGCTGAATCCGCATGTTCTGCTAAGCAGATGATCTATGATCTTCTGAGTCTGCATGCGAGCTATTTGTTGTTTTTAAAAACAAATGAGAGAAGGCAGGGGGCCCCGCAGTGACATTTTGAGTGGGGTCCCAGAAACCACAAACCCTTCCCAGTTAACAAGCACATAATCAGTAAGATGTTCAGTTCAATTCAGTTCAGTTCAGTTCAGTTTTTTTATATTTATTTTTATTTTTAAGATCTTTCTTTGGGAGAAACTGAAAATTTACCATCTAATGTGGGACTAAATACTGAATAAAATACTAGTTTTTAAGATCCCCTTGGCCTTGTGTATCTAAATAACTAGACCTTGCATTGAAGCCAAACGCATTAGCTAAAGAAAAGCATAGATGCTAAATGTCTGGGGATTGGGAAGATGTAGCAGCTGTAAATGCATCATTAAGCGCGAGGTTACTCCGCTAATGCTGTTAGCCTCATAGTAGTAGTATTATTAGCAGTGTTATGTAGCAGCTGGGTACATCCGAGTCATCCATTGTTGCTGTGAGACTATTCTGACAAAGTGACAAAGGATTTCACTCTGTTTCAATAAACAGAGCCATGTTTCTGCTCTGGACTGTTTGACCAGGATGATTGCATGTGCTGTAGTAGTGTATCATAGTTCATACAGGTGCTTGGTAATACACCAGAGTTGTTTAGAGTTTTTAAACAGGGCTGAGGCAAATGTTTGCGGCAGGAAAATTCAGAGAATGAGTTCAGCATGCAAAAAAAGTACTACACTGGATACCTTCCAGTTACAGGAAATGGAAGCCTCATTCAGCACGAAGCCCTTCTCAGTGACTAATCAGGGTGATTAAATTTATGCAATTCTGAAGATCATTGTGTAGTGGTGTTAGAATCCTGCCCTTTTTTGTGTTGTTAATGTTAGCCAGGGGTGTTTCTGGCCCAAGAAAGTTGATTAAATGAAAATAAAGGAGTTTTATATGATGGATTTCTTTGTAGCTTTCATAAATATGTTCCTCAGAATTGGTGCGTGTTACTTGCAGAGGTTACAGAGCCCCTGTGGAAAGCCTTCTGCGAAATGTAGGTCTCTAGAAATGGTCTTACTTTTCTAAAATGTAGCCTGAACTTTTTGCCCCTCCCCTGCAGCCAAACTGGTTATCCGATGGGCAGACATCACCCAGCTGGAGAAAAATGCCACCTTGCTTCTCCCAGACATGATCAAAGTCAGCACCAGGTCCAACGAGCACATCTTCTCCGTCTTCCTCAACATCAACGAGACCTTCAAGTTGATGGAGCAGCTGGCCAACATCGCCATGAGGCAGCTCCTGGACAACAAGGGCTTTGAGCAGGACCGCTCGTTGCCCAAGCTGAAGAAGAAGTCCCCCAAGAAGGTGTCAGCCCTCAAACGGTTAGCGAAATCGGCGTTGCACTCTTGACGACATATACTAAAGGTTAAGGTAGTGTTGTAGGCGCATCGAGCTCCACATGAGGCTCGTCAGTTCTGGTTTTTAGTAGCTAGCAGCAGACCAGATATTACTCAACAAATAACCTAAGGTCTGTGACGTCTGATAGTTTTTACTGAGCAACGCTGTATATATTTATCAGCTAATGAGTCTGAAATTTTTCTGGCTTCATTCTGGATGCCTTTTTTCTGACAGGGACCTTGACGCCAGGGCCAAAAGTGAGCGGTACCGGGCCCTGTTTCGTCTGCCAAAGGATGAGAAGCTGGACGGGCACACGGACTGCACTCTCTGGACCCCCTTCAACAAGACTCATATCCTAGGCCAGATGTTTGTCTCCACCAACTACATCTGCTTCTCCAGCAAGGAGGAGACCCTGTGCAGCCTCATCATCCCTTTGCGAGAGGTGGGGGGTCCTGTCCTGCCCACCCTGCCCCTCTACCACCTGTAAGGTTAAGCGTGCAAGCCTAGTGCAGATTGAGATGATTGGAATCATGGCATCAAAACAGAAGCATATGTTCTAGGATGCGTAAGATTGCCTGATTGATTTGAAGTTCCCATTTATGGGGGCAATACAAGAGAGAAGAGATGTAGGTTCAGGTTGAGACAGTCACGGTGTTGCTAGGTAACGCCGCGCTCAGCTGTGATTGCAATCACGGCCCGTCTGTAGATGCGCATCTCTGTTGTGCTTTTGGTGGTTTATCTGCAGATCCAAATGCTGAGGTGTTGAGTGAAACTTGACGTGTTTGCAATTTGCACTGTCTGTGTTAATGCAAGATCTGCATTTGTATTTGTGGAGTATGTATATGCAGATTGAATGGACAGGCTTTTGGTGGGACAATGAAATTCCCCCACAGGCAAACTTTGGGGCAAAGTGTCCACATATGCATCGATGCTTGACTCTGTATTGACTTTAGTTTTTATTCCTGGACATGGCACTGAAGGCCCTCTCTTCGGACAGGTGACTATCGTGGAGAAGGCGGACAGCTCCAATGTACTGCCCAGTCCTCTGTCCATCAGCACCAAGAACCGGATGACCTTCCTCTTCGCCAACCTCAAAGACCGGGACTTCCTGGTCCAGAGGATTTCCGACTTCCTGCAACAGACCACATCCAAGATCTACTTTGAGCAGGAACTCACTGGGAGTCTCAACAGCTTGGACGATGAGGTCAGAAGCACTGTTGACCCACCCAGCTACCAAAGTCACTGTGAGCCCTCATCTCCATCACACAGCCACGTCTCCTAACCAGTGTTACCAGATGACTCATTTGCTATCTCACAGGCAGAACACTGATAGGATCAGTACCGTAACACACAGGTTATAAGTTGCTAGCTATCAGCTATATAGTTTGTTGGTCTGAAACCCCCTTGGTCTAGCAGAGTATTCATATCACCATTGGGTCTTTGTGCAAGGTCCTTAACCCCAGGAAAACTGCCTGACCCGACTCTGTGGTCCATCTATCTGGAAACATGTACACGTCAGTCTTTTCAACTTTTTTGTCGGCCAACATTTGCACCAATGATGTAATGTGATGTCATACTGGGCGTAATTATGCGTTTCAAGGGTTTCTGACTAAAATGTGATTACCCCCCCCAGCTGTACTCCCACCAGGAAAGCTCATGCAGCCCCCAGAGGAGCCTGAGCTCTGAGACCGAGGGCGAGCGGCAGTTCAACCTCAATGACAACAGCGTGCCCACTGCCACGCAGGCACTTATAACCATGTACCGGCGCCGCTCCCCCGAAGAGTTCAACCCCAAGCTGGTAAACCCCACACCCACACATTCCAACAAACCAGACCTCCAGCAACATCTGCTCATAACTCTTCATATGTGTTGAGTTCTTCCGAGCAACCTCAAGAACGCTACCTCATTCCAGGGACACCTCAGTCATTTTTAAAGCCATAAGCTCAAAGTATCTGAACTGAGTTGTTTTCAATGTAGAAATTACTGACTTGCTACAGAGGGTGGCGTTTTAGAAGATCCCCTGTATCTCCTCATCCAGGCCAAGGAGTTCCTGAAGGAGCAGGCATGGAAGAACCATTTTGCGGAATACGGCCAGGGCGTGTGCATGTACCGCACAGAGAAGACCAAAGACCTGGTGCTCAAGGGCATCCCGGAGAACATGCGAGGGGAGCTCTGGCTGCTCTTCTCCGGTGAGTGCCGTTGCCGTGGAAACGGGCTTGGTGATGGGAGGGCCGGCCCACCGCCCCCATCTCCAGACGTGCATCGGAAGCCATGCCGGCAGACACGCCCGCCTGTCACATCCCATGCGAGCTGCATCGCTGTGTCCTGACCATCTGTCTGGCACAAACCGGGCATCCAGTAAGGAGGATCCATCTGCTCCGGTACCAATTAGCCAACCCGGTTAATCTGTTTATCAGTCTCCAGCACGACACAAAGGATTCCCATGGATGTCATTATCATTAGTCACCGAGCTACAGTATTCCTTTCCCTTGTCTGTTTTCTTGTTTATCAATGCCTCTTTATTTGCTGTGACAATTAACAAACAAAAGCACCCTATCAACAAACCTACTTAAACTAAGCACCCAGTACTCACCGCACCAATATTACCTGATTCTTTTGAGTCAGGTTCATAAGTTATGGCTGAACATACCTTAGCCTAAATGTCAAAAATGATGGTCGTGCAATTTTCTGGTCACATCCCACAGAGGATTAGGAGCTTGGTGACCACTGGGCAGATGGAGGTTTGTTGTTTTTTGGGGCCCCACTCAAAAATTGTAATGACTGTATATAGCCAACAGGGGGCCCCACACAAATGTGTGGTTTGAGTCGTGGTAAACACCTCTGTTGGCTGTGGTGAGGACCCCATGAAATTAATATAGCACGGCGGGGTGGGGGACACAGGGGGTGTCGATCCGTGTTGGGCTTCTGTCACCTTGGAGAAATACATCCTGTAAATGCTCCCCCAAGCCCCCTGATCCACTACAGGGGATACGTTTCTCACCCGCAGCTGTGTGCTTATGAATCTTGCTTGTCACCTGAGGTTAGACTTAGTTGAGCCGGCCCCCAGTGCACTTAGCTGATTAAGTCCTGTGCCCACCCCCTGCCAGTCACCATTGGCTGGGTGACCCTAACTGTGAACTACCAATGTGTGGAGAGCTTCTGAAGTAGCGTGTCCCCCAGTGTCACGCTACAATGTGCTTAAGGGTCTGAGTGTGGATTGCAAATAATTTTCCCCACATTTAAAAATGGATCTTGGCTGGGAACATGAGCGTGTCGTGAGATTTGACTGGACTTAACCCAGCCACAAATCTCCAGACCATTTCCTGGTCTGGCACGGCACCTTGTCATTATTCCGGGAGACAAGTAGAGTCGGTAATTTTAAATTTTTTCCTCCCCAAAGTTCGGTAAGTGCAGCATGTGGTGATGTCTCTCAGAGTCTGACAGCCCCACCTCCTGTCTCTGTAGGAGCCATCAACGAAATGGCCACACACCCGGGCTACTACGAGGAACTGGTGGAGAAGTCCAGGGGCAAGTACAACCTGGCCACGGAGGAGATCGAGCGAGATCTGCACCGCTCGCTGCCAGAGCACCCCGCCTTCCAGAATGAGATGGGCATCTCTGCCCTGAGGAGGGTCCTCACCGCCTACGCCTTCCGCAACCCCCACATCGGCTACTGCCAGGTGAGGCCGCCATGGCGGTGCGTGGGTTTGGGGCGGAGTCAGCGATTAGGACGGCCCAGTCTCCCAGCTCAGACGCCATCTCCACCTACCCCCATATCACCAGGCCATGAATATCGTGACCTCAGTGCTGCTGCTCTACGCTAAGGAAGAGGAGGCGTTTTGGCTCCTGGTGGCGCTATGCGAGCGGATGCTGCCTGACTACTACAACACCAGGGTGGTTGGTGAGTTCTGCCAGGTTGTTAGCTAGGCCTGTTTGTTTGGGTCAATGTAGACCTGTGACAGTGTTTTGAAGTCAGCATCTCCTGGTTTGAATGTCAACTCGTTGGCTTGTATCAAGCTCTTTGCTGACCTTCTCTGCTTGGCTGCCGTATGGGTCCGTGGTCTGATTGCTGTGTTTATGTGCATGTTCCTCTATGTTCAGAGATGTTAGCTTGTATCAAGGTCTCTGTTGGTCTTCTCTGGTCAATGGATACAGTTTATACTGTCTGCCATATGGTTCTATGGGCTGTAAGTGATGTGCTTGTGTTCCCCCAGGGGCTTTGGTGGACCAGGGTGTGTTTGAGGAGCTAGCCAGGGACCATGTGCCTCAGCTGTACGACTGCATGCAGGACCTGGGCGTCATCTCCACCATCTCGCTGTCCTGGTTCCTCACGCTCTTCCTCAGCGTCATGCCCTTCGAGAGCGCCGTGGTGGTCGTCGACTGCTTCTTCTACGAGGGCATCAAAGTGATCTTCCAGCTGGCTCTCTCTGTGCTGGATGCCAACATCGAAAAGCTTCTGAACTGCAAGGACGATGGGGAAGCCATGACTGTCCTGGGGAGGTGAGACCTGGATTTCAGATCTTCAGAATCTCATCTTACATCTTTAAGAGTTTAATTCCACGCTGGCGGAACTAGCCATTTAGAGAATCATTTGGTTCAGAGGTTTAAAAACAGAACCCTGTTTGGGACTCAAACTCCCTAAGCACATTTGTCTGATCTCTTCTGGTCCATTGGACTACTTCTGCCTGTCATATTGCAGCAACCATTCTTAAAATATTCTTCTCAAAACATTAATCTTAAAATTCCTTGCCCGCATTTTTACATCATCGGTCTGAGCAGAAATGATGCAAACGGTTGAAATGGATCGGTGAAAATAACACTATCAGTATTGCTTGTCAGTGAATGACTGACGGGGGATTCTGTGGGTAATCTCTTGGTATGGGTTGCAGGTACCTGGATAGCGTGACTAACAAGGACAGTACCCTCCCTCCCATCCCTCACCTTCACTCCCTGCTGACGGACGATGGTGAGCCCCACCCGGAGGTGGATATCTTCAAACTGGTCCGCGGCTCTTATGAGGTAAGCAGGTGACTCACATGCCAGTACAGCCGGCCTCACGTGGGTCACATGACTAAGGAACATAGAGAGTTTTCACAATCGTAACAAAAAATGCAGTCTGGGGTCAAATCAATTAAAATAAAATTACTTCCTTTGTCACATCGCTTGACACTTGCTAACTTCAGGTGGGTGACAGATTTGTGTGGATGTCCCACAACTGCAGAGTGGAAACAGTGCAAATAAAAACAATCGTGCAAATAGGAAGTATCCAGAATAAAAGGTATTATACAGCATTGTGATAATATGGTGGATGTGGCAGCTATGAATGCCAGAATGGGTTCATTGGCCAGAGATCAGCAGTGTGATGGTCTGCTGGGAGAAACCTTCCCAGGTTCTCGTTGACGTCCGGTTGGTTTTTTTCCGTTACAGAAATTTGGCACGATCCGCGCAGATGTGATCGAACAGATGCGCTTCAAGCAGAGGCTGAGGGTTATCCAGACCATAGAGGACACGACTAAGCGCAACGTGGTAAAGCCCCTAACATTTCTCTACTCTAAACATGCATGCCAGATTCTGAGGGGGTTGATGAATGGCTAAAGCTGACTTCCACTCGTACTGTCTTTTTAGGGATTTCGGGTTGGGGTTTAGTGCACGTGTCAATTTTATGACTTTTTATTTTTTTTGTTTAAAGTGGTTTTTGAGGAACAAGGAAAGGATGTAGTGCCTGGGGTGTAAATCCACCTAAAGAGAATCTGAGAGGTTCTTGTTGATGCATGAATCTCAGCGGTACTAACCAGTTTGGTCCCGGACTTCCGCAGGTCCGGACCATAGTCACCGAGACGGCGTTCAGCATCGACGAGCTGGAGGAGCTGTTCGTCCTGTTCAAGGTGGGCGACGGGGCCCGAATCACCAAGGGGGGGAGGCGTCTCGACTTGTTTCCGAGACGGCATCTAAGAAGGAGAGTGATGAGTCATGTGTCCTTGTCTGTTGCCTGTAGCTGGGACGGGATGGGCTGGGATTTGATCGCAGGTTTCGTGCGTGTGGGAGATGATACCAGCGAGTGGCGCTGTGCGGGTTCCACCTGCCATCTGGAACTGGATCAATACCGACAGCGCTTCTCTCGTTAGCTTGTCACTGGGGGAAAAGGGGGCCCCACATGTACCGCTGCATTAACACGAGTGCGGGCTCAATTGACTCAGTCACTGAACTACAATCTGCAGGGGGCAGAGAGCATGCTGGGTAATTCAGAAAGATCCTACGGTGCATAATAGGAACTTGGATTTATTCCATTTTCCTAGACATAGGCTTTTGATGGGGTGTCTTTCTTTTCCTGGGAGAGTGGAGCTTTATCTCATTGCTGTATCCCTCCTGTGGCGCAGGCTGAACACCTGACGAGCTGTTACTGGGGGGGCACCAGTAACCCCACGGACCGGCACGACCCCAGCCTGCCCTACCTGGAACAGTACCGCATCGATGTTGAGCAGTTTAAGGGACTCTTCGGGTTACTCTTCCCCTGGGCTAGCGGGGCACACTCGGACACCCTCGCTCTCCGCTTCTTTCGGCTGCTGGACCACAACGGCGACGGCCTCATCAACTTCCGGGAGTTCGTCACTGGCCTAAGTATGCCCCAGGGGCGAGATGTCCCCGCATGATGATGTGACCGTCCCGGCGTATCCCTGACGCTCGGTTTGTGTGGTTCCAGGTGTCCTTTGTCACAGTGACCTCACAGAGAAGCTCAAACTCCTCTACAAGATGCACGTTGTGCCCGGTGAGTCAACAGCCCCCGCCCACAGCCGTGCGTGTCACCGTTCGCGCTGTTTTCCCCCCGCTGTCGCAGACTACAGCCTGACGTAGGCTTTGGCTCCTGTCGATCGCCGTTGTGGCCCACGAGGCAGAAATGGTGCTTCCTTGGTGTGTGTCGGCCAGTTTTGATCTGCTCTGTTTTTTGCCTGACTGGTCATCCTGGGCTCCTGCTCATCCCTGGATTAGTGGCTCAGGAACCAAACTCCACCCTTTGTGATCACAGAGTTTTTTTGTGCCCGACGCATTCCTCTGCCTGCTGGATGCCTATCGATTCCCAGCTTGGGTCGGTTCCCCGTTCCTGATCCTCCTCCATGCCGGCACCTATTAATCTGGCTGCTGGCGGACCCCGGCCATCCTGCAGGGTGGCGCGGTCCTTCCATATGCTACGTAAACTCACCCCAGGCAACGAGTCAACCAATCCTGTGTGAAGGGGGCGTGTCCTTCTGTGACCACCCCCTCCTTTCTGTCCCTCCCCCAAGCCAGCTGTATCTAAGGGTGACTCATATCAGGTTAATGTGACAGAGGGGGGGTCGTGGCTACGCTTCACGGTGATGTATTTCAGACAGTATTTTAGGACTGAACTTATTATTCAGCTTTAAAGACGTCTCTCTCCCTCTCTCTCTCATTCACTGACTCCAATTAACTTACTTAAAAAAAATAAAAGTCCCATTTCTGTGTCCATAACACCCACCCTTCTGTTGATTTAAATTAGTAAATGTGGCATAATGTTGTGAGTCGTTAACCACTGGATAGTAATTATTGTACCGTCTTATATTTATGACTGAGGGATTTCTAGCAGCTTTTATTATAGGTGTCTGGAAATAGGATTTTTCTGGGTTTTCACAGGGCAAAATGTGCTGCACTGACACTGAGATGCTGGGGCTTTTATTAACGTCATGGCGCATGGACTCTGTTGAATGGATAACTGGGCGTTTTCATTTGTCCCATTGCATGCTGGGTAACTGAGCTGCTGTTCTGTGTTCCCGCCCCCCAGAGCTGTCACATGACCAGGAGGAGCCAGACTCGGCGTTCGAGGCCACACAGTACTTCTTCGAAGACATCACCCCAGAGACCTCCCATGGTGCGTGACCTGTCCACTCCTCGCCCCGTCCAAACAGTCCGCACCTGTGGGAGTCGCTACTCTGCTTTTAACTGCCCCGCTCTGCCCACAGGGCTAGACTCCAGGTCTAAGAACGACAAGGATGACGGTTTTGTAAGAGTCACCTTCAAGACAGAAAAAGGTATGTATATACGTCATATTGACCATGTATTTACTACGTTTCACAGCCCTGTTTACCTGATTAACCCAGGCTGCTTCTTGTTGAATGAAAATGTTTAACAAAATGGGGAAAGCTTCTAGTTCTTGCTTTTTATTCGCCAAAAACCATTGATCTATCCATCTATTTTCTGTTACTGCTTGTCCTACACAAGGCTGCGGAAGTCTGGAGCCAAAATGGTGCAGGTTAATCGTCTGACCCTCATCTTAGATGGAGGGCAGATTATCAGTAGTTAAGTTGGCATGCAGGGCGTGAAATTGCCCTTTTGGAGTTCTCGTCCTCAGTGCAATTTCCTGAAGGCGTGTTGATAATTCTTTTGTTGTTCAGTGAGATGCACAGATCATCCTATAGACCCATCCATCCACAGTTCCCTTGATATTTAAAGCAATATTCTTAGAAGGTGGAAACATATTAGTTGCAGGGAGAAAGCTATGTGATGGCACATGACCCTGATTAACCACAGGCAGACTTTGCCTGGTCTGAAATGTGCAGCAGTGAAATTTAATAAGCCCTAAGGTTTCAGTGGGCCTCCTAATACTTGGAGCACCCACTGACATACAGGGAACATTGCAGATTTTCACTGTTATTAGAGGTGTGCACTGGACAGTAATGATACAGCAGTTCACCTGTGACAGTAATAATATAGCCATTCATCTGTAAGGCATCTGCAGTCTTTGAGATGCAGGCAGCTGTAGGTTTGGTAGATTTCGGTAAGGTAACGTTTAAGTAAAACGCTGTGTGCTTGGAAAAGGTCAGATGAGAATGACTTGACTAAAGCACAGCCGAGTTTTCCTGTGTGTCTATTGTGGGCTGGGGGGTGGATTTCAAGGAGGAGGGCCTGTTTTACAGCGTGTATGTACACCTGCTGTGTTCACTCTCCCCGAGCAGTGAAAAAAATGCACACTCCAGATTACCGTGCATATCTAAGGCTGTGGAACCAGGAGACCAGATCCAAGCTGGAGAACATCAAAGAGCTTCCAAAACTCAACCAGGTGAGTCTCAGGACCAGTCTGTCGTTACGGAGACTGCCCCTGTGATCCTGTGGGGACTGATGTCCCTCCACCAGGGGCTGTAGAGGAGGTCCCTCGCTGCCTGTGATTATGGAGTCCTTACCAAAGGTCTCCTGTGTCCTACACCCCTCTGAAACAAATATCCAGGCCTAAGATTTGTTGTCCAGATATTCAGAGCTCTGTGTGAGTCATGAATAACACTGATAAATGGTTCATTTAAAGCAGTGTTACTCAGCCTAGTCCTGGGGGACACGTAAACAAAACGATCAAGAACAAATCAGATGATCAAGAACACCAAACATCTGATGCAGGTGTGTTCCGAGCAGAGGTGGGTAGTTCAGCTCCAGAGAGTAAGTCCAGGCCAAGATTTTGTTTCAACCAACCAGTCGAGTATAAAGAGTCAGGACTTTTAGTTTCCGGACCTGAATTATCCACCTCTGGTTGGGAGCTGGGAGGGAACAAACATGTGGACTGTCTGGGACTCCCCAAGGACCAGGTTGAGAAACACTGATTTAAAGCAATTAACCTTTATGTACTCGATGCGCTAAAGCATGTATCACAGTGGCTCTGTATGTCTCGTCCCCTCCGTCTTCCAGGGCCAGTTCATCGAACTGTGTAAAACCCTGTACAACATGTTCAGCGAGGATCCCATGGAGCAAGATTTGTATCACGCCACAGCCACAGTGACCAGCCTGCTGCTGGAGATGGGAGAGGTGGGCAAGCTCTTCACTAGCCCCAGCAGCAAGGAGGAAGAGGAGGATGAAGACGAGGAGGAGAGCGGGAGTACCAGCGTGAGGGCAGAGGGAGGTGGCTTCTTCCAAGGGCTTGGCATGGGGGAAGGGTCTGCGGATATCGGACAGGCCAAGTCACATGACATTGGAGCCGGGCGAGAGCCTGCGTCCAGCCCACCGATGGAGGATGTCAAGCTGGAGGACTCGTCACCAAAGGAGGCGGGTCTTTCCTCGGCCATGCTGATCTCCGATGATGAGACCAAGGACGACACGTCCATGTCGTCGTACTCGGTGCTGAGTGCCGGCTCGCACGAGATGGAGGAGAAGCTGCAGTGCGAGGACATCGCCGACGACACCGTGCTGGTGCGCAGCAGCAATGCTGGAAGTGGATCCGACAGCAGCAGCCGCAGCAATGGGCTGTCCTGCAGTGCCAGCCTGGACAAGGACTGGGCCATCACCTTCGAGCAGTTCCTGGCCTCTGTGCTGACCGAGCACGCTCTGGTGCATTATTTCGAGAAGCCTGTGGACGTCATGGGGCGCATTACCAATGCCAAGAACGTGCGCAAGGTGGGCCGGCCTCTCACCTCCTCTAGCGATTACGAGATCTCCCTTTCGGGGTGAGATGGACCGCCCCCGACAGAGACAGCTGTCCGGGAGTACTGTTAAAACGTTACTTTGTGAAATGAACAGTGTTTTACTACATCTTCGTTCGGGTGGTAGGGAGAACTTAATCTCATTCATTTGTGTATAATAATATGTATGATTTAAGCACGGGAGGTGCGAGGGGAAAAAAACGTGAACATTGTATTTTATCTATAAAATGTGAAACGGCTGTTTTATTCTTCGACTGTGAACAGAGTTTTATTGGAAGAGGCAGTTACCGGATGCTTTGCAGGGGGGCGCTGACCCTAACACGAACTGTAAACGTTGGCCCGTGACCGCGGGACCTCGCTGGGAACGACCAGACCGTGCATGGACCAAAGCCGTAGAGCCGAGAAGCAGAAATTACTCTACGTTACCTTTTTTTTTGTGTGTAATATCCGCAGACGTTATTCCCTATAGTTGGCTGACAAAAGGAATCAATGCTCTCTCTCCGACCTAAAAAAAAGAGAGCGCTATAAAATAAGGCAGCACCTAGGACCTGTGCGTATCTTTTCCCCGCAGGTAGGCAGGACCTCGCGATATTGCTATATTGGCGGCGCGCTCAATCCGCGGTGACGCGCCGGCGTGACCTGCGGAGCGCGTTCCTGTGCGGCCAGAGCGGCTTTGGGAAGATTTTCGGTCTTGCTTGTTTTCCAGAAACCGGCTGTAACTGAGCTTTGTAAGCCGATTCTGACTACTGATGCCCAGGTGTTAAACGAGCTTGCTGTAATTTAGAGTCCTGTGCAATGATATGAACTTCCTTGATCATGTTAGGCAATGTAATGTCCTACACTTAACCGTCTAACAAAGATCGGAAATCCTCGATGCTCCAAGCTGTATCAGATATATACTCATGTGATTTAACCATGTAATACATAACCAATACCTTCACTTTGTACAGAATCTGTCTAATAGCTGCATAGTTTTTAAAAAAAAAAAAACTGCCCGTTTTATTCTAGAGCACCCGCACTTTGAGTCTCATTTGTTTTCAGTAATGGTTTACATGTTGTCATCTTTGATTTTCATACAGGGAAAAGGATTCACTTTTGTTTCACCGCTGTCCTTTTTATTTGAAATTTGGTACTTTCTGCTGATATATTTTCCTTTTTTTAACCTTTCCCTGTCGTTGGAGCTGCTGTTTTAACCACTTCCTGTGTGAATAGTCTTAAATGTCATATTTATGGCGTACACCACTTTAGCTGATTAAATATATGGAATGAAGTATTCAAAACCCGTCATACAAATTAAGTTGTCAGTGTTTGTCCTTATTTATCCGAGTGAACCGTTCCTTTTTAACAAACACGCTTTAGTTCACATTCTGGATTTCTCCACAATTTAGCTGAGCTGTAGTCTTTCTGATCTGGTGATTCATAATCTTCAACTGTAAACCGTGACCTAGAACAACTTTGGCAGAAGTTCTCTGGCCTTGTGCCACGCTGTCAGTAGGCAATAGTGACAAGAGTATGCTATTCCACTGAAAATCCACTAGAGGGAAGCACATAATAGCGTGCCTGGGTCCTTTGTCTACTACGTGGGTTTGCGTACACAGTTTCATACAATTTTTCGATACACTGCTGTCAGGTGACAGGATTTTCTTGCATCATTACAATGCCACAGCATGGTAGCTTCAATACAATTAAATTTTTGTTTGGTTGAACGTTGTATGAAACGCCAACCCTTATTTTTGATTTTAAGAACTTTTTTTAAAGGTAATTTGTCTGTAATCCTCTTAGGTTTTACCCTTTGCTTGTTGGACCTAATACCTGCAGCCATATTATGTAAGAGGGGAAATCTGTCCCGCAGTTCAAAGGATTCAGAGATACATTCTTGTCCTGCGTCGCTGGGAGAGGTGAGGGTGTGTGCAGTTTCAGCCAATCAGAAGTGCCAGTCATACGCTGCTAATATTGCTGCATTAATATGTTCTCTGGGGGTGCTGTAAATGCCCTCTGGGTACGTTCTGTCTGTAAGTCTGTCCTCTATCAAACTTATCTTGTATTTTTAAGTAAATTTGGTTCTAAATTAATATTGTGAGTATGTAATATTCTGAGAACTAGGAACTATATGCCGGTGCTAAGTGATGCTGCTTGGTAACGGTAACCAGGGAAACGTGGTTGGTACCGCATCCGGTGGCCATTTGGAGAGGTGATTATGAACCTCCAATACGATGCAGTAATCTGCGGCCGTTAAGTCCGGCTCACATCTGTACCGAGGATGGACAGATGTTTGAGGCATGATTCCCCACTTCTGTTCATAGCCGTCAGTTGTGCTCTGCCAGGTGTCATCTGTGCAGTGGGCCACTGGGCATTCGTGTAATCAGCCACGTCCCCAGTTCACCTGAATTATACACCTTTGGACTGAAATGGGGGGCTGGGTGCGGAGTCGAACCCGCAGCCCTGCGTGTCCAGCTGCCAGGCTGCGCTGTTTCTCCCGAGCGCTGATCTAAATGGGGCTTGATGCCTCCAATGGGGGAATTCAGTCTGAACTGTCACCACTTGCTTCTGTTGTTGTTTTCTTTGTTGCCTAGTGACTCAGTAATTTTGCTTGACCTGAATTTCTCTGGCTCGTGTCGCCTGCCACTTAAAAAAAACAAAAAAACAAAAAAACAAAACATTGTCAGGTGATTAATGCCAGGATCCTAAACGCTCAGATTGATAGATGGCTGACATACCAGCCTGCCGTTCAGGTTACGGCCGGTTTGCAGCAGACGTATTTTGTGCCCTGCCTCCACTTCTGAAAAAGAGCTTAACTCCTCATCACGTGTTAAACATTAAACTCATTGAGCCTCAGTTATTAACTGCAGTTAATGGGCTGTGTTTATCACAGCAGCGTAAATCGAATGGCCGGTTTGAGGTGATAGTTGGCACCGTCGTGTCCTCACCGGTTCTCTTGAGTGCCTTTCTGCTGCTAAAGGATTATAAAAGGTCCAGATTGTTTGCCCAGAATCAGCTGCTGTTCAGGTAATGGTTTAGTTGTTAGAATAACCAATTTTTTGCCTCATGAGTATCTGATAGCTAACCCACCTCCAAAACTACTATCACTAAGTCTCAGTGTGTGACTGTGATTATTTTAATATGGTGCAACACCTCCAACACTGGTATCTCATTAAGGTACAATACAAAGCAAAGACGCCTCTCCCCAAGGGATATGTAAACCGATGTTGTTGCCTTTATGGTGCCCCCTCTCCCCCACACACGTTATAGCGGTCAACCACAGGAGCCCCGGACAAGCCCATGGGGCTGAACCCGATGCAGCCACCAGATAGACTGCAGGGGGCACCAGACCACCTTGTGGGCTGGAGCTTTCTGCACATTTGCGGGTGTTATACCTGTCCAAGAGTGCTGATGTGCTGTGTTATGCAATAATCAGCGGCCTGCCTTTACCTTGGTTGCCCTGGACTTCAGCCCACAGACGTCATACCCCCCCCTTCAACTTTCGATGACCTGCCGGCCCTCTGATGTCACACTGTGGGACAAACACGGCGAGACAGAAGGTCCAATCAGGAGAGGGGGTGGGGTGAACCGGTTTGCGATTGTGCGACAGCCACCTGTGTCATGATACTACAAGGCAGGAGAACACCCGTGTTGCCACTCCTGGTTTGAGCAATCGAGGGCGTAGAGATGAAATCTGGGTTTTGTCCATACCACATTTTCCCACTAGGAGCTCAGGGCTCTGCTGTTTTGGCCATTTCTAACTTTCACCTTGAGGTGCTTTCAGACTTCATTGACGTTATCTTAGATTCCTGGGTTGATCAGTTAATCTTTACTGTAAATTAAGACACACAGGCCCCACCCTCCATCCCACTCCCCACCACAAACGCCTTATGGTCTAAGCCAGACTGTATACTAGAGCCACTCTGGTCGGAATATGAACTTTATTCAGTTCCCAGTGTTGAAGGGAGGTTTACACGTTGACAGCGAATGAACTTTGAGTCCCGACCTGCTGTCCCTGCCCTCTGTGTGGAGCGACGCCTCCTTTTGGCTGTCACATTAAAGGTGACCAAAACACGAGCAGAACAGCGAGAGGATAACCTCAGAGAAGTGAGTGCGGAACACCCTGAACGCTCCACGTTACAAACTAGTTTCCAGTCCCCTGGGGTGACGAAGTAAGTGACTTTTATAATTCTACTGCTGGGAGCAGTTTGTCTTCGCTAATGGTTTGCAATGTACAGATGAAGGTCCTGAGCAGAGATCGGTCACAATTTAAGTCCATGAAGCTTTGCCTTTTAATTAAATGGAAAAGCCTCCATGTTTGAACTTGACAATTGCAAGCAACAATGTACGCTGAAAAATAAACCATGCAAAAATGCAACAGGGGAATTAGCAATACGATATATTTTGAGGTTATTCCCTCAACTACTTGCATATCTTACAACATCATTGATTTAAAGTTAAACGGTGGTGCATTTTAAGAATAATAGTGAATGATAATGATGATAACGGGTGAAGCAGCTGAACTTGTACCTCAGAGGCTGCAGGTTTATGTCCCAATTGGGGCTGAACTGTGATACCTTTGGGCCACTAGCACTGAAAGGCTTAGGTAACTCCCTGTAGTATAAAATTCAAGCTGTTTGAGTTTGAAGTAATTTTGATGGAGTGCCCATTCCAAGGTCCCAGGGCTTTATAATATGCAGAGACAAATGTATGGTATCTCCTCCTACTGGGAAAACGTTTGCGTGACAGACAGCTGGAATCCCCATGTCTCTCAGCAGGTGAGAATGGTTGGTCTGAAGCCATCTGAGGTGCCTCCACCCTTAGGGGTAAAGATCCTGAGTGCTGGTATGGCTGGCTGCATAGCCGACCTGGTCACATTTCCCCTGGATACCGCCAAAGTCCGGCTACAGGTACCGGCCCTCTATATCACCCCCCCCACCCCCCAAAAGGGATGTAGGAATATAATACAGGCATGAGTTGTGGTCTGTGGATAATTGCTTCCTCTCCTCCAGGCTCCCATTTCCTTAGTCTCTTGTCACAATTGTTCGTTTTGTTTTTGCAAATCGTAGATCCAGGGGGAGAAGGCGGCAGCGGGGGCGGCCAAAGATATCCGCTACAGGGGGGTGTTCGGGACCATCAGCACCATGGTGCGGACGGAGGGGCCACGCTCGCTCTACAACGGTCTGGTCGCCGGGCTGCACCGGCAGATGGGGTTCGCTTCCATTCGCATCGGCCTCTATGACAACGTGAAGCGCTTCTACACCGGCGGGCGAGACAGTGAGTCTGGTGCAAGGGCAGACTGCAGGACCACAAGCGATGTTGGGTTTCAGTCCATCTTGAATCTCTCTCTGGGTGCTAACCCTGACAGGAAACCCCAGTTTGCTTATTCTCTGTGACAAAGGAGAATATAAAAGTTACAAAAATGGACATACATTTGTTGATCCTGAACTCCTTTTATGGGAAACTTCTATCCAATCGAGATATTATCCAATGGTTTGTGGCCAAATGAACAGTTTTCAGTATAACACTAATCTAAGGAACCTCTCATTTTTAGGTGTAGCATGACTCTTGGAATCTTCCTCTCCCTACCAGATCCAGGGGTCGGGATTCGGATCCTGGCTGGCTGTACCACTGGGGCTATGGCGGTGTCTATCGCGCAGCCTACAGACGTAGTCAAGGTTCGGTTCCAGGCCCAGTTAAACCTCCAGGGGGTGGATCGCAGGTACAGTGGTGCCCTCAAGGCCTATGGCAAGATCTTCCGGGAAGAGGGCCTGCGAGGGCTGTGGAAAGGTAGGTGGGTCTCAGGGTTTGACAGCTATTCTTCACACCTCTGCCAGCGCTCAAAGTCAAAACCTCAAAAAACCATTTCATAAAGCATCTTATTAAGTTATTCAAAGTGTGAATATCTGTTGTCTTCAGGGACTCTGCCAAACATAACCAGAAATGCCCTGGTTAACTGCACAGAGCTGGTCACTTACGACCTCATCAAGGAGGCTATTCTCAACCACAAGCTGATGTCAGGTGAGTAAACCCCTGGAGAGGGGAGCCCAGTACAGGTCGTCGTTAGATTTGAGGGCCACGCCGTTAACAAATGCTGCATTTTTGTTTCTCGGGACCACAGACAACCTGCCCTGTCACTTTGTGTCGGCATTTGGGGCTGGGTTTTGCACAACAGTCATTGCCTCCCCCGTGGATGTGGTGAAGACGCGGTACATGAACTCCCCGCCTGGCCAGTACACAAGCTCCGTCAACTGTGCCTGGACCATGCTGACGAAGGAGGGGCCCACGGCCTTCTACAAAGGGTGAGCTCCCAGCATCAGCTATATGGACTCACCTGGCTTCTCAATACCCACTGCTGCTACCTTATCCAGGGCAACCAATGAGAAGAAGCCTCAAAAAGACGGACATAGCCCTTGGCCAATCACTGTGGCACAGCAAATGAAATGGGAATGGAACTGTGGAAGTAAGTTCAAGTCACTCATTCTCTTCATTCCTTTCCACAGGTTTATTCCCTCTTTCCTGAGACTGGGCTCCTGGAACATTGTGATGTTTGTGTCCTTCGAGCAGCTGAAGAGGGCCATGATGGTCTCCAGAAATAAGGTGGAGACAACTGACACCGCACCAAAGAAGGAGGAGCCCGTATGAATCACCCCACCCATAATCCAGTCAAGCCCTGCAGAACACATACAGATGTTCTCCTCTCTGTCTTTTGGAGAGCAACTACCACAGGTGGATAGTTCAGGTTCAGAAAGTAAAAATCCAAACCAAAATTTTGTTTCAACCAACTAGTTGAGAACTCTGTAACTGTGACTCTTTTTATACTGAACTGGTTGGTTGAAACAAAATCTTGATCTGAATTTTTAAGTTTCCAGACCTGAACTATCCACCTTTGCCAACTACCTTTAGATAGTATAATTACAAAAAGTAATTTGTCAATACAAGACAGGATGACTGCATATCCTGAAATCCCAAAGTAATTAGTCACCAGTTATAATTAGCCACAGGTAGCTAAAGTGTTTGAGTATAACCCATTGCTTAATTACATAACTGAGAGCACTTTAAGAAGAGGTCTGTTCTCCCAGATGGCAGTAACCTTAGATACTCAATGATGGACTTGGACCTCAGCTGATACAAGGTTTCCTCCTCTCCTATAAACAAGCTTCTGTGTGCTAAACATACGCACTTTGTACTGTGGGGCAGAACAATTTCTTTTGACCTTCCCTGGCCACTGAGTATCGACAGTGACCTGGATTCTGTTTCTTCGTAAACTCTCTGCTTCTCCGACGGTGGGGAGGTTGCGGTGGAGAACCAGGGGTAAATGAGACACCCACAGCAGACTTCTAAAAATGGTTTTTCCACCCGCATCAATGAAAAGAATGGAATGTTTATATTTATTGAAACAAAAATGCTATTAATTTTCTTAAAAAAATAAAATACAATCTGTGTTTTCTGGTTTCTAAGCTAAGTAAGGCATACCAAGCCAGACATCTTTAGTCTGTTGATAAGCGAATGAAACTATTTGAAGTCAACAGGCTGCGTATATGAGTTGTATAGTGTTAATTAATCATCTGCTCATATTCGAGGGACTAGCTGCAGTTTTTAGAAGGTAGAATTTAAAATGTAATGGGTGGCGGACTGTATAATCACAACTAAGGAAAGAGTCCTACTGGTTACTTACACAGCAAAGTTCGGAATGCTTCTGGCTTAAGGCGTGCAACAGAAGCCGCAAAACAGACTCGTGAAAAGTCAGTTTATTCTCGTGCGAGGTGCCCCACCAAAATGTACAAAGGCACAGACCTTCAAATTCCTACAAAATTACAAAGTCTTCAGGAGCAGAACACTGCATATAAATAACACACTAAAATGTAGCTATAGTGCACACGCTATGCGTGACTGCCCAGGGCGGCCTGTAGGGGGCAGAATGGAACCCCACACTGCTGGCAAGCAGGGGATCAGTCAAAAACATATCCAAACATGTTGTCTTTTTAAAGCACCTTTAAGACCATACCGGAGAAGGTAAACCACCTCTAAAATAAGAACAGCAGACGGTCGAACATAAAAATGCTGCATAACAAGTATCTGCAACAGCATGAGACAAGCACTGCCCGTTTAACCAGTAAAACAACAGGGATGTCGGGCATTAAACTGAGAATTTCTGGGAATCAGTCACACAAGCCAAAGCGGCAGGCAGTATCGTACAAAAAAAACAAAAAAGCAGTCAGTCTTATTCCCTAAGCTAAATTTCATTGGTTAACGTTCTTTAACAGATTCACGAGAAAATCAGCTTCAATATCCCGTGTGTGCAACTGATGCCTGTTATTTAAATACACCCATTCCATCTATAGTCAATGTGAGTATTAGGTGGGCTTTTGAGGCAAATTACAGTTTTCCTTATTACATTTGAATTTTGTAAAAATGTAACCGTTAAAAATATTAAAGGGGATGGGTACTGTATTGCTAATGCTTATTCAAAATATTAATGAAATGCACAGGTCCCTTTAGCTTCAGGTTACTGTTACGACGTCACTTTCAGAGAGAGGGACACGTCGGGCTCCTCCAGGAGCCTCTTCACCTTCTCGTGAAACCTCTCCCTGTACAGATTAAACTCCATAATGCTCGCCGGCTCTTCTTCGATCCAAAACTTATCGAACTCGTAGGCAAGGTAACCTGTCGAAAATGAAAACAGTGACGGAATGGAACCATGCAACAGAACAATTCCATCTATGTACATTGCTAACATAGTCATAACGTAGTTAGCAACTATGCTTTTTGGAAACATACCCCAGGACAACTGACCATACATGGTTCATGTTGATTATTCCAAGGGCAGGAATATTCACCCTTCTCCCCTCAGGCTCCAACCCTCACCCCAACCCCTTCCCCACTCACAGTACAGCTGATGGAAATGCTCCAGGGACGGACACCCGACCACGGTGTTGTAAAAGTGAGGCTTGAGAGCACCGCTCTTCAGGAGGCTGTAGGCCATCTCCGTCAGGTTGATACCCACTATGGCATAGGAGTAGCTGCCAACGCAGACACACAGACTCCGAGGGCTAGTGAAAGACTCGCCAGAGACAGACAGACCCACAAAAGCAATACCACACACACGTATCAGCCGCACTGCTCAGATGTGTGGAAGGGGGCGGCCATCTTACCCTGCGTTTGGGTGATTCGAGTGTGACAGGACCTGCCGTGATAGTTCTGTGTATCGCTCACTAAAGAAACTGTAAAAATCAGAAAATCAGAGACAAACTTCCTAAAACGTAGACCAAGCACCATTTTTAAAAAATAATAATAATAATGTCACTTTAATGATCTCCATGGGGGGGATCTCCATGACACACATATATGTAGATGACAGTAAGCTTGGCAGTGAAGGGCAGCCACCTGCAGTGGCGCCCATGGAGCTGGGGGTTAAGGGCCTCGCTCAAGAGCCCACGGACATGTGGGTATTCTGCTGAGGCCAGGCGTGAACCAGCAACCTTCTGATCACAGGCAGAGGGCTTAGCCCGCTGAGCCAAACGCTGCTCCCTAGTTATTTTAATTTTGTTCATTTATTAAACATGAAAAGTCAAAACTGGTAAGATTTTTTTTCCTCACTCCTTATTGAGTGCTAATTAACTTTAGCATCAGTATGCAGGTCACATGTCTCGCACTCACACGAGATTGGTTAAACCCAGCATGCCCATTCCTCTGAAGTCAGTCTTGGGGTCATCGCCTTGGAAACCAATATCTCCCCACTGCTTAGTGATTCTGGACTGCAGCTTCACAGAGGGCATCAGCAGCTCCCATAGCTGAAGAAGAAATGCTAGTTAAGCTTCAGCCGGCTACACCGATTACATGGACACCAAGCAACAAATTCGTAGCATTCCTGTATAGTTAATGACTAAAAATACCACGTATCACAATGCTATGTCTAATGTCGTTTTTGCAATTAGTCACAGATAAGTTTCTGATTTTCCTCATAATCTTGCAAATGTACTTAAATGCAGCTGTGAGCTCCATATTTAAATCTCTTGGCCTTTGCAAAAACAGGCCCTACCTTCAAAAGCAGGTCCTCGTGCTCTTTTTTCTCAGACTCAAACACCTGCTTTCTGAGGTCCTCCACGTATATGTACAATTTCCTGTATCCAGTTATTTGAAGTAAACAAACCTGGAGGTGTGTTTTAAACCTAGGCCACAAACAGCACATTCCATCATTAGTGAACAATATCTGATACAAAAGTGTTTTTGTTTTTTTTTTAATCTTAGCCCGAATTAATTGAACGGGGGGATTATATCAATCCCTGGAACCTTGGTGTGAATCTACCAGCCCTTACATGGGATCCTTCTCCGATTTGATGGCCTTCTCTGTCATTATAGCAGTGACACGCTGCCCTACGACGCTTTCTTCAACATCAACAGCCGTCCTTAGTGTCTGATGCAAAGAGGGATTTGAGCAGGGAGACGCAAATGCGGTTTCGTTTGAAGAAAGCAAACAAGCGTGGCATGTAAAGTGTCACACCAGGAAACATCTTCTCAGATAAAAGAAAAACAAAATACTTACCGCACTTTTTGAACATTCAAGAGAATATTCTGTAAGTGAAACAAGAGACATATTAGGATAAAGATCTGACTGCCAACGCCCTACTTTCACCTCCAGGGCAGAAACAAACCTACAAAACAAATGAACAAAGAGTCCCAGCCATTGTCACGGTCACTGCCAGCCTCCGCACCTGCCCTGCTCGTCCTCGCCGCTCCTTGCCGGTAACCACCGCAAATCCTCTGCAACTCACATTTCCCCGTTATCTGTCTGAGGAACCACTTCAACCACAATCTAAAGAACGAGCTGTAAAAATACTGCCAGACGTACCCCAGCATTCTGTAGAACAGACAATAAGGACATACATTCACAGTTTTAATCCAACATTTTGTTTAAAGAAAAAATGAAAATAACATTTATATATAATACTGCTCTGCAAAAATACCGCTACAAAAAAGCGAAGAAAAAAAACTTATTTCGAGATTACAACGAATTTATGTGTTTTAATGCCGTTTCGTCATATGGCACACCAAGACTGCTACCTCAGAATATGCTCAATCGGTCTACAGCAGGGCTATTCAAATCACGGTCCTCAAGGGCCGAGCCCTGCTGCTTTTCCAGCCTTCCTTTACCTGTGAGCCAGGTGTAAAGCCTCTATGGCCAATCAGAATTAGTAATTATTAAACTAACTCTCTGGAAGAACTAAAAATATGGCCTGGATTTGGAATCCAGGGCCAGATTTGTAGAGCCCTGCTCTATGGCTATGTGTCCCCCAAGGACGGCTCCTTTAATCTCTCCACACACCACCCTCCTCCTGACATGTCCAAGCAGCGCTATTCATTACTAAGAAACTTAATGGGCGGTGACTGTAATGTATGACAGATTCTTAATCATCATTAAGTCATTATGCAGTTTGAGTCCATCCTGGCAGTGTGGGATGTGGAGGCAAGTAAAGGTGACCCTACAGCCCCCCAGGGCAGTTGACGAAAATTGAGATGGAAAGCACAGCTAACATAAATGTGTAGAATAGTTCGCCACAATCAAATATAAGCAAGTCATACATTTAGATTTTACAGCAGAAATTACATAGCACTTTTTAGGTAATAACATGCTGAATTGCAATACTACTTGGCTTTCCACAGTATCGAGCATGCCAAAGAACATGTTCAAAGGATCCTACTTATATAAACTTTAACTGCTCGTGAGTTTAGCGGAAAAGTACATCACAGGCGACTGCCTCCATCCATTACGGTGCAGGATGAAACGTTAGCTAGCAGGCTGATATTCACCACACAGCACCTGCGTGCGTGCGATGCCGGCGAACCAGCGGGCAGTATCACGACCCTAAACGCTCAACAGAGATGAGATACCTGAAGCCCAGTCCGGCCGACACGCAAAAGGGGATAAATAAGTCCGCTACTAGCTTCCAGCTGCCTGCTGTTGTGATTAGGATCCGAAGCTCGGAGCCCGGAAGCAAAACCGGAAGTGGCCGCGACGGACATGCGCAGAAGCGACGGTGACGCATCCCGTTGCCGTGGTAACCCGTAATGGGAACGCTAATTGATGCCGCTGGAGTGCGAGGCCTTTCTCCCCCTGGCCTTGTTACTGTGCGATGTTACAGCTCGGCTTCTCTTCCCTGTGTGTCCCCTTCAGGGCGGCCTTGCCAGCCAGCCTCTTCCGCTGTGTCTAACAGCCGACATGGCAGCTCTAAAGGGGGATACACAAGAAAGAGAAGCCGAGTAGTAACATTGTTTTTTTTGCAAAAATGTACACTTGCCATTAAATGGTATCTTGGTTTCCTGGCCAGTATTTTAGATTTTTATCCTAAACACTGGTTATTCTGAACTGCTGACTAAATCAGTACAAGGTGCAAGGAAATTTATTCAATGTCCACCAGAGGGCGTAAATGTTCTTTTTGTGGCCTTTAGCTGGTAGTTATTGTGCTTGTGCTGGTACTGTACCCTGAACTACCGCAGCATGAGAATGATTGACGTTGACTCGACTACTCGTGAATCTGTTAATTGTATTGTGTGGTCAATTTTCAAGTGCAGCACTATGTACTAATATACTTCATATGATTTTTGCATGAAACCCCACTTTAAATGTAAAGTGTTTTTACTCAACTCAGACCTTCAATCTCTTTTAAAAATCATTATACTGCAATGTTTCAATCCAAAGCCATGTAGTTTGACTAAGTGGTGTCTAAATTGGCCCATACTTCAAATTATTTTTCAACATTTAAATTTACCAATAATCTAATCTAGCTAAGATTCTAAAATAGGGACAGTACCTTTGTAAATCTGAGTCTAAATAACCTTTGGAAGCTCATTCACAACAAGCTCCTTGACAGAAACCTCTTTTACAGTGAGTGTGAGTTAAACAAATTTGTTGCTATAATGATGTAAGATGATAAACCAGTGCTAAATAAACCTCCACAGTCTGCATGAGATGACTGATGTGCACCACTAGGTGGCACAGTTGACCTGCAGATAATCCTATTATTTTATCCATAAATACTGGATCATTCCACTGAATATAAGAGCGCGTAGGATAACATTAGGCCTACATGTCACCAAAAGGAAAACTGATGAGTTTTTGCTCTTAACATTCTGAATATCATGGCCCTTTATACTGAACGTGTGTAACTTCCACTTCTCATATCATCATGAACAACTAACACACTCTATCCAGTCTTTAATACAGAGTTCCCCAGATGCAGTCCTGGAGGCCCTTTCTGCAGCACAGTTTGCAGGTTTCCCTTCTTAGACACACCTCCTAAACCTAGTAAATAGCTGATGTGTCTGAGCAGGGAAATCTGCAAACTGTGTTGGATTCAGGTCCTACAGGACCGGAATTGGGGAACCCTGCTTTAATGATTAAGCTGATACTGAACAAAAACCACAAATACATGTGCATGTTTGGATAATGCAGACGGTGGGTAAAAGGGAGAGCAATGCTGAATATTAGCCAGGAGGAACAAGAACCCAGCACCCACCAGGCCCTTCCCATCTGATCAGCCTGTGCCTTGTGCATGTTACAGCCGGGGGCCCCAATTCCAGGTTTGCTTAGGGCCCGGAAAAGGATTAGGCCAGCCCGAAGTACCATGCAGGCATTGCTGTCATTCAGCATCTTCTTGATTACTCGTATTCTGAGATCATTTACCAGCACCTTACAACACCCACAGGACTCACATCGTCAGACTGACTGGATTTTTCCACTTGAAACATTTTCTTCATTAAAAGGTCTGATTACACTCAATTATTGATTGCATTGATTGCAAATCAGTTGTCTACCTAAATTCCAGCATCCAGAAACAAGGACAGTTGCCTTTGAAGTATCACTATATGAATTGTAAATATTATAGAATACTGTAGTGTTACCCATTGATATTTTTCAGTGTGTATCTATGACGTAATGCTCTAGATTACATACACTCTGATGCACATTGGTACTGGAGAAAAAATCCATCTTCCCTGACTCCCTATCTCTGTCTGATTCATGGGATGGCAGAGGTCATTCCCAAGTCTTTGGTGGATCAAAAAACTGCAGTAAGCAAGTCAGTGAATCTGGGACACCCAGTGATACTCAGAGATACACGACTGGCACACTTTCACACTTTTTGCCAAAATATTACTTTAATATCAGACTAATGCCAGGAAGCAGATAACTGTTCTGGAGCATGTCACAATGTTTTTGGTACAACTCAGTAAAAACACTGTGCTGGACACTATAAGCTCAGAATGACATAAACCCTGCTGTCTACAAATAGCAACTCATAAGCAGCAAGCTGGTCAACCGTGTGATTTAACATGGCAGCCAGCGGGGAGGTGCTTTGCTTGATTTAGGCCTAACTCACCATGGGCGTCCTTGTCATGATCAGCAAAGACATGATCTGGGCGACCAGACTGCACATGGGAAGAGCACTTTAGTTAATTGAGCCACTTAAATTGATAGAGTGTAAACATAAATTTTTAATTTAAAGCCTCACAGGAGAAGTTAGGGATTTGGGCTGGGGGGGAGGGGTTATGTCGTTGGCTTAGGGAGGCTCTTAACCAAACCAGCTGTTGTATTGTAGAATTTGCCCATCTTTGTCGGTGGATGTGTGTGACATGGGTGCGTCATACTTTTAGGACAGAGGTTCGAATCATGGCCCCATTCTGTGATTTTGAAGTTGGCATGTTAAGCATGGAGTTTCCTAAGACATGCATGAATGTCAAACAGCTTAAATAATTTGAGAATACTTGTCTGTGGATCCATTACCTAAAAGCAAGCAGTAACCATTTCACCAGTGCATGATCCATTCATACACTCGCTATGTTCTGGCATCTAACCAGAATCCTTTCACGACAGCTGGAACGGATAAAGCGTAGGAGAGAGGCTGACTCGGGGACATGGGTGACTGACCCGCCATCTAGCACGCCCCCCCCACCCCCCATCCCCCCATGCTGACTTGTGGCCCTTATCGTTCGCGCTGTTGCAAGCTGAGCCTGGAACCCGCTTCTTGGAAATAATTAAAATATGACAAGCAGATGCATGAAATGTGCTCGCGTGGCGGCGTCTGCCAGCCCCCTGGCTCGCGGACGGAGCGCTGCGGTACTTCGCCTGCCTGCAGCTCGGAGCGGCGGCCAATTGTAGCGGGCACTGCAGCAGCCCCGCACACCGGAGGGCTTTTCACACCGATAATTGTTTTTATCAGAACGAGGCAAAATATGTGATTTACATGGGATACGCGGTGCAGATAGAAAACAAATTGATGTGTTTAAAATGGCAGGACAGCAGCGATGCCTCAGGGTGCAAATATATGAAAAACAATACATTTTGGACACGGTAGCTGTTAAGGGGGTGCTGAATTACAAATTCATGTCAGGAACGTGTTATGAAACCTTTTTTTATAAATATCCCCAACAGCACCATTACCACAGTGTGTTTCTGTCCCGTTTTGGTTATATTGCTCTAAACAATGCAGTGGAAATCGAATCCGTCCCACATAAGAGTGCTGAGGTTGGGATATACGATATATATATATATATATATATATACACACACACATGTATATATGTATGATTTCCTATTGGATGTTGTAAAAAAGTTCGATGTAACAATTTATGTGAAAGCCCCATTGAGATTTGACAGGAGTGGGTCGAGAGGCAGTCTGCGCTGGACTGCGCGCTCCTACACCTAAGAGTAAATCAAGGAGCGATCTGTGACCTAATTATTATTTCCCGTCCTGAGGTTTGGACCACATTCAGTCGCCCTCCGAAAGGCGTGGTTTCATGTCGCTGACGTCCGCCTCAGTCTTTCATTGATATGCAGCTGAGTGCCTTATAGCCGGACAGACGCAGGCGAACGATGCTTAAATAGCGCAGTAATCAACATCGCAATTACCGGAGACACGGAGAGAAAAGCGGCTTGGCGAGAGCCGGCTCTCCTCTGCCTTCCCCCGGCATCCGATGGATTTGAGCCTAACAATGAATTCGTCCGCAAGGTCAAACGAAACTGTGAAGCCGGCTCCTGGAAACCTAACGCTCATCGAGGTGGGTTTGGTTTCTATAATTCATATAACTCAGCCATAATTGGCTTGATTATCTTTCCACGTCTAGTTGCCTAACTTGTGTGCCAAATGCGTGACATTGCACTCGCAAAATAAACTCTTTTCTGATTTATTGCACTACTCGTATGATATGTTTTTAGTTTTAATTCGAGTAATTTTAGTCTGAGGTAAATTTCGGAGGGCTGGTGAATTTTGTAGACATGCTTGCTGTGCTGTGTTAGGAGAGAGTAAAAGCTTTGATTTGTGTCCAGAACATCTAAATTCAGTTCAGGTTAGCGTCTTCACGCTTCCCAATAAATCGTTTGTACTTATAGCTTGTATTTATGTATTTATTATTTTTCCACCACAGGGGTTAACATTCAGCGTTAATATGCAACCTTGAAGCGTCATTTTCCTTTGTCGATAAATTAATTAGAAATATTACGTACAAGTAAATTTCCAAAGGATGACTGGATTATCAAAATGTTTATATAGCCTATGTATGCAAAAGACTATATATAATGACGTCTATCTGTGTGATTATACATACATACATAGACATTAATGTGTATATTGTTATCTGCCTGCCAGATGCCGGGCACGTGTGAAATACGTTTCGGCAATGAAATCGAACCATAAAATGAGGATTATGCAAAGCATAAACGGTATCATTTTCACTCATTCCAATAGATACTACAGATATTCAGTTTAATAGCTGGAGAAATGCCATCATTTTTCAGCGCGTTTAAAGCCAGAAACGTCGTTTATATTTACAACACAAAGCCAGTATGTGCTGGTAAACGAATGATTTATCAATTATTTATAATACATTTTTAAGTTATCATATGTAATTTATACATTTAAAGCAAATTACTGTATATATTACCGATTAGCAGGCAAATAACAAGCACGTTTTTCTCCAAATAACCAGCACTTTGAGAAAGCACGAGGCGTGTTATTCAGTATGTGGCAAAGCTTTCCACGACGACCTACATCATTCTCCGCAGATCCCACACGATCGGAGCGTCTCCTTTTGTTATTTTCAAGTAAATTTACTTACTGTTTAATACCCTTGATGAACTGGAAGGCACTGGGATGGATGTGGCGTTTTGATTTCAAACCCAACTTCTAGCTGTCCATGGATGTGTTGGGAAATTAGACGCAGTGCCGCTTTGCACGCCGGTTGACCTCAACAGTCCCACGGAGCGCTGATCGGGTGCCGTCCGACGGAAAGAGTCGATCGGCGACCCGCAGCAGCGTCCGGGACTCCGCCCCGTCAGCCCAATTCACTGCTGCTACCTAATTTATTTTCGGGTACGTCGCTAAGATGCCGTACGGTCAGTCCTTTATGTGGGTGTCGCACAGATGATACACCGATCAAGTCTTAGGGTTGGTTTCTCGATGAAAACGAAAATGAACACTAGTCACCTTTGGCGTCTCCATTACTTGACAGGAAAAGCAGTAAAAGATTGTCTCTGAAAGAGGGCAATATTTTCAAGTGACGGATCTGATACTCAGCCCGAGCTCATCCCTCAAATCCCAGATCCTACAAACTGACGGTCTGTCTTAAATCTCACTTAGCCTAAATAGGTATTTGTGCACCTAAATAAGGTCTTATGATTCGGTATGTCTGTCGTTTTAATTCGGTGTCAGATATTTTAAAGGGTGTTTGCTTGCTTCTAGAATTGTTCGCTTTTTGCAAAGACGGGCGTACCCTACTTTTAAACTGACATAGTTCGTTATTTAGAAACTCATTCCCTTGCTTAGCTGATCCGTATAATATGAAATAGCATATGTTTAGCTATTTGAAATATTTACTCCTCCCGGTCTCAAATGGTGTTCTGTGATAGGACTCTTGACTGCAATGCTATTAGTAATCAAAATTCAGCCTCCGCACGCCTAGAGTCAAGCAAGAAGGACGTAGTAAGAATAATAAGATGGCATTTGAGTGGTAAATAGGGCTGGCTGGGTAATGACATCATCTAGGCTAAAGTCCGCTGTGGCAGGAATATGGAATGCCATGTGAGACTAAATGCCCACGAGGTCACATGACACATGTCCCGCACCAGTGACATCCAAATTACATTCTTTATTGGGGGAAAAGTTCTAGAATGTTTATTTAGGCAATAAATAAAATAAAGGTTTCATTTTAACTTGTATTCACAATATATGCATTTATTAAACACCCGTGTCTCATGATTAACTGTAGACTCAATTAGACTATTTGATAACTGTGAGCAAATGGAATAAATCTGAAAAGTGATTTTTGGTATTTGTTTTGACAGCTATATGTGGGTTAACATATTTTCCCTCCACTGAACACTATGTTTTCTGAATCAGATGCGTACTGCGGAGGTGATCTAAAAAGGTCAGTCTTGCCCATGACATGAATTGGTCTTGATGTTCCTGAGCCGCAGAGGGGATTTCTGAAGTCTCTGTGTTTGTGGGAGGTGACTTTATCCCTGTGTGTGGGCCTTTTCAGTATTACTGGAGGCATTTGTACTGCCAAAGCTGCAACGGTGTCATCCGGACACTGTAGCTGTCATCTCTGTCGCGTTGATGCAGCAGTTTGCGTCTAGTTTCCAAAAGAAGCTGACACACCCCCCTAAGACCACCTTGCATTGCAAGACGATTGGCCTTGAACTGAAGATTATTGCCAGAAATCCATACCCTGCATGTCCCACTTTCTGTTTCATTCATTTCAGCATATCTGCCACCGTGGGACTCCAGTGTTAGGACAGGGGGACCACTGGGTCCATAGGTTCTCCCTGTAGCTCATTTAAGCTTCACTCAGGGAGATTGTGAGAAGCAAAGGGCGAGCTGGCTGAAATAGAGAGGACTGTGTGAGAATGTTGGGGTTTCCTTTTTAGGAATACTAGGGGTCTGGGCAGAGGAGGGCTGTACCCTACACAAAGCGATGATGCATTGTAAGTCAGCATAGATATCTGTTTGTTTTCATCAGGTTGCACTGGATTGGAAACTCACTCTATTATTTGTTTTCTGCTTCAGGAAATCCGACGTAGAGGCAGCCGTTGACTTCTGAGAAGTACAGCTACCCCCCGGAATCCCTTTGCTTTTCAGTGACGCTAACAGGAATTGAGAATGGGGACTGTTCCAAATCCCAAAAGGACCACTACAGTTCAGCTGGCCCCTCAGCTAGCCGTCGGCAACTCTTTGGGAAGCAGGGATCCAAACACCAACCTGGACAGGGAGAGGAACCAGAACCGATCCTCAGCAGGAACAGCAAAATGTAGGCAGAGCAAGGAGAGCTCAAAAACTTCGATGTGTGAGCCTCTAGAGGGTGGAGAGTTGCGAGATAGGTGGCCGTCTTACGCAAACAAATCTGCAAGTGTCAAGCTGGAGAGAGATGAGGAACCAGGGACTAGCGAAGGCCAGACAGGTCGATGCCCAAATGACGTGAGGAGCAGCTGTGTGGACAGCAATGCTAATCTTAGCACGTTAGCCACCACTGGGAGAGTGGATGTTTGTAAAACCAGCCTGTCCTCACCAGGTGCGCCATTAAAGGTCGATACACCAACGGACGGCAAAGGACCAAAAGCTCCATGTTCTGAGGAAGCATCAGCAGAATCAAAAGCACAGAACTTCAGAACAGATGCATGTGAGGGCTTGCAGAAAAGTAACGATGGAATGGCCATGGCTCTGAAGTCGGCTCGCAACTCGGGTCGCAGTTCAAGTCCATGCAGCAGCTCTTCAGAAGCATCCTGCATGCAGGAGAACGCAAACAGTGCCAGGGTGAGCACAGAGGCAGGTACCCTGCTCTCACAGATATCAGAGGGTGGTGATACTTTGCCTGGCATCTCCATGTATCTGGTCACCAGCCCCGCATTTCCAGGACCCCTCCTACAGAGTTCAAAGACAGATGCTTCCGGAACGTCTTCAGTGAGCCGTCAAAGATCAGAATGCAAAAAAACGAACAAGTCGTCCGATACATTGAGAGATGGGATGTTAGCAGGACATGGGCACATGGCAGAGCCCACAAAAAAACAACTAGACCCCGTGGGTCCTGTGAAGGATGTAAAGAGTCTAGGAGACTCCGAGGCCATCTCCAAAAAGGATGTGCCGTCAATGGTGTCACCAAGCGACAACCCCGCATCTGAGGGGCAAAGACGCAACGAAGAATGTTCTCCTGTGGAGGTGGAGCCCAAAGCTATCAGTGGTAAGGACACGACTGCAGAGCAGAAGCAGGCAGACCTGCAGGGGCCTCAGAAGCAGTATAAGGAAGTCGCCACTATGACAGCCTCCGTGGAATGCTGCCCACCTTCCGTGAAAAGGTGCCAGGATGCTGAGGTGCAGGCAGTCGCCGATGTCCGTAGCCAGTCTGCAGGCACCAGCCCCCACATGATTCCTTTTGCTGTGCCGCACAAGCCCATCAGCACCGCCAAGGAGGAAGCGGAGAGCCTCGCCGTTGTCTACCAGGCAAAAGCAGAGTCTCCGTCCTCCCATGAGATGCCAGCAGGGGGCGTGGTCTTCTGCGACGCGGGTATCCAGACACTTGTGGCCACGCACATCCACACGGGCCTTCCACACCGCGCCAGCCTCCAGGCTGTAGACCACCTAGCCGAGAAGGTCAGACTAGAGGCCGGTTTGTGCGCCAATGCTAGCACCAGCATCAACCAGTGTCCAGGCTCAGCCCTGCAGCAGGACATCGGACTGGGGTCCAAACCGAACGATTCAGGGCTTCTATGCAACATCCAAAAAACTCTTCTACCCTTGCAGCCTGTTTATCAAATCAACATTGAGTCTCACCCACCATCCAACAGCGAGCTGCACAATAAAGGGTTACTCACGACGGCCTCAACCGTATCTGTGGCGCTCCCTGGTGGACATGCAGCAGAAGTGTCAGACACAGGCCCCCCCGTAAAACCTACGATATTTAATCAGGCAGTCCAGGCCATCGATGCCTTACCACCACTGGCAGCCAAGGGTCCCTCTGCCTCACCCCCTGCCTCACAATCGGACCACTGCATACAAACCGCACCTCCGTGCATGAAAGGGAACAACTCAAAAGCAAATGATCCACCTCAATTAAATATGCTTTTGGAGGGAGACAGGGCACAGCCGAGGAAAGATGGAGCCGTCAAACAGGCAACTCGCCAACAAGCCGACAAGTCTAAACGAGAGACGATCACAAGCCAGGGTCCAGTGGGGCAGAAGAAAAAAGAGCAGGATCGGCGGAAGATGGATGCAGAGGCCACAAGTAAGTCAAACAAGGGGAAGAGCATCCACGACGTGGTGTGGGATGAGCAGGGCATGACATGGGAGGTGTACGGTGCCGCTGTTGACCCCGAGTCCTTGGGCTTTGCCATCCAGAGCCACCTGCAGAACAAGATCAAGGAGCACGAAAAGCAGACTGTGTCCCGCAACTCACTACGCAAGTCCATCTCCTCACAGGCCTCGCAGGGGAGGAAGCCCAAACGAGGAAATCGTGGCGTTTTCCGCTCCATGCTGCAGAGCGTCCGCCGGCCAAACTGCTGCTCAAGACCGCCCCCTTCCTCAGTGCTGGACTGAAAGATGGACAGCGGGTGGCCCAGATGGCGGGCGGCCCGGATGGTGGCCAGGGTGGCCTCATTGGCGCCATCTCCAGCCCATGGATGCAAGCACGAGGACTCACTTTCAGCATCCAGCCGAACTCGTAGGTCCAAGGAATCGGGCAGGCGGGAAAGAGAGGGGCTCCTGCTGACTGTTTTCTATCCAGTTTAGATCGTAACATTGGGGGGGGGGCAAAGATTTTAACAGTATTTCAAAAACGGCAATAATATGTAGCAAGTTGCATGTGCGTTAGTGCTGACTGTAGATCTCCCTTCATCAAGGACTTGTCATCATCCAGTATAGTCCTGTGTACCATTCAGCAGATAACTTTTACATGCCTTGTGTGACTAAATACTGCATTGCTCTTTACAGTGGAGTGTAAAGTCTGTTGAACATTCCTGGGGATTTACTGAGCACCCTGATTTATATGTCAAATCGCTAAGATTTTTCATTTCACAGCTCTTTTTGGACTTAATTATTTTGCCTTGATGAGAAGTGAACCAACTTTTCAGCTCTGTGTTTGTCCCGAAGCTGAGCTCTGTACTCGACGGTGCTGAATTTAATCTCAAAAGTTAGGTTAGGTTAGGTTACAAAAGGCTTTTCTTATCGGTGAGAGATGTCCTGCAGTAACACAGAGCCATTTTCCCCCGATTGAAAGAGGAGGACATATCGTACAGCCCTCTGGTCTCCTAATTATGGGCTGATTTTTGATTAAGTCAATTATGCGTCGTCTGAAGCAAAACCCAAACTGCCAAAGCCTGTTTCTGTAGGAAAGTTTAAACGTGACAGACTATCATAGTAATCAGCCATACACATCGCCATGTATCACTGTTTATCTTTTACCCTAATAAATGTAACATTGATGTTATCAATTAATTTCCTTCCTTCATTCATTAAGTTTTGAAATGTTTTAGGTTTGAGGAAGGTCCTGCTTCCTGTCAGGATTCTCCGCTACAAATTACATTTGTAATTGTCAGTGGAAAGATGGCAAACTTTTTTGGGATGTCGACTATAATCACAGAAATGAATATTGATTCAACATCTTGGTGGTTTATTTTATTTCCGCTACTCTGGCAGATTTAAGACTCTGTTTAGGATTAAAGCTTTGATGCTACTTTCAGATACATATTTAAAGCAGTATCGATTTGAAATATTTTAAAGAATTTTAGCATTTCAGCTTTTTGGAAATATGGGGCTGGCCATAGCTAGGAGCAGAATAGGCTGGTGTCCAGGGTCCCTGAATTACCTGCGTTGTGGAGGAAGTAAAATGATCAGCAATTTGCTTGTTAGCGAGTCTCCCAAGTAAAGCCTGGGGCCCCTGAAAAGATGGGGGCGGCCCTGTGTCAACAAAACATCTTAACTGAAGAGGGGTTTCACAGTCGGAACTTTGATCTTTGCGTAGGTTCCATTTCCAGCAAAGTAGACCTCATTCCGACATTTTCAGACAACCCTCTCACTACCCTCATCTGATGCTATAGGTTTACGGTGCGTTAGGCTGTGTCCTCAGAGCCGTATGTCATTTTATTGCTTTCAACACTAGAAAACAGAATGTTTTCAGAAGAACGATCCATCGCTCTGGTTACTTAATGCCTGCTAAGTGGCCGCTATGCTGTTGAGTTGTGCCAGAAACTAAGATGAGCCTTGATTAAAGAGGGAACAGCCTGCAGGTACAGTTTGGCTGCGGTGTGTGGATCGCTCATGCGCACCTTCCGCTTATCTCCTCGGAGACCCCCGCTGCGCACAACAGCAGAAGCCTGCTTCGAAAGGCTTAAAGCGGGTTCTTTCATTTTCAGACAACAAATACTGGGGGTGTTTCCAAGCTGCTATCTGTCTGCAGAGAGATGTATGCCTATTTTTCTCCGGTTTCTTCTGCGGTCTGTGCGTCTTAAGGAGGTCAGAAACTGTCTGGCTCACTGCAGAATGTTTTCAGGAACACTTTTTAAATAATCCAGGAAGCTACTAGCGATGTCATCAAGCTGTCTTCATTAATACCAGCTTTTTATTATGCCGTTGACTCAAATCTGATTTGGCGCCAGCTGGTGTTTCTCTCTAAGGGGCAGTAATGTCAGTTCCAGTAGATATCACACTTCTAATACGGGAGAAAAATGCTTAGAAATGGCAATGGCTGCATAAAACTGGATTCATTAATGCGGTGTTTATCTTTTCAGGCACTTTGCTATTACTGGGCTGTTTGGTCAGAAGTTTCTGGAAGGTACCCGCAGCGGGACACCTGTATGTTTCCCATTGTACCAAATCGGGGATGAGGGTAACTCGGCATTTGCGATCCGCTTTACCCTTTTTAGCGTTAAGTTAGCGCAGCCCTCCGTTTTGCGCTCTTTGTGTTCTTGTCAGTCTCCCGGACGCGCCAAGCAGGGCTGCGCTCTTTCCAGCCGTCATATTCCCCGAAAACACCCCTAAATAACAGGCATCCTGCTGCAGCAAGCTAAAGACTTCTCCTGCAAACAATGAGGAACTAAACAAAGCCTCCGCCGACATGTAATTAAGACACTTGATGCGAGTTTAATTTTTTAATTGTACGGTTTGCGCTCAGAAGTCACATTTCATGCCCACTATTCCATATTTTACCAGGACAAAATTGTTGAATAATACAGGAAAGATTTTAAGCATTTTAAACAATCTGAAGGGCTTGTCTCTTGAATTACTACAATTCCCAAGATGCCTGGGGTGTATGTGCTGATAACACTAAGTCACGTTTGACGCTGCTTTTTTCGGAATGATACGATAGTTTACAGTATCAAGGGACCAGCAGGGAAATCTGGGTTTTACACTATCAGGCTCAGTCCGCTGTTCTGCGACGTTTGCATCAATAGCGCAGAAACAACTGTAGTGTTTAGATAACACAATGCACTTTTAATAACGAGATTTGATGGAACAGGTCACTCTAATCAAATTCCCGTGAAAGGATTTCCATGCACAGTTTATCGCTGCTTAATCCAGAGTATATTCAGAGCAGAGATTTCGGCGTTTAGCGTAATCTCAGACCTGTCAAACCTGATTGCATTCAGTTTGACTTTAACCTGCGAATTAACCCATATATATGTTTTAATATTAACGGCCCTTGGATTAATTAGTTTCTTCTAATATTCTGTTTATGCCAAACTTGTTTAAATCCTTGGAGCTGAGATGGAGTAGGCTGAGCTACCTGTTTTGAAGTACGTCCAAAACCTCATTTACATTTCAGACCAGCGACCCAATTCAGTCACTACAGAACAGTTTAAACTTTATGGATAAAATACATTGTGTAAAATCCATTATAATTATCGTTAAGATCCTAAACAATGTAATTTTCCACAAGATGTTTAATAAAACCTTGTACGAAGTGCACATCTCCAGTTATAATGCAGAAATTTGTTCGGTTTTAAGATGTGCCTTATCAGGGGCGTTTCTAGCTATTCGAAAAAGAAACAGGGGCTAAGTCACGCTTACCTGGGACTTCAGGTCGCTATAGCCCCGAGTGATCGGCCTTATTATGCATATATACGTCCGATGGCCCTATTTTTATTATGTCAATGTCATTCATTCGCTACTAACCCCAGCATGAAAATAATCGGCATGGCTTACACAAAAACATTGTATCCTGTACGCTACTGTATATTGCTATTATTCATTTAACACTGTATACAGTTGAGCTGTCGTTTAATGTGTTGTCTTCACAGCGGCTGAGCGGCTGCAGCTCCTCCGATCCACAGACGTGTGCGATTGCGCGCTCCTGCGCCTCCGCCCGCCCGCGACTTCGCCTTTTGCCTTGTGAGTTTCCGCAGTGAGCGCGCACGCTGGCGAGTAGCGACGTTTGCGTTTCGGCCAGCTTATCAGTCGTCAATCTGCAGCCAATCGCGGGGGAAAGTCGCACCCTGCTCAAGGTCACCTTCCCCGCTACATTAAAGGCTACTTTATTATGGTTGATAGATGTACTCATAAATCATAGGTTTCTTGGTGGAGAAGCGAGAAAACAAATTCGCTATTGGGTACCTTTGGGTTCCAACAAGTGGCACCTCTTCATCATTAATGAAAAGATGTCACACTGAAAGATATCAGGTTACTGTTAGTAGACCTACAATGAATCACTCAAGTATGCCTATTATTATTATTATTATTATTTGTAAATTACTCATAAATTGCAATTTCAAATGTCATTACTATGACCAGGAAATTTGTACAATTTAAGTCCCCAAAAAATAAATAAAATGCAATACCAGTGCATAACATACAGAAAGAATGATTTATGTCAGCGCTCGGGTACGGCTTGAATACTTGACAATGGAAAACTGCCAGTTCGCGGTACCGCTCGGTTCTTGGTAGCCCTGGAAAAGCGTCATAATTGCAGTTCAGATTCCGACCGGAAAAACGGGTGGCACTTCAGATCTGTGCTTTTTGATATGCTATTGCAACGGCTCGATATAGGATATTCCCGAAGAGCGACAAAGAGCTACTATTCACAATCTGCTCTTCATTTTATGGCAAAAGGGTGGAGAAAATGAGTCATTATCTAATAGAGATGTTAGGCATTTAAATTTAATGAGATTTAATAAGAGTCGACGTCTTTTATTTTTAATATGGATGGATGTGATATAAATGCTGGCCCTGTTAAATCTTTCCCCTCCCTGAGTTTAAAGGGATGTGCGTTCAGTAGAGAGGGTGACCCAGAAGTCTGCTCACATGTCACTGTGGAGCCCAATCTATTGCACAGCATGCAAGTTATTTTAAACTTTAATTTTAGGTTATGCACCATCAGAAACGAATTCTAGTAATTACAGAAGATGATGATAAACCGTGACCTTATTCTCCTGATACTACTGGGCTTGCAAAACGTTCTTCACTTGTTAACCAATTTTTTCAGGATTATTTAAACAATCTGTCTGTTATGATTAGAAGCTAAAATGGAGAGGATTTTTTTTTTTTTTTTAGAGAAATGGTATTCAGAACCTCCAATCTCATACAACAGTCATACTAAACAAGCATGCTATGTGGAAATGGTGCCTGCATTAAAGGTAGCCTTTGTGGTGTGGGCGTGGCTACACTGTCATTGTTTCTTCTGGGAAATGCAGTTCATCACATTCAGCTGGAAGCTATAGCTAACACCCTCACTGAACCGTGAGCCTCCCTTTGGTTTCTGCTCAGTCCTGAAGCCAGAACTGGACTTATCCAAACCCTGGTGACATTTTTCTGCTAGATCCAGGCCACAAGTAAGAACCACAGCTTTGGACTGGAGTTACGCCCAATGTGATGATGTCATAGGCTTTGGCTCAATGGCCCAGTGTCTTGAAGGGAGACAAACCAATCCTTTGGAGCAGTTATTTCAGCTCAGATGAATCCATCCATCCATCTATACATTTCTCTCTGTATGGTAATCCTGGACGAGGCAGTGCACAGCTCGAAGGGATGCTAGTCCATCACAGGGTACAAAGTCACACATACAGTCACCCACCATTGGCATCTTTGGAGAAGAGCAACTCAGCAAAGCACATGGTTTTGGACTGTGGAAAACACTGGACTACCCAGAGATAATCCACACAAACATGGAGAGAACCTGCAAACTCCACAAATGCAGGGGCCAGGGCAGAAGGCCATATTGCATCCTTCGGGTATAGGACAACATGGCACACGTTTTATGGGTTCCATGAAGAGGTAACTGCAAGCTGGTCAGGCTGGCATGTCCTTCTTCAGTCAGTTGACGTTACAGTCATTTGGATCCAAGATGCAGCTCAAGTTCTGCCATTTATGATGGCAGTAAATACCAGCCTTTACCTTCTCCTGTCCTGATAAATGGTGAAATGCTGCAAAGTGGAAAACCATGTGCCACGTGCAGAAGGGAGCTCCTTGCAGCACCCGTCAGTGTAGCAGCCAGGTGAAGGCCTTCTCTATTCGATAGGTGGCGTTTCTACTGCACAACAGGAGAAGGCTGCCATTTACACTGAAGCTGAGGGACGAGAATAGAGACGTCAGACGGGGCACTTATTATGCCTAAAGCAGCAGCGAGAGGGAGACGTAGGTTTGAGGGGTAGGGATTGCTTTAACGTTCACAGTACAGCACCAGTCAAAAGTTTGGACACGCCAAGCCGCCTACAAAGGAGAGTGATAGTGCCGCATCACATGACCTGGCCACCTGACCTAAACCCAGTGGAGATGGTTTGGGAGGAGTTTGACCAGAGAGTGAAGGAAAAGTCAATGAGAGCTCAGCATATGTGGGGCCTCCTTCCGGACAGCTGGAAAAGCATCCCAGGGGGCCACCTCATGAAAATGGCTTAGAGGAGAAAGTACAGTCAGCCAGTGCCTGGAGCAATTGGGGTTAAGGGCCTTGCTCAAGGGCACAATGGTGGGATCACTCTGTTGACCTTGAGATTAGAACCGGTGACCACCTGAGTCCCAACCCACAGAGCTGCTCACCCTACCCAATGGTCATTTTTTTTGTTCAATACTTTTTTGGTTAGTGCATAATTCCATGTTATTTTATAGTCTTGATGTCTTTATTGTAAAATGTAGAGAATAGTAGAAAGACACCTTTCTAAGGTTACGTGTGTCCAAACCTTTGACTGGTCCTGTTTGTAAACTCTACAGCAGGGCTATTCAAATCACGGTCCTCAAGGGCCGAGCCCTGCTGATTTTCCAGCCTTCCTTTACCTGTGAGCCAGGTGTAAAGCCTCTATGGCCAATCAGAATTAGTAATTATTAAACTAACTCTCTGGAAGAACTAAAAATATGGCCTGGATTTGGAATCCAGGGCCGGATTTGAAGAGCCCTGCTCTATGGGGTACAGAGCAGTGATTCATTATGCAGGACTGTGTGCGGCCTTGAGGAACTGGAACCCCAGTCACGGTATCCTCAGCCTTGGGACCTTTGCATTCTGGGATAGCCTCTCGGCCAAGCGTGACCCTGCATTGAATATCCAACTCTGAATAGACGGTTGAGTTTTTGGGAACAGCAGTGATACTATTACATGCAAACTCTCTGTCTTCTGTCTTCTATCTTCTCAGTGTCTAGTCCGACATTAAAAAAGAAAGAAACAGATGGTAAAAAAAAGGCCATTAAACGCAGCTACATATTGTACACCCCCATCCCCCCACAAGCAGTCAGATATTTGTAAACTCCGAAGCCACACATCACAGCTACTGCGTAAAACATGCAATTCCTGTCATGGCACCCCTGTCAATCCCCCCCCCCCCGCCGCAGCAAAAACAGCAGAATACTCCGGTAATCAGCTCTCACCACTGAAAACAGATTGTGGAAGTTTCCGGGCCGCGGGCTATGGGTTCCAAGAGATGGTGTTCAGCATTCAGGAGCAAACATCCGATTGTTCTGTAAATAAGCACCGTTTGTGCACCTCCACCAGCTGGTCCCCTGGGACAGACTCTTCGCCTGCTCAGCAAGCTTCTGCATTAATTCAGTTTTCCTTGATATCTAATGCTGGAACGTGGTGTGATGTTTAAGTGGTTGGCCTCATGACCGCAGGGTTTCTGGTTCAAGTTCTAGAAAAGGGAACTGCTCTTGTACCTATGGGCGTAGCTAGAAATTCTGGGCCCCCACACTAGGGTCTCTGAGTGGAAGGGGTCCCCCATAGGTAAAATTTGCAGGGTGGAGACAGAATGTCATTATGTTTCATAGTCAGAGGCCCTTCTAAAGTGCAGGGCCCCTTGCTTCTACCTTTGAGGATGTGTGTAAACATCCAGAAACTGAACGATAATTAGTAAGCCAAACAAAAACAATGTGGGTGCATGTGAGGAAGGTTTAGCCGGCAGCTTTCTTAGGCAGCCCTGTGGTGAACAGTTTGGGGACTGATCACAGTAACATGACGGATTTCACGTGATTGACAAGTGCACATTAGATTGACGGCAAGCGTTTGGCTTAAAGCTCACGGCCCATGCTTCTGTTATCAGGTTGCATTTTATTGATCTAATCATTAATGAAAGAACTCTGCCCTCCTGGAAAGGACAAGGTTCAGCCAATCACAGTCCAGCAGGAGTGGGCTGCTATAAACCTAGACAGCACAGGGGCATTGCCTCCTTCTGCATCGGCACGCCATCACCGTGACACCATGGCAAAGGGAAACAGCCCCAGCTCCAGAGGCTTCACCACCTTGGAGAAGTGTCTGATGTTCCTCTTCGTGCTCCTCACTGGGGTGTGCATCGGACTGGTGGTGGTCTATGTCATCGAGAACAAGGAATCTTCTAGCGGAAATGGTGAGTAACCAGTATGGCCTTGGCACTCAAACCTGGGAGCACCAAAGTAAGCCAAACTAAGTAAAGGCCATTATTGTTAGGGTAGCATCCTGCCTATGCTGTGGGCAGTTGCACCTGGATCAATAAAAGTGGATGAATTATATTACGCATCAATGGTAGAATATATATTCCATAAGAGTTTGATGTAAAAAGTAACAGTTAAATGACATAATTTAAAGGCTGGAAGGCGGAAAAAATCTTAACTGTCAGAGGGGAAGTGAAAATACATTGGTGAGGAGCCGCATCCTCCGTGTCAGCTTGATCTGGCTCGATGATCGGCAGGGGGGTCAGCGAGACTGACTCCGCGGTATGACCATCTGCCAAGGTCGTCCTCGGCCAGCTGGTCCCGCGAGCGGCCCAGAGACGGCAGCCGGGCGTCGCAGCGCTGGCGGGGGACCATCGTGTCAGGTTAACCAGGTCTTACCATCCAGACAGTGCCAAGGAGCCTTGAGGGCTTGGGGGGGAAGGCAACGTCGGCCTGTGTGACTGCACAGGCACCTGTGTGCAATCTCACTGACGTGTCATTAGGCACACGTATGCACACACCAGCTACAATCTGTACCTATCTATATATTAGGTTACATTTAATTACATTAAATAAACTTTATTGTTCCCGGGGGAAGTTCTTGCATGTACAGCACCAAGGCACGTACTGCACAGACAAACATACAAACTACATCACTACAATACTACATCACCTTCCTGGAGGATATATGGTTTGTTAAAACTGTTTCCATATGTCCTAAGCCTCTGTTTCATGTTTATAAAGACTACATTTATAAACAACAGCCCTGTCACTCCGACCGCCTCGTGCTAAACGGGAGAGCGAGCCAATGCCATCGGGGGGCCAGATCCCAGTCATCACGTGCTGTGCGGTGACGTGCCCCGCCCACAGCGCTCGGGGAGGCGGGGCTAGAGCCCACAGCTGTTCTGAGAGGAGTAACCATGCAAGCATTCTAGTTCTGGTGGAGGTTGTGATGCTGAGGGGGGGTGTTAAAGTACCATCTTTAGCCCCCATCCTCTGTGTAAAGATCAACACTAAAGACCAAAAGCTTCTGATCTGCAAAAGCAGCAGATACTTCTTCTGCCTCTCCTTTTTAATATCATTTTAATATTTAATGACGAGCGCTTAACAGCTTTATTTGGACTTGGAGACGATCCACAGTGGAAACTCAGAAAGCGTACACCTTTCTGTCCGCTCTCCGCTGGTCTGTCCTGCTCGCCAGCACATCACATGGGAGCCCATTGCCAGCGCAGATCTGCACAAGCCAAATAGATCAGCTCAGACTGCTCACTAGCTGGCATACCCTCCTATAGATAACATCGTTAAGATAGCTTCGTAAAATCAGGGAAATTATCAGTATTCCATCATTTTGATTGGCCAAGAGAGTGATTCCTGGCCAATTACAATCCTTGGCCACGCCCATGATCTGCATTGCCCCATGGAAGAGAATCGTATTTGTGCTAAAGTGTCGTCACAGGTTGTGTGAAAACTGCTGAGCTGAGAATAGTTAGAAAATCAGCGTTGCATCCTAATCAGGCTACTTTAGTGTTTACATAAGATTTTAATTCTTAAAGTCACAAAAACAGCACACGGTGGCTTGGCACAGTTTCAGAGCTGAGCATAAGCGTATATTAGCTGTATAAGGATATATTAGCTCTCATTAAGGCCACAACAATTTTCAGTTCGGCACACGGCACACTTAGTCTGCCCGACGTAACGGATGGGCTCCAAAGACAGCACTGGGGCCTCCGAGGTTATGGGTTCGAATGACGTCCTGGCTCTTTGTGGGAGGATTTGCTCATTCTCTCCGCATGGGGTTGCCGTAGTTTCTTCAGACATGCTGTTTAGGGGAATTATTCCTTATTGGTGTATGTGTGAGTGGACCACTCTCCCATCCATGGTGTAGGTCGGTCTACCGCCTTTGAGGAGGAAACATGCGGAGCCCTCTCTTGCCTTTTATACATATGCAGTAAATTTATGCTATTGGTACCACTGCACAACAGCAATGTGCTGCTAGCTGACCGGGAGGGAAGTTAAATGATATGTCAACCTGAGGTCCCATTCCCCACTGCCAAAAGCTGGAGGACCACGGTAAGGTTAACAAAATAAAACAATCCCCACCCCACCCCCCAAGCTGGTACCTCGAGCTCACGGACCAGTGCCCCCACACACCATTTTCTGAGGCACAGATCAAATCAATTACAGTAACCCCCTCACATTCACGAGGGTTAGGGAACGGAAGATCCCCACGTATGTGAAAATTCACAAATCAAAAAGGCAAAATTAATGGAATTTACATGGCAAATTAATAAAAGTTTATTAATAAAAGTTCATGAATAAACTGAAAAGTTTAAAAGTTACTGCAAGAAACATGAGATTCCACAGTAACAGAGACAGCTAATACGCGAGTAATAATATGCTTATGATTAGAATAATATGATTTTATGTGATCCGAATCATTACCAGTATTGTTTATGCATTTTTGGCTTATGCTTTGCATTTGAGTTTCTGCAAACTTTTGGCAAACTCCAAAAATATTCCCGTTTAATTGTTCTCGGCCAGCTCGCGAATAACCGATCCCACTAATGTCAAATCTGCAAATCTGGAGGAGCGACAGTACTGTCTTAATGACACTTTACAAGCTTTGCATGCATTTAGGTGTCAGTATAACTGTTTCCCAACAGGCGAGAATCGCTGCTGGAGCCCATTATAGGATCTGTCACTCTGGGAAGTAACCGGTGTGTTTATGGGCTCTGCTCTCATCTGTGCTTACAGAGGCCAAGGCGGAGTCCCAGTGTGGAAGCCTGCAGCCCCTGGATGGTCCGTCGGGACAGTTCACCAGTGGGAATTACCCCAGCAGCTACAACAGTGGCTCCAGCTGCAGTTGGCACATTACCGTCGATCCAGACAAGGTTGAGATAAGTCCGTCCCGGCCTGACCCATAAAGCGAGGCCGGATAAGGAGCGGCTGGTGAAAATAGAAATGTGTTCCCCCGCGCTTGGCTGCCCATGCGTCTGCGCACATTAGCTCGATTATCTCCTACCCACATATGGCTCAGCAGACGCAGGACATGCCACTGTGCAGTTATTGCGCCGTTAGCATTTGCGCTAACCGCTGCGGAGATGCAGCCACATACGTATTGTGGCATATTGTTGGATGGATGTAGTTTATAATAATAAATTATAAATGTAACGTTTATCTCAGGTAGTCTCTTCACTAGATTAGGCCTCTGCGCCAGTGTGCAGAAGGTGGCTGGTTTAAATCCCATTCTCAGCAAAATAGTCACGTCTGTTGGGCCCTTGAGCAATGCCCTAACCCTTACCCCAAAATAGTCCAGGGACGCTGGATAAATGGCTGATTCTGCATTCACACCCGAAGCTTTGCTCTCAGCTGTATATATGTGCGTGTGTCTTAAAATTGATGAATCCCAATGTATCTGCGCTATAGCAAATATAGATCAATTTGAAGAAGTAGATTTTCAGAAACAATGATGGCCGCTATAATCAGCTGGCTGTGTGGCTTGCTTTAAGATTGCTGAAGGTCATACCTGTAGATCTTGGAGACACTGCATGCAGATCAGTGAGGTGTATACCCATACAGCTTTGTGACAGAGGCATGAGTGGGCAGGGCCAGTGTGGGGAGCAGCCAATCACAGACAGACTCTCTGCCTGTTATGTTTCAGGTCATCCATCTGTGGTTTGAAGACTTTGCCCTGGAGGACTCCATCTTATGTCAGTCGGATTTTGTGTCGGTGAAAGATGACCTGGGGATGATTGGTGAGGATCAGAAGGTGGTGTCATGGGTGGGGGGGGTGTCTAACACACTGATAGATAGCAGCTTGACACCCCCATGAAATGAAACAGCCACAACCCTTTTCTGTTAAACTGTAAGAAGTTATGAAAATCTCCCCCATCATCACACAGTCAAAGGCCCCTCCCTGCGAGGTCCTGCTGGCTCATCAGCAAGCTTCTCCAGTTACCTTGCAGTCTGAAACACTCCTGTTCACACCCCCCGACACCCCTGAAGGCTACAAACACTCACTTTCTCCAATTTCCTTTAATGTTTCCCCCTTTCCGACTCCCAGCTTGACCCAATGATCCCATGAAGGCCCTGCAGCTCCCACCCCACCCCCGATCCATTAACCTTCCCCCCACTCTACCCTGCCCATTCGACCTGCTCCATTTGGCAGATGGGGGGGGGTCGGGCTTTGAAGTCATGCCCAAATCGGTGCCTCCATATAGGCTGACGGGCCGCCAAGCAGGTCCGTTCCTCTTTAAAGCCGTCATAACCAGATTATTCTGACACAGAGGAGTGTCAGGCTATGCCCGCAGTAGGGTCAGCCATCCAGAATCGCCCTGTGACACTTTGCCCAGACTCTTTTTCACGTGAGTAATGATTGATCTTGATTAACAAGCAAAAAAACGTGCGGACGACGGAGAGAACATCAACAGCCAGAAGCAGAATAAGATTTGCGTTTAGTTGAACTGTCACACTTGTTGAACCTTAACAGGGAAGTTCTGCGGATACTCCAAACCAAAACCAATTGTCTCCTTGGGAAACACCTTGACTGTGTACTTCGACACCAACGAGCGGGCGACAGACATAGGTTTCAAAGCCCACTACAATGCCGTGAGCCGGGACAGCACAGTGGGTAGGTCACCAGGCGACCCAAGTCATTTAACACGTGACAGGAACATCAAGCTTCACCTCTGGGGCCGAGAGGATGACAGGCTCCGGGGTGGAGGTATTTCCCGTAGGCGTCTGAGAAAACTAAGGCGATCGCCGCTCCTATTCCAGAAATCGCTGGAGCGGGTGGGCACCTGCAAGGTAGCCAAGGAGAGCTGCAGACTCCAGGATTTCCCGAGAAGAACTACGAAGATGGGGTCACGTACCAGGTACCACCCGGGTGTGGAACCTACACCCACCTTAACACACATCACGCCGCTTGGACCTACAGATGACGTGGCATCGCTGCTGTCCCAGCACTCATCAGTGCCATGCAAATAAAAACTTCCTTCTGTCAGATTAAACTTATTTGATGATGGGACTGTTATAAATTATTAGCCGGGAATAAGGTTATTATTATAGTGGCTCAGTTGCTTAGCAGACACTGTTACTCAAAGCCGTCGGGACAGATTGCGATTTTTATATCTATTTATGCACTTGAATAATTTAAATCCAGCAATTTGGGTCACAGACCCCCTGAAAGAGAACGGCGCGGTTTCCACGTCTGGAATCCGAACGTCTGGAGCCTTAGAATCGGAAGGCCTGTGCCGGCTTGGGTTGGAGAGGGGGTCAGGCTCCACATTGTGGGGGGGAGGTTACATCGTCCAATCAGCACGCTGCAAACGGAGCAGTTAGCAAACAGCGCGGCGACCCACATTTCCTGTTAGCACTGATGCAACCGTCTGGGGAGCAGACTATTAAAAGATGGGGGGTTATTAACGCAAACGTTGGTGTGTGTGTGTCTGTGTGTGTGTGTGTCTGTGTGTGTCTGTGTGTGAGATACAGACCTGGCTGCTGTGTGCACAGGAGGCAGACTGTTGACCGATGTGCGTGCATGTGTTTGTGTGACACGCCACATGTAAATCCCTCACGCTTGTTCTTGGCATGACGCTAACATGTAAACTGCGTGTGATGTTACAGTGGAGGATCACGGTGCCGGCGAGGGCGAGCATCTGGCTCACTTTCTCTGATTTCGACCTGGTTCCCGCGGCCTGCGCCGACTTTGTAGAGGTCTACGATGGTCCCTCCATCCTGGGTAAAGACACGTGACCTCCCCCCCCCCGCCCCCAGTAAAACCCAGCTGAGAGCCTCTGTCTGGGAGCATAGATCCTAATTTTTGGAAGCCAGACCCTTGAGGTGGCATTTAGAGTCACTCCTTCACATATGAATAAGTCATGAGTGAGTTGGAAAGTCATTTTAATAGGGGACATGTGGCTTTTGGAAACTAAAAATTCAACACGTAAAACAACAGGAATGCCCATGGCCTTCAGCCGCTGCCTAACAACATCGAAAATTAATTGAAAAGACATTAATTGGAGAAACCGCACACCTGCTTTGAGAATGTCGTGAAGTAATGCAGCCAACATTAAATAAATCATGCCATTAACGTCAGCAGTGAGTAACAGTCTGTACTTTCCAGCGTGATAACGAGGCCAGTGCAGTTCACCGAGTCCAGATGGCGAATGATCTCGGACTGGATCCTCGGGGCGGATGCTGAAGCCGCACCTGTCGTTTCAGGTCGCTTCTGCGGCGGATCGAAGCCCGGAATAGTGGCATCCAGCAGCAGCATCTTGACAGTCCGCTTCAAGACCGACGCCAGCCTCAATGCTCGCGGCTTTCGCGCCGTGTACGGCACAACCCTGCCGGCCCCCAGCACCACCACCGCCCGAACCAGCACCACCAGAACCACCAGCACCAGGCCCCCCGTCACCACCACTAAGCCCAGCATGACCACGCCAACGCAGCCAGCCGGTAGGAGCTCCACCCGGGATCACTTCAAAACCACCAATCTCTCATTCCTCCATCCATTCTCAGTTAACTGGCACCCCCCAGCTCAACAAATTAAACTTGTCTTCCACTTTTTAACCTTAGACTGATGATCCGTAACAGTGACTTGACAAGCCCACCGCCTTTAATGAAGCTTCTTCATTTAAAAAGCACAAAAAAAAACCTGAGAAAATTCCCAGCCGACTCTTCGATCGCAATGATTTCTGTGATTTTGCATTCCTGTGCAGCTCATAGGCACACATCTGTCATTCTGTGTCCGAATGGCGTTCCATGGGGCCCCGGCACTGGGCCTGGCTGGCGGTACTGCCGGTGTGGGCGCCCTCCACTTGCTTGACACAAACTAGGGCAGCAGCGAGAGTAATAGCTAGACACCTACGGCCATAACTGAAAAGGCAGCTTGGTCCAAACCCCAGGTGGGTGCAGGTTCTGTGCCCTTGAATAAAGTACTTAGCCAGAAAAGCATACAGGTGTGTAAGTACTAATGCTGTATCCATTCTGGTATTTCTAGTAGAACTAGTAGTACCGTGAGTTCTCAGTTAACATTAAGCATACAATTAGAAGTTAAAAATGCATGATCATAAAACTACACCATACTGTATATCCTCAGCTGTACCTTTTCCTTAGAATCACACATGCACAAGTCAGAAGAACAGCAGCCATTTTCTAGAACGCAAACCGTCATGTAAAATGAGCGCCCCGTGTTTAATGTGTTTTTTTTTGCTTAGATTCGGGCTGTGGGACGAGTAGCCTTCAACAGGGCCGCAAGGGCACCATCAGCTCCAAGGGCTTCCCGGAGCCATACCCGTCTGACCTGCAATGCACCTGGAACATTACCGTCCCCGAGGGTCTGCTGGTCAAGCTGGAGGTCACGGACATGGCCGTGGTCGGGGAGGCGGGCCAGTGCGGCCCGGACAGACTCCTGGTCTCGGACGAGCTGCAGTCTCTCGGTAAGTGCCCGGGGCAGCGGTTACGGTACCCAGTTAGTGTTCCGGATTCAAATCTTGGTACAGCTGCTATGGCAGCTTATCAGTAAGATATCTCGCTCGGAAAAATCTGTCATCTTACTTTATAGCATCTGCCAGCCTGTTACATAATAAAATTGGTCATATAATCCAGTATGATTTGTTGACGTGAAGAAAACGTGAGTTTATGTGTGATCTTTAGACTTTGACTTAATCAGACCACGGTACATCTTACATAAGTGAAGCTAATCTGTGAAGCTGTTGATTAGCATCTCGGTTGCAGGGTGAATGCACTGTTAATTTGCTATTCGCACCAGAACCTGTAATCTGCACCTTATCTCTGCACCTTTCTGGGAGTCGTGGCAACGGCTGGAACACGCAGCGCAGGGGCTGATGGAAGAGGGAGGATGTTACGTTTGGTGAACGTTTCCATAACGCTGGTCGCTCCTTGTCATGTTTAAGGTTATTTGACGATGAGCCACAACCCACCTTCACTACACACGTCCAAATTGATATATGTATGTCTCGGAAAATCCGGCCTTCCCATCACATGCACCTAGCACCTCGCTAGCTGAGACATCTCCTTCCTAACGCCCTGAAAGACCTTTTAAGTAACCTGAGCGTGGTGCATTTTAACGCAGTGACTCACGGTTCGGCGCTTAATGAATGCAGCTCCGATCAATTCAACCCCGGCTGTACCCTTGAATGAAGAGCTTTTCTATTCATTCATCTATATCTTGGTGGGTTTCTCCAGTCATCCCCGGTGGTATTAATCCTCCCTCACAACATATGTTCTCTTGATTTGGTAGCAGATTTTATATAATACTGTACTGAAATCTAAATTACATTTCATTTATTTATGATACACTTTTATCCAAAGTGACTTTGGGAAGGCAGGGTCAGTCAGTTCCTAGAGCAAAGGGGGAGGGGGTTAAGGGTCTTGCTCAAGGGCCCAACCTTGACATCCCTCTGGGATATGAGCCAGCAACCTTCTGATCACAGGCACAGCATCCAGCTCCGAATTATAAATTCTGACACTTTTGCTGTTTTTGCCCTGCAGAGTAAATGGCGACACAGTTATCAAGAATCCAGCTTAGCAAGGTTTACTGTAAAAGGTGGCAGATGTCTTCACGCCCTGTCCGTGTGTTTCCAGGCACCCACTGCGGCTACGTCCTCCCGCCACCGCTCATCAGCTCCAGCAGCCGCCTGTCCCTCAGCTTCCAGTCCGACGCGCGTCTTGCCGACCGCGGATTTTCTGCCTCGTGGGAGGCTGTGTACCCAGAGGACATCAGAGGTGACACACCTGAGCTGGGTGGGGAGGGAAGGAAGGGGGGTGTTGGACTTTATTCCTGAGATGATTTGGGTAATAAATAAAAGGCCAGGATTCCTTGTTCTAGGGCCCCACTCAAAAAGTCCCTTCAGGGCCCCTTGTCATCCCATTGTAGTGACTGTATGTGGCTGATGGGGGGCCCCGGACAACTGCATGGTTTGAATGGTGATAAACACCGCCCCCTGGCAACAAGAAGGGCAAATAAGACAAAATATATCACCACAAACTATAGATTGTTAAGCAATTTAAATGAAAGTAATTAGAAGCAATGGGAATTAAGCTGGGATGCCTTTGGCTTCATCCCACAGCGCACAGACCTGTGATTTTCGTGGATCGGTGTCGCTAAATTGCACTTAGTGTATATGGTCCTAGGGACAGATTCACATCCCATCCAGGGTGTCCCTGTGCATTCTGGGATAGGGTTCCAGCTCTCTGTAGCCCTGGATCAACAGCCATGGAAACATTAACTAACTGCTTCCTTCTGCTTGCCAGCGATCCAGGGCTGTGGAGGTTTCTCCCAAGAGAGGATGGGGGTCATCACGTCCCAGAACTGGCCGTTGAGCTACGCCAGCAACAGCGAGTGCCTGTGGGTGGTGACGGTGCCCGCGGGGGAGAACATCACACTGACCTTTACACACTTCGAGCTGGAAGAGGCCGGAATCCTTCTCGGCAAATGCTTCGACCAGCTGCAGATCTACGACGGCACAGCCGCAGGAGCTACGAGATTCGGTGGGAGCCTGGAGAGCCTAGGCAGGGATTTCCTCCAAGCCCCGTGCTTGTAAATGATGGAATAACAAAACGGACAAGCAAAACTAAATAAGTGTAACTGGGACGAATGGTGTTTAATGGCAAGATTCTGAAAGTGACATGATGCACTTTCGCTTCCATGGAGATCTTTATTTACCAATGCCTAGATTACTTAAATACCTCCGTGTTCGACTTGGAATCAGGGCCTTTGCTGAGTAGTTCTGAGAAGCTCCTGCTCTTCTCCTCACCCCCAGGCCCTTTCTGCGGGTCTAAGCTCCCGTCCACCATCCAGACTACAGGAAACACCTTACTCCTCCGTTTCCATGCCGACTTCTTCACCGAAGCCAAGGGCTTCAGAGCCTACTGGACGACGGACGCCACTCAGCCGGCCCCCACAGACCCCCCAGTGCTACCCAACCCCTGGGATGACATTACCATAGGTAACTGTGACATCCACCCACCTTGCTCACTCTCGCCGGCCCCAGCCCTCTGGCAGACCCACACCTGACTTCTGACGTCCACCACACCCCATCGACTCATCCCAGTTTCTCACGATCGAATATTTTGCCTGTGACAGCTAATTCATTCAGAAAAAAACCACAATGGCAGATCCGGACTGTAACAGCACGACGTACAAAGCTTCCTGCAGGCCACACTCACTTCGTAAATCAAAGTGAGAACCCTGGAACCCTGCAGGGTCGTTCATAACACTTCGGCGCTTTACAGCCTGCCCCGTTAATGTAAAGAGGACCCACTGGAGAGTTTTTTTGTAAAAGCAACTGTTAAAGTGTTAAAGTACTAAACATTTCAAACCAGCTGTGAGCAGTATTGTGTCTCAGATGATCGGTACTGTGGGCAGTACAGTGTTTCAGATGATCGGTACTGTGGGCAGTACAGTGTTTCAGAT
>JAAGVU020000081.1:1115256-1134046 GCA_011763525.2 Mormyrus iriodes | reverse complement strand
TTTGTGTTGGGGGAGGGTTTTTGCATGGTTAAGTATTGTGGGGCCCCTTAAGAGCCGCACCACTTCCCCCCCCCCCCCCCCCCCCCCTTAGACCGATATCTGTATATCAAAGTTCAAAATATTTGTCACATGCAGCCGTACTTGTACAACAGCAGTGAAATACTTGTTCTGGCAGATTCACCTACTGCTGAATAAATAGGAAATGTGTATTATACCGTGTATAATATACATCTAATGCATACTAGTATAATAATACATACTAAATATAGAAATATAAAATACCAAAAAAAGGAAGACACAAACTGTTTTATATATTTAAAAAGTTCATTTCTATAAAATGTTTTGTATATGTGTGACCCTGACCTTGTGTCATAGGTTTTGAATTTTAGCAATTGGGGGGGTTGTTACGGTACACTACTTATCTGGAGGCTAAATCAAAACGTCTCCCTTGATGCTGATGGTGGGTTAACGAGTTCATTCCTTAGTGGGAGTCACAGCATTACGCTGCGCTGTCCCTGTGTGATGACTATTCCTTAGTGGGAGTCACAGCATTACGCTGCGCTGTCCCTGTGTGGTGACCATTCCTTAGCGGGAGTCTCAGCATTGCGCGGCGCTGTGTCTGTGCGGTGACCATTCCTTAGAGGGAGTCACAGCATCGCGCGGCGCTGTCCCTGTGTGGTGACGGTCTCTGCAGCCACGCGGTGGTTTGTTTATGGCTCGCTTGTTTCATGTCCATACGCCTTGCACTATTGTTGGGGTTGGAGGTGGAGTTCACATGTCCTGCGGCCTTCACAATGATAAGACATACCAGCTTGTTTTGAAATGTACATAGATTATATTGTTTTCACTCTAGGCTTGATGACTTTTTCGTTTGGTCTGGATGAGTTTAAGAGCCGATGTTATGTTACACACATTTCTTGTCGTAATGCTGTGTGTCTCTGACCTGCAGAATACGGCAAGGAGCAGTTTGGCCATGCCCTCCGACTCTGCCTTGGCCAGCTGCCTGAGGTCCACTACAGCCTGCTGAGGTATCTGTGCCACTTCCTGTCCCAGGTGGCCGAGCACCATGAGCAGAACCGCATGACAGCCCTCAACCTCGCCACTGTGTTCGGGCCGAATGTCTTCCAGTGAGTTCCTGCATTTGTGAGAGGGCGCCTCGTTGTTGGACCCTCAATTAAGCCATGTAGTTAGAATCACCTGAATATTCCGCATTGTCAATACTAGAGCATGCTTTTCTGGAAGGTTCTGATATGTAAACGGCAGGCTGGTATGGTGGATCCTCCGTACGGCCTTTTCAGCTACCATTGGAGACGCAGGGCAGGGATGCCCATTTATACCCCCAGTAGATTTGCCAAGTGCGTGTTGGCGTTGATTGGGAGAGACCCGTTTTGCCAGCTGCTGTTCCAAGCATGTTTTGCTTTGGCCAGGCAAACAGTGTGACTGTGAGCGCTGAGCGTGAATCGTGTAGAGTCCAGGCCTGAATGCCCCCCATCCCGCGCACACAGAGCCTCCTCTCTCACTCATTGTGGATCTTGACATTGGTTCCTATTTAACGTTGGTTCAGTCCAAATGCGATATGTGAAGACTTCTTTCTAAATTGAGGGGTCGGCCAGCAGGTGGGGCTACTGTGCCAACCAGTCCTGAAACTGAACATTTTTCAGCCAATGGAAGTCTTAAAATCCCTTTCGAATGTATCGGTTTGCCCTGTGGTGGAGTGGCAGCCTGTCCAAGGAGCCCTCTGCCTTGTGCCTTATCCTGCCTGAAATGGGTACCCGGTGACCCCAGCCAGGATAAGCAGTTGCAAGTTAGATGGATGGATGAGAGTTTTAAATCATGTATATTCTATCAACACTCATCACACCTACTAAGGACTGGCCCTGTCCTTCCCTTATGCTGCAGAGCCTTTATTAGGCGGTAGGATAAACATACCTTTGTTTGCAGGTTAGGACAGTGTGGTTATGATTACAGTGTCTCCGGTTCAAATCCAAGGTGACTTATTTCTCATCCCTGGATGGACATTTTGCACTGTTGCCATGACATTGTTCACTCTCGTTCTTGGACAGCAAATCAGGCCCCCCATGCATGTTCTGGTCCCTGTGGATGACTGACATTCACCCCTCCACTACTGAGTGTAGGAATCGGGTCGTATCTGATCCCCCCCGATCGCAGGCAGAGCTCTGGGCCTTGGTAAACTGGGTCATGGGGGCCGAGTGGCCGGAATGTGAGCCGTACAGACAAGATGATGCAGCACTATGCAGTGTACCTTATGTACTTGGTGGGGGGAGGGAGATACGTATAATTAGCCTTGCTGGCTGTCTGCATTTGCACAACATGGGGGTGGGGGTGGGGATAAATCTGGAAGTGTCGCATGCCAACCCTGACCACCCCCCCCAAAGAAAAACGACTGAAAAGCAAGGAATTTTCAAAATTCAGGCATATTTTTCTCTTTGTAATCTTTGTCCCCCCCGCCCATCCTTCACATTTCAAAACTATTTTTTTTCTACTTGTGTACCCCAGTGTCCCTCCGGGCTTCGATGGAATGAAGGAGCAGACTATCTGCAACGATATCATGGCCATCCTGATCCGGGACAACCAGGACATCTTCGAGAGTGATGTCGCAGACCCCAAAGGCCCCAACGGAGGGCTTTCTGCGGTCATCAGGGTCAAGGTGGGCGTGCGATTACCCCAGCGACATGTAGAGTTATTCACTTTATTGCCTAAAAGGCGCCTTTCCTCCAAGGCTGTGATCTGAGCGGTGAGCCTAATCATGACGTTCCCCGGGAGCTAAGTTTACAGACAGGATAGGGTTACCTCTGCCAGGAGAGGCCTTATCCTGCGCTGAATGTGCCTGTGTTGATTTGGAAGGTGCCGGTGGGAAGAGCAGTGCTGCTTCAAGGCTTTTAGTTGGCCGCTTGAAGCTCTAGGTGTGTCCTTGGATGGCCGCCCAGCCCCGGAAAGTCCTCATTCTGGGGAGTCTTCAGTTTTGACAACATTGGTTAATCAGCTAATTGAAATGACTGGGACTCTTTGCAGGGTGGGGGAGCATGGGAAATCGCGGAGTCAGGCAGCACCTGAGCATCGATTTTAAACCTGTGCCTGTTTCAGCCCCTTCCCCAGGACGCCCTGGAAGGCCAGCTCTGGGAGGATGTCCCGTCCCACCAGCCTGCCAAGGACATGTCGATCCCAGTCCCTCAGAAGAAGGTGGGCTCTCAGACGACTTGCCACTCTGGTGCTGGGTCTCTCTGTTTATGGGGGCTACCGTGTCTGGACCCAGCCCCTTGCATTACAACCTTTATGGGAGGTTTTCCTGTGTTTCCATGCGTGACTCAGCAGGTTAGGACAACGTGCCCATGAACCGAAGGTTGCTGGTTCAAATCCTGTGTGTGTAGAGTGATGTCACCACCGGGCAAGGCCTGGTGGTGACCTCAGGCTCACGTGGACAAGGCCTGCTTTGACCTCTCTCATATCGCGAACCCCACTCTTTCAGGGTGTGCCGAGCGGTTTGTCAGACATCAGCGATTCGCCAGGAGGGCCACCTGCCGAAAACAGCACCTCTCCCCCAAGGAAGAAGAAGGTAACCCACCACCACCATTACCCTATCATGTTTACACCATGTTTTCAGCAGAAGATAAGGCCAGCTGGAACTACTGCTGGATCTTCTGTCGTATCTCCTGCATATGCTGATCCTGTATTACATAAGTCCCCCACACCCAGCTGCTTATCTGGTACTGGGTCATGGGGGGCTGTTTGAAGTCCATCCCACAAGGCAGGCAAGCACTATTGACCTGAGTGCAAGCCTGTTTTGGAGCATCGCAGCTGAAATTAGTCATGAAAATTGTTCATATTTGGTATATACATGCTTATGTGTATGTATATACTTTTTACTTTGAGCTTAAAGCCTGTATTTTAGTTTGCCAGTAACTTATCAGTAATTCAAGGCCAATATTTTTGTGTCAAACTTCATCAGATTTTTGCCTTTTATGCCTAATAATTACCTTCAGTATGCCCCCCCCTTTCACAACACCCTGGGAAATGTGTGTACCTCGTTTTTACCTTGGGTTGGTGGTTGCTTGCCCCACAGACAGCTCGCGTAACCTGTCCCTGCCTCGCTGTTTCCACGCCCCCCAGACCCATATTCTGTGCCCCCCAGGGCCTGTTAGGGCTGAGTTTGTCTGATTTGCTGGTTTTCATTCTCGGAGTGGTTAATCCTGCCCGATCTGCCCATTCAGCCAGTCTTGCTGAGTGTGAATTGTTAATATTAACAAGTACTTACATATTCAGACACAGACACACATGCGCACACACAGGCAGTCCCCAGGTTACATATCAGATCCATTCCCTAAGTCTGCCTTTAAGTTGAATTTGTAGGTAAGTTGGTCATAATAATAATCATGCAGTAATAATAGGAGTGACTGCATACGCACTATACTGCACCTCGAGCCGACGAACCGCTGAAGCCGCGCGATATTTTCACAGGCGTCACAAAGTAGCGTGTGTGTTTATGACAAACCATTGTGTTTAACCTGAATTTTTAATATAATAAACTTTACGGTACTGTATTTGTAAGTATGAGCTGTCCGTAAGTTACATGTTCTTAACCAGCAGTGCGTGTGTGTGTGTGTGTGTGTATATAAATGTGTGTATGTGCATATAAAAATGTTTTGCTTTGTTTTTTATGACACAAACATTAGCATTTTCTCGTCTATAAGTTTGTGTCCTTGACATTTTGACCGTTTTAGTTTTCTGGGTTTCAAACTCCGCGCCGTCCTTGTCGCTCCGATCAACAGACAAGACCGCTGACCCAGCACTGTCTGTGTTTCTGATTCAAACACACAGTATTTCTGTGCATGATGTTTAAGACTTTGATCGTTTAATTATAGTTTAAGCAGGGAGTGGTCTTGTTTTGTATTGATGAGTGTGTGAGAGCTGCTGGGTGTGTCTGTTGAAGCTGTATACCAAAGGTCAAGTTGAAATATGTAACATACTGGTGATATGGCTGGATCTCCGTGTTCCTCCAAGGTTACGACCGGTGACCTGAGGGAGCGGAGGATTGTGCAGATGAGAACAGGTTTTATTTTTTAATTTGGCTTGTGTGTCAGTTCTGCCTGTGTAGAATGGATGACGAACTGAAATGAGTTGCGCTATGGCTGTCCTGCTGGCCAGTCACTGGTTGAACATGAGCTGAGATGGAGTACCTCAGACATGGCTCATGGTCAGCAAGGTGCTTCTCTGACTCTCCTTTGTCAGGAAATGTGGAAAAACCATTTAATCGGTCCTGTGGAGTTCTGATAGGGGTGTGAATGTAGAATGAGCCTCTTCCTGTTCTGATGTAGAGGGTTGTACTGTAACGCTTTGGTGTTGGGACGTGGAACAGGCTTGGTGAAAGGCAGCGCTTGAGTGATTAAAGTTTATAACCGTGGTCACTGGGTTAGATGCGGCCAATCACTGGGTCCTTCATGGCGTGGAATCTACTCCAAAGATCTTTCATCCGAGCAGGTCACTGAAGATTTACTGCTGTCAGGAGAGGAGGTGACGACCAAGGCTCACAACTGAACATCACATTTGCATCTTGGTTTTGCGCTGAACTTTTAAACTCTACCAAAAAGCCCCCTTCTCGCCATGCAGCCAGGAAACTCCGTCCGCCTCCGCATTCCCGACGGTGTCGCGTCCTTATTTGTCCTCCATACTTGTTTTCGAAACAGATGATGAAAGTGAACGTCCTGTTCTCATGGCAACTGTATCGACTCGAAGTCGGCGTGTTTACGTTCGATAGCCGGGGACGGTTTCTATGAAGCCATGGTGAAGGTAGACGCCTCGCATGTTAGGAGATCTCTGGTGTTCTAGAAGGTGCTTGTCCAAACCATTTAACAATGTCCCCAAAAAATTACGTAAAATGGTCGTTTCCCAGCATGAGTGTGTTGTCACTTTGACCCTGTACTGGATGAGTGAATACTGAAGGGAAATGGTTGTTTTGTGTGTGTGTTAATGTTTATGCTGATTATTCCTTAAATTGGTGTTAAATGGTCTTTTCTCTAGTAATTGCTGTTTATTTCTGGCTAGAGTCTCTTTGCTGGCATTCCTGTTCTAAGGAGGTTAGTTGACAGGCTTCCTCTATTCCTGTAGCTCAACAAGTAGAGTATTGCGCTAGCAATGCAAAGGGTAATGGGTTTGAATCCCAGACACACACACATTGTAACCCTTCCCTCTATTGCAAGTCACTTTGGATAAAAGCGTCAGAGGAATGAATAAGATTCTAAGATAAAGGTATTTATTCCATTCATGGGGTTTTGCTTGGTGTTGCTTTTTGGATATTATTTGTTGGGTGTGTTTGGGGACTTGGACCTTTTTTCGTATCAATGGATTTTGGCAGGCAAATGGGCCTAAATGGGCTTTGTATCGATTTCTCCTTTGGCCTAATTAACAGGCCCCCGGTATCATTAGCTGAGCTCATTATGTCACATTGACGTCCTTTTGACTGGGCCTTTCACACGACCTGTTCAGACTTCACTGCAGGGCTCTTAGGGTGAAAACGACGGACCATTTGTTGGAGCATCTCTGTCGAGGGAAGGTTTTTTTTTCCCCCCCTTTAAATGAACCATTGGTGGTTTTGTAGTTGGACGGCTCATTTCAGCAATTTTCCTTTGCGGACGGCACAAAAATGCCAAGAAAACTGGTGCCGATCAAGATGAATTTGGACTTCGATGTGGTGGCTATAAAGATCAGTTTTTTCTGCTACTCTACAGACCAACGCACAGCACTGTTACCGCCCATTTTCTGGAAGGTACCGTGAGACCTGGGGTGGACCCCCGCCGTATGGAGGCCTGATTTCTGTCCTCGATGTGTGCAATTTTTCTCTTGGGATTTCATAACTTGCTGAAAATGCGTTGAATGCGTCAGGTTGGGTTGGCCGTTTGCTTATCTGTCCGCTTGAACGTGAAACGGTGCCACGTGGCAGGCGTGAATCTTTCTCTGAATCCCCCTGCAGGTGAAGAAGGCAGGCAGCGACGGGAGGTCCCAGACCGTGCCCCAGCCAGATCCCTCCAGTGGTCTCCCACGGATCCGTCCTGTGCCCCCCGCCCGGACCCGGGACATGGAGCGGTCCAACGGCAACATCTCCACTGGCAGTTTGGACACCTTGAGAAGGTTTGTGCTCCCCTTGGAGACGCAAGTCACCATCGTAGGTATGAACTCACTTTCACCAAGCTTCACCAGTTGCGCAGTGATCCGGAATCTTCCTTCCTAGATAAGTATTAAAGAGGTTTGTTTTAGTGCTTCAGTCCAGGGGTTACCAACCAGGCCAGAATTTGAGCAAAATATTCAGAATTTTTGACAAGCTCATTAGATGGGAGGGTGCCCAGTCAGCTTATACAAAGTAGATGTTATTGTCCTGATCGTATTTCTGTTGATGACTGACGTATTTTAATCTGTTGTTGCTAAGATTGATATGTTGAGTATTAATAGCTGTAGATGTTCAGGGTAATGGGTTTACAAAACAGGGGTAAAGGTTGTTTGAGGCTGTAAATAGAAATTGTGTAACGCAGTTTCAGCCTGAATTTGGAACCGAGCCGGTGGTTTCTGTATTTGCGGCACACCTAAGAACAGTTAATCACCCTTTACAACTGCGGGGAAGCTTAGTCACCCTTTACAGCTGCGGGGCTGTTTTTTCAATGTGTCGCCCGGTCCGGCTGCGGGGACGCTCGGTCGCCCGGTCCGGCTGCTTTCTTCCTTAATAACCCAAACACTCTTGGTGGAGTACATCGCTTGACGGCACAGCGGCTGTTTCTTTCCTTGCAGACATACTTATGAAAGCCTGGGAGACTTCGCCAGCCCCTGACTGCACTGCCTCGTGGTCAGCTTCATGTTCAGCGATGGTTAATGAGATATACCCAGTTAGATATAATAATACTCATCTAGCATAGAATGATGTCGTCCCAGGACGATGAGTGGTCCCCTAATCCCGAACATGGTCAGCTGTAGTCCAGGTCATTCTTGCATGATCACGCAGGCTTAATGTGTGCCTTTTAGAGATTTGACCCAGCTGTTATATTTAACTTATTGGTTTTATTTCACCAAAGGCCTCGACATAGTTCCTGCCTGGCTGAGAAGAGAAGGGCGTTTCATCCGCAGATCTGCGGAGGCTGTGAATTCAGAAGCCCTCCCCGTGTCTGTGTGTCCGTTTGCCCTGGGGGCATGCTAATAAACCTGCAGTCCCCTCTGGGCTGTGTTAACAGCATCTGAAAATCCTGCGATGTTTTGCACCTGCCCTGTGTCGTGTTTGGTGTCTAAAATAATATGCTCCCTCTGCACGGATGCCATTGACATGGCCGTCATCGGGGAGGGCGGGGTGTCTGCGTCCCCTGATTGGCTGACGCGGGGGCCCTTCTAACCCACATTCTCGTCACCTGTCCTCGGGTCTGACCATGGCCATGCTGTCACTCCACGGGCTGTGTGTCCTATCAAATACCTGCGCTGGTTTTATTTTACTCACCATATCTGATTGGTCTGACTAAAGACGTGTAGAGTTTTAGTAGTGAGTGTGTTAATTTATGGCTGTATAATGTAAGCTATTCTTGTTTAATGTAAGCGGAGCTCAGTGGCCTTTTGCTAATTTATTGTAATGTCTTTGCTTGTATACAAATCATTTCCTTAGTTGTGACTGGATTTTATGTTATATATCAATCATTTAAGCCATTTAAGCGAGACTGCTTGCTTCACTGTGATCTTGGTTTTGTGCCACAGAGCCCTAAGTCTCCTACGTTATTCAGTGCCACATGGTAGGACAGCACCCCATGAAGGTCGTGGTACACTGCCTAAACGTTCTGCGTTAGAGTAAACGTGTTTTTGTATGGGTTTGCCGTGGTTCACTACTGTTGCTACAAGCCTCCCCTCCCCGCTTTGCAGAAGACTGTGGAAATTCCCCAGGCTGAGGAACTTTTTGCGTTGTGGTGTGATGGTTGGCCCTGTTTCCACGGTGCCCGGAGTCCCTGCGGGAGAGTGATGCGTAAGGTCGGAAACCAAGGATACGAACAGTAGGATCATTATGTATTAATAACAAGCGGCCTGAGAAGAGAAGGTAAAAAACCGTGCGACTGTAATCGGATAAATGTCCCCCTGTTACTCTGGCTAAGCTTTCTGTCACCTGTAGCAGTTCTCCAGTTGGCCAGAAGGGGGAACAGGGAGCCAGTCGAACGAGGATCTGGTTTTGTTACTGTACTGTGACTTGTATCACAAGGGAGTGGACTCGTTTCGAGGATGTAGAGTGGGGCAGGTACAAATGTGTACCTCCGGCCCTGGTTCCCGAAATTGGTAGAGGTGACTGCAGTCCAGCCCGCGTTATTGGGCTGAACCGGGGCCAGCTGGGTGGCTCGCGAGCATCCCCAGAATGACCCACCAGCGGTGAGCAACCTGGCAGCTTTTTATATGTCCTGTCTCAGAGCTGTGGCCACTTACGGGGAGCTTTTGCGGTCCACCTGTGCCATGCGGCACGCCGCCCGAGGGAGCAGAGTTACTCGAACCCCATCCCCTGGGGTGTCGGCTGTTAATTCGCCTCAGCCTAGGGTGAAAAATCCATCTCGGATAAAACAACTCGAGATGGAATCGAAACCCGCTTTATCATTGAACATGTACAACGAAACTGTGAGCTTTCCTAACCAGCGCTGCCTATTAGGAAAATACAGAACAGGCATAAATATCTGTAGCAGCGATCGCATTCTGATGCTGTCAGATCTGCAATCTCCCCAAAACGCTGCGCCTTGCTGCCTCAGGGCAGGTCGGAAGCTGTACTTTTCCATCCGTTTCCACTAATAAGCTGGAGTTCTCGCGAATAAACGGCTTGTTATCGTCTCTGCGTGGTGGCAGGTATTAGGATTTCCGTTGCGTAATTCGCGACCGTGCACATTCTTTCGACACTCCCGCCAGACCATGTGACTCTGCGGGAGCCCGAATCTGCTTTCACCGGCAGTTCGGTCGCATTCGGAGGAGCTGTGAAATGTTTCCCTAATCTGTAATCCCGGAGTTCTGCGGACAAGAGGTGTGTGCGGTGGGACCGGGGGTGCAGGATTCCTCTGGACAAGGAAGGTTATGTGATCGCTTTGGCGTTTTAAGGAGGCGAACTTTGGCCCAGTTTTTACTGGGAAAAGCAGATCAGGGGCCTTTGTAGCCATGTGGTTCACGCTGGTTATTTGGTCTTTTTTTTTTTGTTCGATTATCCCCTCACAGGCCTGGGCTGCGTGCACTTGCTGCACGTACTGTAACCAGCATGGAGCCAAAATAATCATTCATTCAGAAACCATTCGACCCCTAATTTAGCTGGCCTGTTTTTTCCCATCTGAAACCCAACTGTTAGGCTTTGGGCCTGCAGTGGGGTGAGGTGGGTTTTATAATTTGCTTGTGGATATTAGGGGATTGTAAAGTCAGAATTTATGTGCAGACCTTTGGTTTTAAGGCTTTGCTAAGAGCTGAACCGCACAAATCGCCTAAAGGTTGTGTGGATATGGCTTTGTGGTTTATCTTTTATAATATGCATATAGTTCCTTTTTGTAAAGCCCCACCCACCCCACCTCTCTGATGGTCGTCGTTCTCAGGAGGCGGGGCAGCCAGGGAAAGTTTGGCCAGAAATGGCAGATGCTGTGGAACAATGTAGCAGAAAGTCAGTGCACAGATGCTCATTCCCAGATTCCCCGTTTGCCCATCGCCATGATGATAAGGCTATGGTTTTCTCCACAGCCTTGCACGTCCTCAACGGCGCAGAGCAGGAATTCAAAGTGGGGGGGTGTGTGTGTGTGAAAGGGTGGTCACCATGTGAAAAATTAAGTAATCGAGGCATCTAACTGCACTGTCGTTCTTGCATAATTCATCCTGTGCCGCTGTGGGTTTAGCGTTCCAGGTTTGAGACGGTAAAGATAATTAACAGTGGCAGTCTGAGTGGGCCCCGGTACCGTGGCAACGGGTAGCTATTGTTCTTCACACAATGCCCCCCACGTGTTTGCCGGGATGTTATTCAAGCCCTGAAAAAGCGGTGGGGGCCTGAAATACTGCATAATGAAACAGTTTCTTTTTTTTCCTCCTCTGCCCCCCCCCCCACCCCCACCCCCTCCAGTTTCCACGAAGATGAGAGGCCCATGTCCCCTTTCTACGTGAGGTGAGCCCTGATCCGATTCTGCTTTTGCTGCCTGCTCTCCTGTCAAAACCGAAAAGGAGTTTCGGCGGTGGAATCCAGCCAGAGTGGCATGTAAACGTGGCGATGGGGAACGGCAAGATTTTCTGGCAGGGGTTTCTGTCCAGTGACCTTACCTTGTGGCCTGTTGTGACTGAAGCAGCCAATCATCATCACTTCCTGTCTCGACGATGTCCCCGGGGATGGATCGTGTTGCAGTGCCCCTGCTTAAGCTGTGATCCTACTAATTTATCAGCCTAGCAGATGCAGTTACAGGTGGTGACCAGCAGGTGTATTCACTCCTTTTAAGTAGCTGGCTCAAAGGTACAACAGAACTTCCCATCCTGGGATTTCAGCCTTGAATTTGGGACAGACAACACAATTTTCTGTAAATATTATAAGAGTAAATTATTCTTATGAATTCATTGTGCGATTTGTCACGCTTGCTGAGGTGGATGGTAAGCAGCTCTGGAGAGCTTTTGGGCCACAGTCACGTATCCAATGTTCTTACCTACCTTGCTTTCGATTTCCTGCGCGAACCAGTTGAACCCTGCTTTATGGAGCGTCGTGACACGAGGGGTTAAAGTTCTTACGGCCTGCCTCACGTTCTGAGTTTGCGCAGTGTGGTGGTAGCTGCATGTTGCCTGGTTTGTCCCTGAGATGGGCCGCTATGCGGGTCCTGGGTTGGCGTTGGCGAGGGCAGCCATCCAGGCATGACTGATGGACTTTGGGCTTGCCTAATTCCTCGCTCCCCGCGTCCATAAATAGACACAAATTTGCCTACCTCAGATTCCAGTGACCCTTGCTCTGTGTTTGTCTACAGAGAGCGAGTCGCTGGTGCTGTGGGTGATCAGGGGGTTGTCTGCTAACGGCGACCGGCCTGCGGTCACAGCCGTCCCCTGCGGCCTTCTGTAACACCACTGTTTTCATTTGCCGCTGTTCGGTTTTTCTAGTAGCTTCTGTGAATCTATTTTTTACCCCCTGTTGGGCGCAAATGAGAGAATGAGTCGAGTCGTGGTCTATGATCGACGCTGGGTTTAGTTGACCATGTAAGCGAACTGTTCCGGAAGGTGACCACAGCCCACTAGGAGCTGGGGTTGAATTGCATTGCAGCGTTTATTGGGAGGGGATCATCCGGACGTACCGTGCCGTTTTATTGATGGCCTTGCTGCACAGGAGGTGGGGGCTTGGGGGCACAGAGCTTTCTCAGAAGTGGCCTGGGGTCAGTCTAAGATTACAGCTTTGGTGGGGGCTGAGGGGCCTCCGGGGAGGTGGTGTTCATGGCCACATCGCCCAAATATTGCTACGATGTTGGCTTTGGCTGCAGGCAGGCCAGAGGATATTTCCTTATTCTTAGCATAAGTGCTGTGACTCTTGTTTCAGGATTGCCGATTTTATGAAGCTGGTTGTCCCATCTTTACATGTTTTACATGTGTGTGTTACATTCCCAGAAGGTGTTCCTCAGGAGTGCAAACGGGGCGAGTCAAAGATCCTTTGCTGTTTAACTCAAGTTTACCCCCACATTGCAAAGGAAGCCATATATAGTCTGTAAGCTCCGCCCACCCTTACTATAGTTGGATGGAATTTACAGTAACCCCACCCACTTTTAGGGGTTATGTAATGAATAACTCAAATGTGCAGCATGTGGAGTCTAATACTGCCTACAAATGATTTTGGCAGCAGGGGCCTGTGGGGGCGATGGGTGTCATCTGACCAAAAAAATCTTCCCAATCATTCGTATGCTAACTAATGTCCGGCTAATATTACAATGTAGTCTGGTGCAACACCTCTATTCTCCTAACCCCCCCAGCCCATTTTAATGACCATAAAAAGCAGTGAAGTGGGGTTATGGGGGTAATCTGGGATGACACAGGACTGAGTCAGCTGTGACTCGTATAAGACTTCTCTCCCTCCGGATGAGTGGTAATGTGGAGCGTGACACCCTGTCGTCTCTTCTGTCACGGCTCATCTTCAGGGAGGATCCATATTACCGGTTTTACAGAGATTTGTGTCGTGCCTTATTCATCCTCCAAAGGGCGAACTCCTTCATTTAGTCCCTCAGCTTCACAGTCCCTCTCTCTCGAATGATCCTGTTCTCCCCTGGATGATGTTTACCTCACGACACCTCGTCACTCTAGGCACGCCCTCTGTCTGGCTCGCCGTGAAGGCCACAGATTACGGCTCGAGGTCGCTTGTTTTTGCAGGCGACCTTGACCTCTAAGCCTACCGAACATCATTTTGGAGAGATGTGCAGTCCGGTGCCTTAAACGCTATGCCCCCTAGTGGACACCTCTTCCCCAGGGTGGTTTATATATGAGAGGCCTGTGTGTTAGGGAATGATCATTATTCACAGTTGATGTGGGGGGCTGTTCTGCCAACACGCTTGGACTGTTTTGATTCTTGTTGAACTGATGTATGTACGGTCTAACTTGTCTTTGCTCCCCAGCTCTCTGCTCTCGTCTGCCCACTGCCAGGCTCAGTCTGCAGAGTAAGTTCCCTCATCTGGTCGCAGCTGTGGTCTGTTATGTAACCGTTACTGCATGCCTGCCATTAACAGTCTTGCTGAAATTCACTCTGAGTTCAGCAAAACTAGAGTTATTATGTCACTCATTCATATTTATCGGTCAAAGTATTCCCATGGCTCCTTCACAGACTTGTTTAAACAAAAATAGACAAATCGGGGCCATCAGCTGGCACTTGACCCCCCACAACAGGGTTCTTGAGAGGACCATCCACTCTGTGGTTGAGCATCACCTCTTCGACATCCCCGCCAGTGGTGGTCAAGGCTCGGAGGACCCGCAACAGCATGCGACGGCCAGGCAGCGGCGCCGGTACCAGCAGGAGCGCGACAAGGAGCAGAGACGCACAAGCACGTACGTCTGCCATCTTGGCTCGGGTTCCATGTTGGCGTCATGGGTGATTTTTTTTATTTATTTTTTTTATTTATTTATTTTTTTTCGGTTTTGTTTTGACGTCCCGCGGCGTCTCGCCGCTGAACCACTGGGGGTAATCTCCACCGACAGACGATAACCTAGGCCCAACAACAGGGATTATGGCCACATAACAGGAGATGTCAGTAGTGTGACTACGTACAGATATAATTAAGGTGCAGGAAAACACAGGTGACTTGTATAAGTAGAGTGGGCTGCCGTTTGGGCGCGGGGTCACAGCTCTGAGATGGCCGTACGATTCCACTGCTGAGTTTGACAAGGTGATCCCGTGTTCCCAGAGACGACATCAACAAAGAAAATGTCCCGGAGGAGGGGGGAGACCGCAAGGGTGAACCCAGGGGTCGGCATGGGAGCAGCGTGAGGAAGAGGGAGGCCAAGAAGAACCCCCTACTGGCCGAACTCACGGACAACTGGAAACCTCTCCCCGTGAGTGGATAACACTCGTTATCGTTACTATGATTATGGGAATAACTGGGGCTTCTGCTATAGAACCATTTGTATCTGGAGCTGTGTAAACGCACACTTCAATACTTACTTATACATTAACATTTGATCCCTCCGGTCTTTGCCTATTATGGCCGTAATCAATATACAGGAAGTTTTGCATGTACGTTCATTGATTGACGTGGAGTTCGCCTGTATCTGCAATATGGCTGTATGTAAGTAGAGGAGGTTTTTCTTTGTGTTTGAGGTCGTTGGTGTGCTGTGCTGTTTTTCCTGTTGCCGTGTTATGCCGTACTGTATCGCGTTACATTTGAAGTGCCCCCTATCATATCTTCACCCTGCTATCAGCGGCATCTTTGTCATGCCCCCCCACCCCCGTCGTCGGGCAGTCCTCAGTTTTACCCGCCTCTCGGTGTATTTTTAGCCTGTTTGGCAGTGCTCGATGCTCCCACGGGGTAAAGGCTTCCGGGCACTGATAAGGTCCCCTGGGACAGTGTCTCCCAGGCCGGGTCGAGCCCGTTGCCGCTTGTGCCTTTTACCCGCCGGCGTTTGGCCTTTTGATGACCCAAAGGGGCAAAAATGTTACCCTACTGACAGGGAAAATGAATCCTGTTTTACAGCCCGGCGGCTCCATGTGACCATGTTTGAGAGTTGGGGCCATTTTCTCAGAAACGCTCGAGTGAGCCACGCCCCCAGTGTGGTGGGACGTTCCGTATTTATTCTGCTTACAAGCTTTTTTGGTTCTCTCTGCTTTTAGCCAGTCAGCTTTCTGAGCTGTGATTCTCCGCAAATAAGAACTGAGCGGTGTACTTCTCGCCTGGGTCCGAGTCCAGAATTAAGGGGAGGGGTCTAGTTACTGCTAACTTATACCGCCATATTCTGTAAATGTTCTTAATGTTACACTTTCTGCAGATTTGAATCGCAGCATTACTTGGTTCTTGCTATGGCTGAACGATATGGGGAAAATATCTCGCCGATTTGCGAGATAAACACGTGAATTGCTTCCATTTATGTATTTGTTACTTTTTCTGTATTAGCTGAGAACAATCAAACATAACAGTCAGCTTGTGAGAATTGTTTTAAGTTAAATTGGTTTTATTTTTTATTATTAAATTAATTTCAGTAAGAAAAAAACAATAGGCATCCTGCAGCTAACGCTGTTTAGCCCCCTAATAGGACATTTCTGTAAACACTCTGGCCATGAAATAGGTAGATAACTCACTTACAGCTCAGCAGCGGAATATTTATATTATTATATATAATATTATATTATATATTTTCGTACCATGAGTGTAACTTTTTCCTTGGATTTCATGTATTTGCTGTTTGTGGCCGTATACGCAGTCGTCTTGGGTACTTCTGATTGGTGAGCATGACTGGCACGCAAGGAGCACAGCACTTCTGATTGGTCAGGATGACATGAATTTGTAAAACTATTGTCATGACAGTTTTAAACCCTGGATCAGGCGTGTGCTGTATAATATATAATAGACTCATTCGTCTCTCAAACATCATGTAAAGCGCTTCGGGGCGACTCAGTTGTGAAAGGTGCTATATAAAAATTTATTTAATTGAATTGAATCATACCTGGGCCTTCACTGGAAGCTCAGCCTAGCTGCACTTATGCCTAGTCGACTTCGTGACAGCTGTATGCTTGTATTGTGCTATTTGCCTCAGTTGTATGTCAATTTGCATAAAATGTAAATGACTGTGATGTGAAATGGTTACAAATTCGGGAGCAAAAGCTTTAAAGTCTTGACTGAATTTTGCCAGTTAGCAAACTACATGCTTGGGCGCTAACCGAATGACTAGGTGGTCCGTGTGGCTCAAGTCATTGTACTTAAATAGGTTTGAACGGTCAGGTCTCTCCACATCATGTCTCCTAGGTTAGGTCACGGTCCGCGGAATACTGCCTGAAACACGGCGCTCGCATCTGTCTCCATGCTTTTCGGCTCTGGTCAGCTTCCCTTTTCTGGTGTGACATAATTGTTTCAGCACTGAAAGGCGAGGGTGTTACACCTGCCCTGCTCGATCCCTATTTATATGGCAGATCTAATATCCTTTCTCACACTTGCTGAGTGATGGTGGAGGTTTTATTGGGGGGGGTAATCTAACTTTAACTGCCATCTGTCTGCCTGCGAGCCATCCCTGTCTATCTTTGGTAGAACCCTTGCACTGGTATTTAATTACTTGTATATAAAAGTCAACCATGATGTGTGTCCATCCATATTGAATGCCGCTACCCTTTGCGGTGTAGCTGATGCTGAATCACTAGGAAGATGCAGCGCTTTTCGGGCGTACGCTGAATGACCATGAAAGTGATTCGGATTTTGCTGATGCAACAGCTTCCAAAGGCTGCTGGCTAAGCCATTCTTCTGAACTGAGCATCTAGTCAGTAAAGGTGTGTGCCAACCTGACAGGCTTTTCCTCGAGGGGACCTTTCTTCAAGTTTGAATATTGCATCCATGCATTTTCTGTAACCACTCATCCTACTCAGGGCTGCCAGAGCCTATGGGCAAGCACATCATTCACACCTATGGGCAATTTGGCACCTCCAATTAACCTCAGCATGTTTTTGGACCGTGGGGGGGAAACTGGAGGAAACCCCACGACGACATGGGAGAACATGCAAACTCCACAGACATAGAACCCTGGCGGAGACTTGAACCCTGGTCCCAGAGGTTTGAGGCAGCAGTGCTAACCACTGCACCACCGTGCTGCCTCTGGGTAGTATGGTTGTCTGTAAATGGCATTTGAGTCATTTGAAATGACTCTGGGGGGCAGGACTTTCAGAGGTCAGCTGTACTCTGACCCTTTTACAGCTGAGGTTGAAGTCCCCCCCTACCCCAATACTGTTTAATACTGTAAACACCTTGAATTACCCCGCGCGCGCGCGCGCGCACACACACACACACACACACACACACACACACACACACACACACACACACACATATTCTTTGTTGGCCTCACTGTACGAAACACAAAGGGTGTTGAGACTAAGGAAACTTATGCTGGTAAAACTTACGCGTCTGAATATGTAAGGTCACACTAAGGGGGTATATCTGTGCCACAGACTGGCTGCATTACCGAAAACATTGTTTTTTTTTGTATTTCTTTTTCTTAATTACCTGTGATTTAATTTGTCATAATCACAGTTACAGGTCGGTCGATCGATCGATCGACTAGAAAATAAACCAGCCGGCATTTTAAAAATAAATTTTAAGCATCTTATGGCAACTGGCATTGGCCGATTTATCAGACCATACGGCCGATAGTGCTGGTGGAGCGCTCACTTCCTCAGTGTTCTGGTGTGGTTATTCAGCACCTAGTGAAACTGGCCAAAAACCACTCGTATCAGATTCACTTGATGGACAACATGGCCACAAAGCTGAAACAATCTTGATTTTTAAACATTGTTTTGTTAATTTTGTCATAAATTGAATCATGAAATGCTGAAGAATCAGCACCGAATGCAGTTAAATTACTAATTTATTGGTATTGTTTCTGTTTCCTATTACTTGGAAAAATGCTGCATGCCCTTGTTTAAAGTGTGGTTAAATTTGAGAGTCAAATTATTGTTTGGGGGGCAAGGTGGTGCAGTGGCTAGCACTGTTGCCTCACACGTCTGGGACAAGGGTTTACGTCTCTTTCAGGGTTCCATGTGTGTGGAGTTTGCGTGTTCTCCCCATGTTGTCATAGGGTTCCTTCCAGATACTCTGGTTCCCCCCCCCCCCCCCCACAGTCCAAAGACATGCTGAGGTTAACTAGAGTTGCCAGATTGCCCATAGCTGCGAGTGAATGGTGCGTGAGTTTGCCCTGCGATGGGTTGGTGCCCCATCCTTGGTTGTTTAATTCAATTTATTTTTATATAGCGCCTTTCACAAGAGTCACCCCAAAGTGCTTTACATGATGTTTGAAAGAATACTAAGACAAAGAATTTAACTAAAGAAAGAAGGAAGGCCAGATGACAACAGAGACGACGAACCAAAAACTCCCAAGTAAGGAGTAAAACCTTTGGGGGTCCAAGGTCAACTGGCTGCCCAACCCCCCTGGGCATGCTAACATTATTGCACAGACAAGAGTGTGCTTGCTTGCTAAAAGCAAGGCGCAAGCAGTGGTCATGCCAAAGTCCAACAATGAGTTTGTTCTCCACGCTGGCATGTGTAGGGTGGCAGACTGGAGGCTGCACCCACGATGTTACAGTTCGTAAGTCACATCCACAATGTCACCCGTCCAT
>JAAGVU020000081.1:1097558-1115156 GCA_011763525.2 Mormyrus iriodes | reverse complement strand
GGGGGGGGGGGGGGAAGGGGGGGGGGGGGGGGGCAAGGAAAAAAAAGGGAAAAAAAAAAACAGCTCTCTAGAAGGCAGATGGGCGGATGTTTTGGCCCAGCCCGGGGACCAATGGGAGGTGGTCACAGTCTGTCAGGGCTGTGGTGGGGAGGAGGCAGGGGGGCGGGGCCAGGGCTGTTTCAGGCGGAGACACGGCATGCCTGGACTTAAGGAGTGTGCTACAGGCCCCCGCCAGCTTGTCGTGTTGCCCCGCTGCAGACGGCGACGATGAAGATCCAGGAAGCGCAGAGCGACGTGGGGAGGGTGGACGGCTGTGAGGAGGTTCCCCGGCTGGACCTGTCGGCCCTGATGGAGGAGAGCCACTGGGGAGGTAACGCTCTTTTGCTCGAGCGCACGGCCTGCTGCTCTGCGTGGGGGAGGGGCAGAGGAAATCTGCCGTGTTTGTTCTTGTGGTGTCGACCTTCGGAACTTTCTTTTAATAATAATAATTTTAAAAAGTAACTTGTGCTGCCCCATGCCTGCGGAGGTACAATGGTACCCCAGGCGTTCGCGATGATTTAAGTCCCGCCGCGGCTGGCTGTCCCCACTAACTGGGGCTCGCTAATGTTTCTCTGTGCCCCATGCAAACTTGGACGGTTTGCTGGTCTTTCAGGGCTGCCCGAGGCACCATCATGTGGTGGTGATGGGGGCGGGGGGTGACTGTTTTGGTCAGAAGCCGAACGTGAGGACAGCCCTGATGAAATTTCTGACCACCGCTCGATTTCCTGACGCGTTTCACCTACTTCTGGTTTGCTGCAGCTGTCTGGTGTGAATCGCGTTAGTGAAAGTCATTCTGTTTCCAGGGGTGTAGCGAAACGTGAATGTGCTAGCCTGCAGAGATTTTTCATAATCGTTACCTGATTCACTGGAATCTTATTCACTCTCGATGCAGCTTTCTTTTATTTATTTATTTTTGCTGTCTAAGGGTGTGATTGGAATAGTTTTTCAGTACCATGGCTGTACTGAGCTGGACTTTGTCCTACTCTGTCTGAATTCCATGCCTGCTGTTTACTTTGCGTCTGAAAGCTCTGATATTTCTGTTCCCGTCTCATAATCTTTGGCGTGCTGAACAGCACATTCTCGAACACAGATCTGCCTTGGTGTAAGGTTTGGAAACTCTCTCCTCCAGATTTGATATTTGCATAACACGTTTCTTGACAGGACCTGTTTGTTTAATGTTCTGGTTTGTCAGTAAGGGGGCAGCAGAGAGCTTGGGATTATTGTGCCTTTTTTTTTTCTTTCCTTTTTTTTGTTTGGGAGGGGAGTAGCTTGGGAGGGAGAGGGGCCTGGGAGGTCGCCTGTTGGCTGCTGTGAAGGCCAGTGCAGATTTCTGGCTGTTCCTGTTAAAGTATCATCAACATTGAATGACTTGGCTATCCCTAGGCAATGCTACCTTCCTCTGGAGACCTTGGATACTAGAGTACAATAAAAACAAAAATATTTCATATTATTCTTCTCCAAGGTGGTCTGGGTTTAAAGAAAATGACAAACGCATAATTCCAAGTCTTGGGTGGGGGACCCTGTAGTAATTTAGGGTATCTGGTGTAATTGTACCTTTTAAAATAAAATCTCCCCATTTGCCAAATGTCACAGCCTGCGGTTGGCAGCTCTGAAGGTTTGCAGGCCTGGCTGCCACTGTGATAAACAAGAAAGCTCAGAATTAGTTCGGGGTTGGTGATCAGGATTAGTTAGTGCTCTATTTACAGGTGAAGGTGGGATGTTGGTGAATCATCCACTTCTCAAATCAAAGTCCTGGGGATGTAATGCAGGATTGACGGCGTCGGTGTCCCTTACCTCATTAGCAAAGCGGGCGTAGCGCACTAACTGAAGAGAGAGGGTCACTTATTTCTGGCCTCTGTTTCTGCTGACCTGATTATCGAGTATGACTTCCCATGGTGTGTTTTTACGCTTTGTAGATGTATGCAGAATTCTGGATGGGTAGAACCATATTATAAAGCGTGTTTGGCTCTCTGATCCCATTCGGAGTTTAATTGAAGAGGAGGTCCATCAGGACGGGGGGAGCCAGATTGGGATTGGGTTTCCCCAGTGCAGGCACGGTCAGCAACTGTCCTGTCGTCTCCGCTCATATGTGTTCTGTTCTGTTTCTCTCTCTCATCTCTCCTCTCTGCTAGATTCACCCTTCTTTACTGTCCCTTTCCTTGATTTCAAAAGTATTTGCCAGCTGAGCTGGTATGAGGGTAAGTGTGTTCTGGTGATCTGGGATCGGGACCTGCATGCACGTGCCTTGGCACTCACTGCACGGCACACTGAATGGACTGTAATGCTCCGTTGCCTTAGTACACAGCCCTCGGAATAAGTTTGCTCTCAGGGAAACGCTCTGGTTCATCACCTCGGGCAAACACTGCTACCCAGGCGGGCACGTCGCGGCATGCAGAGAAAAGCTACAGATGCCTGGGAAAGACTTGTGGGCTCAGAGCCTCCCTTTGGAGAGTGAGCATAAAGTCGTGTACCTGCACAGCAGCCCGGCCCTGTGCACTGTGCCTGGGGGCTGTAACTTCCCCCCAGAGTGACCTTCCGGTTTCCAGCACCAGGACGATGACACCGTGCTCATCTCGAGTCTCCGTTATCCATCTTGTATGAATCGGTGGATTTCAGGCAGGGTATTTACATCTGGCAGGAATTATGGCGCGGTTGCGTGGGTGTACAACTGTACAGCCAGAACATCTGTCACATCTCAGAAACGTTAGCTTAACGGTAGATTCCGTATACAGGTATCTTGTGTGACCTCTGGGACTGTCACTGTTCATGTTGGGCTCCTATCAGCTTTACCCCTCTAAAGCCTTTTCTGATGAGCTTCCTAGCTCCCTTTCCCCTTATAAGTTGAAGCAGCTTTCATGGTGAGAATAACTTGAGAATGCTAACCATGCAGAACAGCCCCTGTCTTTGCCTGTTGCTGCTGGATCGCTGGGCCCTAATTTTAAGGCTCGATACAGGCTGCTGTTTGCTACTCCTCACCCCCATTCTATGAAGTCTGCCCTTTGACCTTTGCCCTTTGCTCAGGCCTTGATGGACTGTGACAGTACAGATGGCATTAACGTTTGCACCCCTGGTCCAGCAGATCCTGTGCCGGCGTACTCATCCTGGCAGAGGGAGAGCATGGACCGGGAGGAGGCCCGCCTCTCGCCGCACACTGGAGGGGGCCGGCTGATCCGCCAGTTGTTGGCAGAAGGCAGTGACCCCATGCTGTCCCCACGCTTCCAAACCTACGGGCACTGCCCCCAGTACCTAGAGGACACTGAAGTGCCTCCCTCCCCACCAAATGCTCACTCCTTCATGAGGTGAGCTGTCCATCACCTGCATTCTGGATTTGCAATCATGAGCGAGGCTCTCTGGGCCGGTATAATGGAGTGTGTGGCTCCTCCTAGCCGCCGTCGGAGCTCCTCCCTGGGCTCCTGCGAGGATGACCGAGAGGAGCTGACATCTGCTCAGATCTCCAAGAAGATCCACACCCTGAAGAGGAAGATCCGAAAGTACGAGGAGAGGTTTGAGGAGGAGCGAAGGTACAGGGTAAGCAGGACTCAGAGCTGAGGCAGGGATTCATGTGATGGCAGAACTGCCTCGGTATATACAGTGTCATGAAGGTCTGTGCTGCATACTTAGAAATACTGACACCTAGATGTCTCTGATCCAGCCCTCCCACAGCGACAAGGCAGCTAATCCAGAAGTCCTGAGATGGATGAATGAACTTTCAAAGCTACGTAAAGACCTTAAAGGTATTTAAGTGCTGGGACTCGGAGGGTAACTAGTAAGGTGCTGGGACAATGCAGCTGTAAGATAGAAGTTTAATGACCGCTGCCTAATTGGCCTTCTGCTCTGTCCAGAGCACCAGCTGTTGAAGTCAGAGGAGGATCTTCACCCGCTCACCCGTCAGCGCAGCAACACGCTGCCCAAGAGCTTCGGCTCACAGCTGGATAGGAAGACCCCAGAGAAAGCTCCCCAGCCGCCAGTGGAGAGCACGCTGGAGGCCGTTCAGAAGAAGCTTCTGGAGAAGAGGCAGGAGGCAGGCCGTCCTGAGGACATCAAGGTGAGCACCTCAGAGGTGCTGCAAGACCTTGCATCACATTAGATGTTACCAGAAGCTCTGTGTTACAACATATAAGTATGGACAGCAGATGGTAATGCCCCATCCCACTCTCTGACAGGATATGACACGGGAGCAAATTGGTGCAGAGAAGGTGGCCCTGCAAAAGGCCCTGCTGTATTATGAAAGCATCCACGGCAGACCGGTGAGGCCCGGGGCTCAGGTGGATCCCTTGCTGCCTTAGCCTGCATGACCACAAAATAACTTTGCATGGACAGATGTTTCTCCCCAACAACGAAAGATCACCTCAGCAGTGAAATGTTGCATAGTGGGGGAAAACTGGTTTGCATAGACCTTTGTTGCATGCTTTAAAAATTATGGTCATTTGAGTGAGTGAGTTTACCAACTCTGTAACTTGACAGTAACTATCCCACTCCTTGTTGTCAACAATGTCTAACCCAAGGTCACAAATGGCGAGAGGCAAGTCATGAAGCCGCTGTACGACAGATACCGACTGGTAAAGCAGATTCTGTCCAGGGCATCGGCCATCCCTGTTATCGTAAGTACAAACTGGCCGCTCCCTCTTTCTCCCTCCTCCTCTCCCTCAGTGCTTGGTTATTCCCACACTTCAAGAACACAGTAGATTTCCTGCCCTGGAGTTCTAGGGGGGAATGCGTAGGACATGAGGACTGTTAGTCCATGATGGCGCCAGGGGAATGTAAAACACACCAAGGTCCTTTAGCCCTCCCTTCTCCCCGGCTGGTGGTAGCTAGCGCTTGACAAACATTCTCAAGCAGTAGTCAGATACGAAAGCAGACAAAGGGCTTTAATGAGTGATTGCATTACACTTTGGCTTCAGCAATGCTCCTGCTGAAAACCTAGCCTGAGATGCAGTAGATAGTGGTTCGTTTAAGGTAGTATTTGAGTGGTCTGATCTGGGACCATTTTGGGGAGCTCTTACGGTAACTTCCCCTCACGCATCCATCACAGGGCTCCCCCTCCAGCAAGCGACGAGGGCCCCTGCTTCAGCCCATTATCGAGGGCGTGCCCGCACTCTTCTTCGACAAAGTCAAGGTGAAGAGATGGTGCTGGTCCCTTCAACCCCTGCTAGTACTATCCCATCTCCACAACTTCAATTGTAGCCTAACCACCTATCCCCAACCCCTAGCACCTGTAGTACTCAAATTAGCAGTTTATTAGCCACACAAAGCCTCTATGTAGAGGTAGAGATTTGTGATCAAACTAGCAAAATACTGCTTTCACCTGCTTGGTGTTTTTGGTGTGTTCCTGTGTGAATCTTAGAGATTTGCTGTGGTACATAAACTCAAATTCAATGAAGTGAATTAAATATGTAAATCACAATCCCAAAATGAATGGCACTTCAGAAAAGCTGCATTGCTGTTCATTCTGATATAAGCAGCTCTGTGATTCTGCAGGTGATGCTACTTAGTGGAAAAGCAGAAATCAGCTACTAAGAAAAGTAAAAAAATATGGTGACTAATGACTCTGAATGTGATTTAGCTCCTGGAAACGCTTGTTGCTGTGAACTCTGTCCTCTTCCTAACCTTCAGTAGGGGTGCCACTCAACCGTCCTGTACTTACTCATCACTAGTAATGGTGGCTGGCCTCATTTGTGACTCTGGGTTTATTTTCCCTCCATTTGACTGCTATATCCCTGCCCTCCTGTCTTCCAGGAGGAGGAGGATGGGTCAGAGGAAGACGGCGAAGCAAAGACCCAGCTTTCGGTCACAGTCAAACCAGACTTCACCATGCTTGGGTTTCTGGAGCACCTGGAAGAGGAGGCGGATGGCTTTGTCTCCCCAGTGGACGAGCTGTCTCCCTCCAAGAGCAGCGCGGACATGCGTCTTTCCAACCTTCACTCCGCCACCATGTATGTGGTTAGGGTTACGGAGACTGATCCATGATGAGTTAAAACCGATCACAGCTCAATTTGTCTGCAGGTTACTGTGGAATCACAAGGTGAGTCCTTGCGTTCCTCTCTCCCTCACACACAGGCAGGAGCTCATGGAGCAGCTGCAGGAGGCACGGGAGGAGAAGAAGCGTCTGCGCAAGAACCTCCGGGATTTTGAAGATCAGTTTTTCCGGCAAAATGGAAGGTAAAGAGAGCATTATCACCCTAGCTATGTGTAGCCCATAGTTATGAGGTTTGTCAGGTGCTTGCATGTGGTGCACCTGCTACATACCTCAACGACTGAGCTCCGCATCTTCTCTGCGTTCCCATAGAAACGTCCAGAAGGAAGACCGCGCCCCTCTGGCTGAGGAGTACAGCGAGTACAAGCACGTGAAGGCCAAGCTGAAGCTTCTTGAGGTTCTCATCAGCAAAAGAGACTCCAGCAAGTTGATCTAGAATGGCGAGCAGAAGACCGTAATCACAGACAAAAGTACACTGCAGCCCTACGCTCATCCCTGAGAGACGGAGATTGACAGGGACTTCACGCTTCCCACTTGGATCCCCCCTCCCCCCAGAACTGAGGAACAAATGGGAAACATGGACCATGTTTCTAAAGGCGAGGCAGCCGGCTTGTTCCTGTCCAGCAGTATTTTGGAAAACAAACTTTTATCCAGAGATGTATCCGAAGATCTTTGGAAGCAAAAGTTAATCATTTTGATAATACTGCTTAAGAAAAATATATTTTATAACACTATTTATTATATGCACCCTACGTTTGATTATTGGTATAAGGTACCAACCTGTGGGGGGGGGGGGGATTCTTTTTTTTTCTGCAGTGCTAATAGGGCAGGGAGATGCCTTAAATGCCTGTAGTTTAGTGTTTCGAGCAGGGCATTGAGAATCAAATTCCGGAATGAGTTTACCATAGGGGAACGTGATATGGTGAAGGCTTCATATTTTAGGCCTTTCTATGTTTTTAAGGACAGATTCGGCAGGTAGTCTCAGTTCGCTGAGCTGGTCCGATTACACGGCTGCTGCTGTTGTTAATGGCTTGTGCTTGTCACGCCGAACAAACCAGCATTTCTGCTGCGTTATTTTGCTGCAGTTACGTTTGGATATGGGACAGAGTTGTGTGTTTGCGTGCAGAACCCATGGAGGTATGGCCTCCTTATCTTTTGCCATATTGTCCTGATCGTATGTCAAGCATGGATTACTGCAATACTGAAAAAAACAATTCAGCCCTTCAAACTAATTTATCCATGTCTGTTTTATCTGCCTGATTTATGCAAAGAAATTTTAAGTAAAACAGGTTCGTAAGGTACGAACAGTTACAGCTGTAGCTGCTTGCTGTGTTGCCACCCAAAGATGATGATGTAGTTCCTCCATAAAACAATGCAAATGTGCATATTTGCTATAAGCCTCTTGACCAGTAACGCTGAAGCCTTCCAGACAATGAAGCTCACGCTGATGTGGTTTAAAATCTGTACTGTTGACATACAATCTGTACAGCAAGGATTCTATGCATGGTGATCATTGGTGTATACTTGCCCCCCCTACCCCCTTAGTGCTGTCTCTTTTTCCTGCTCTTTCCTCTTCCTCCTGCTGAACTACCAATCCTGTCTGGGTCTTTCCTGGTTCTGAAGTACACTACTAAGGGCACTGCAGCTGGCTTCTCCTGTCTAATCAGGGCAAGGACTTTTACTCCCCCCCCCAATAATGGAAAATTAGTGGAACTTTTAGAAAAAAGTGAACACTGATGGAAAGAATATGGGTGTGTACATTTTAGTACATAATTATTTGTATTTTGTACATATTATATAAAGAACCTATTTTTACTTGACTTGTTGCCACCTGGTATGTTTTGAACATTCCAGGAGTGTGAGATTTCTTGTGAAAGGAAACAAACTACAGTGCATGATCAATACAAATAAGGAAGACGGTGGCAGACTGTCTCTCAACTATGGTTTGTTAGAAAAAAAAATGCACTTCGTGTCAATTTCATTTTATTTTTATGAAACCAGCATATTTGGCCTAAAATAAACATAAAAATCCAAGCTTTGTAATCAGGTGCAATCAGTGTCTGTGGAAAAGGGGGTTTAAAGAAAATATTCCATTCAGAAGGTACAAAATTAAATATGTATTTCATAAAATCCATGACTAGCCATTAACAAGCCCTTGTTTGCACACTGACAAAAAAAAATTGCTGTGATGTACGACACTACACGACATTCTCAGGGGCCGGAACAGGGTGTAAATATTCACGAGTACCTACCAGCAGCTGTGGTGTCAAATAATATACAGCAGTGGAGCGTATCCTTCACTATATAGAACACATTTTTGCACCTACATCAGTTAAACCACCAGCAATGCCAAACCAAACGGTTAAAAAAAACAGGCTGAGTATACAAGCATGATTGTGTAGGTAAATTTAGTAACTGCACCATTTTATATATAATGGATATATTCCAAGTCCCGGAGGGCAATGGGAGGGACTGTGCTGGGGGCCCCAGCTCACCGAGCATGTTCCGTGTGGAGATTGCGACGATGCGTCCCGACAGCAGCACAGTTCCTGTGCCATTTTTTATTGCTTTTGAATATGAGGATTTCACTTCACCCCATCCCCAGGTCTTGTACAGCTAGGATAGTTCAGGGTGGGAGGGATAGTCATATGATATTTAAAAAAAAAAAAAAATCAGTACAGAACATTGGACATTCATTTCTGAGAGCAAATTAGTCATATTTAATATTATGGCTACTCTGTTATTCAGGTCATAAGATTCAATATTCAGAGCCAAGGAGAAACTGCAAAAATCACAGCAGTCCAATAAACAGCATTTCTCCAACTCTGACAGCACTTTACTTACAAAGATGACCCCTTTTTATTACGAGATAAGAGCAGGGTGGTATCATTACTATAATCACCACTGCTGTGAGCAGACCCTGCACTCAGAATGCTCTCGCTGATACGCATGCACGCACGCGCACACACACACACACACACACACAACGCTCACATGATACCATTCACTGGAAACACCTCAACAAGTTCAGTGATTCGTTGTCAGAGGCGAAGACTCCGTAAATAAAAACAAGATTGAGGCAGGACACGCAGGTCACCAGCCCGACTGTCGCATCTGCAGCGGGAATTAGTGCCGGGAGGGAAAAGGAGGCCAGAACGCAATGCCCCGGGACTGTAAGGCGGGCCAGTGCTCCGCAGCCTGGAGGATTAACTGCATGTTAGGGTGCCACTGGGCGGAGACCAGAGGGAGGGAGAGACGGCAGGGCAGCACCACAGACAGCAGGCAGCGAGTCGCCCACTTGGCGGCAACAGCCTGGATAAAACAGCTGGCCGCAGGCCCTGCCATGAGCATCAGGCTGTTCGTTATTGAGCAGGAATGAGGGAGGAAGAGGAGTACATAAACAGGCTTGAAAATCCACTTCAAGTCCACACATCTTCAGGATGCACAAGGAAAACAGAGAAATCAATCCGTCATCCTTGCGGTAAAGGGAGAAGAACAGCTCAAGTCATCTGAAGACCTGCATCTTGTAAGATCTCACTCTTCCTTGCGCCTGCTCCTAATTTTTCTTCCAGTAAACAACTGACAGACCCCACCCTCAAAGAGAGTGATAAAGTGCAGCGGCAGTAGGGAGGGTAGAATGGGGAGGGGTGGGGGGTGTCACACCAGGCTGAAGCCTTCGTACTGCTCGATGGCCTGCGTCAGGCGCTGCCGCAGTGTGTCTTTGGTCTGGTAGCGGGGCATGTCCAGCAGGTTGTAGCAGGTGTGCGCTACGGGCAGGTGGTCCTCCTCGGCCGCTGTGGATTGGATGACGATCCGCAGGCTCTGCATGCCGTAGATGGGGATGCGGTCGCTGCCAGTCAGGAACACTAGGGGGCGCCACATAAACCCTCTCAGATTAAATAGCCACCAAAAAAAACAAAACTCAGCGCTTGCTTTTCTGCGTCAGCTGTTAACATCCACTCTGTATAACCACACAACTGTACCATGGAGCAGGTACCTGAACCAATTTCCCAGTGTCCAGCTGCTCAGTAGCATTTCCCAAAATGGGAACGGACACAATTAGGTGCAACTCATCTGTTTGACAGGTACTTACATAAAAACTGTTTCTTTTTCTCCAGAGAAAATTCATGAAAGACCTCCCAGAACATTTTCACCGTAGGGTGAGACGCTGAGTACTCCCCTCGGTAAGTAGCGTTCTGGGAAACAAAAACAATGACATTAATGAGAGAGACTGTATCGCTCTTGAAGCTTCATTCAGCCGTGGCATCGGTTTACACAAAGCACGTTTCCCCAAGGCTGTGAGTCAATGAAAGTCCGTCATTAAACTCAGACTCCGCCGCGCCCCGCTGGAATCTTTAGCAATCAAGAGCAAACATGGTCCCACGTGTCCATGGTGAGGGACTCGGATTTGGTGGAGAGTGCTAGGAAAACATCTTGCCAACAGAAGCCTGGAGTGAGCAAAGAGCCATAGAGCTCACAGTCATCACATCATGACCCCGACAAGAGAGACAGCCGGAAATCGGAGAGAAGCTTTTACAAAACAGACCACTTCTTGTCTGGTGAGCAATCTACAGCCACACAGCCAGATCAAACTTTATATGTCTGAAAGTCAACATTCCTACTAATATACATGATTAGTTCTCATAGCTAGCGGGATTGCTAATGCCCAATAAATGCTATAGATTAGGTAATAGTAGATGCCCATGTGTGTTTCTGGCTCAGTTGAAGCTAGCTAGCATGGCGTCCGTCACTGCAGTGCGAGAGGCCCGGCTCTGACCTTCTCCATCTCCTCCCAGTCGTAATTGTTGTTGCCAACCACCATGGCCATGAGCTCCGAGGGCTGGAACAGCGAGAGCACCTTGCCCCCGCACACTTTAAGGAAGCCGCTGGAAAAGGCGCCATACAGTTCCTTCACAGAGTCATCGAACACGTAGCGCAAGTAGGCCCTGACGAATTCCTCCCTGAAAGAGGAGCCACATATTGCATGGTGATGTCTGGTGGGTTTTTAAGTCCCGCCCCCACCCCCACCATTCTGGTTTCTCCTCTGGAAGGAGATGGGCTTAGGTTCCCTTCCCAGGAGGGGCAGACTTCAGACTCCTGGTTGCACAAATTGTATGCACAGGCCAAGTACAAAGTAAACACTAGGAACAATGGCCCACCAAATATTATTATTATTATTATTATTATTAACAACAACAAGTAAGATGTCCTGTCATTATAAACCGCAGCACGGATACATGCAGCTGCAGTCTGGCTTGTGACTCTGCACACAGTAAAAATCAAACACCCCCCCCACCTGAAGCACGCTGTGGCGCGATGACAATGAAAACAAAAACCAGAGAAAACCTTCATAGACAAACGTTATTCTTTCCGGGAGAAAAACAGCAATGCAAAATAAACATCCCGGCTCCGAAAGACGAGCCTGGTGTTTTTGGTAAGCGGAGCGTCAACGTGATGTGCGCTGGAAGGGGGCCAGACATCTGCCTCACTCCGTCACCGCGTACATGATCACCCCTCCCCACCCGCAGCGGATAACCTAACTCGAGGTGCACTGCGGGGCTCAGCAAGAAGAGGCACCCCCCACCCGGCTCCTCACCCCATTCGGGAATCTGTCCCGCCGGCAGGAAACACGCCCCAGCCTATTCCTCCGTGCCAACCAAGGCCCAAACTGCACGGCCTTCGAAATAGGAAACGGGCACGGCCCCCCCGGCGGGACGTGGCTCCCACCCTCCGGGAAGTGAGCCCCTTGAGGCAGGCCCGCTGATCAGACACGGATCCGGCTATTGACTGCTCAGTCACCGCTTTTGTTTGGCGAACGCAGGTCTTTTCTCCCCGAGCCGACAGGCTGCATTTAAAATGGCCGATCTGTAAACCTGCCAGTGAACAAAGGCCTTCATCTTGGCAGGACTTGCGTTTTCTGGGTCGCTGCCTGTGGATCTGGTTCCAAAGCCAAGGCAGACTGTAAAAATCATCACGGGTATCTTCGCATGTTTTTTTTTTTTTTGTTTTTTTTTTTAAACAGTCCCCATCTGTCTACACAACACCTAAAAATGCAAAAATCCTCTTAGTATTTCAATAAATTTTTAAAGGCCCGACATCCATTTATTCAAGTATAGAATTGCAATAGCCAAAGGAGACAAGGGGAGAAAAACAGCAGAAAAATAATCAATATACACAATAAAATAAAACACCATACAGGCAGATGTGGGTATGTTTGGATGATGACAGCGCCTCCTACTGTTAGGAAAGGGAAGTGAGGAACAGACCTGTTGGCCTTTTGCACCACAATGTCTTCTCCCCCAGGAAGTAGCTCCTTCACCTCGGTCAGGCCATAGTGCTCCCTCGTGATCTGGGGGGTGGGCAAGGGACTATGGCGGTCACTCAGCGCGGTGGGAGCTATTTTCGGGTGGCTACTCGGCGTTTGAATCACAGTTAAGACACCGATCCTCACGATTACATCAAAATAGACGTGACAGATTCCAGTGCTAAGACAGACTGCCAAGACATGAATACAGATCAGTGGTTTGTGGCCAGGACACCTGGTCCCCCGCGCCCTCCCTCATCCCACTTACTGCGAAGTTGAGGCAGAAAGTGTCCTCAATGTCGTCCCCCTCGTAATCGAGAAGCTGCTGTAGACTCCTGAAGGGCAGACATACAGGTAAACACTGCAGTAACAGCATTCTGGCAGAGAACAATGAATCCAAGACCTGCAACTGCCCAGAACATATCAGGGCTCAGTCCAGCCTGCTCAACCCCATCAAGGAGACAAGCAGACTCCATCTCAGCGAGTAATGAGTCAGCAAATTTCTTGGGGGATATGCCAATTTCAGAATGATTGCTGGACCAGGCCAGCTACAGTCATACTTCTAAGCCACAAGGGGGTGCTTCCTGAGATGTCAAGGGGCTCTATTATAGAGTCCCAGCACTAATATCACCTGGTCACCATGCTGTTAAAGCACAGGGATTAACAGATGTAAAGCAAAATGGTGGTGGGGGGGGGGGGGAGGGTTCGGGGTGTAGGTACGCATAATTATTTGTGACGCAGTTCAAGCTGATGATGGCGACGGCGTCTGGAAATGAACACAGGAAGTGCCAAGATATCCTGATTAGCATCCCATTCCTGGAGGGGCTCATGGGGAAGGCCTTTGAAGCAGCCCCCCACCGAGGAAAAGCATTATTACATACCTTTCACAGTTTGGTTTTTGATAGGAAGTTGCAAAGGATCCACTACAAAGTTTGACGTGTATTTATTCAGGTCATATGATTATAAGAAGCTGATTGAGGCTCAGAATCCACATAGGGACAGAGCCTACCCACAATGCATTGCCTCTTTTGACTACACTACTCAGTGCTTCATACGTGACATAAGAATAGATCACTGCATTAGGAGGCCACCTGCCAGCAGTTAATCACTGTCGTGTAACGGTTACAGCCAGTCAAATGCTACTAAAAAGGCATATTACTAAAAATCACAGTCATGGATTAAAAACGTCTCATGTTTCATACTAAGATTATTTTTTTATGCCCAGATTTTTCCTAATTGCATTCGAAGTAGATTCTAAACATGGCATTAGTACAAGTGACATATTGGCCTGAATCATCACCAGATGTGAGCAGACACATTCAGTTCAATTCCAGTTCAATTTTATTTGTGTAGCTGCACTTTCACATTACATTGTCTCGAGGCGCTTTACATTATCCCTGCCCAAAACCCCCAGTGAACCAGAAGCCAGAGGTGACAAGAGCGCCAGTGACACCACCATGCCACAAGGGGGCACTTCATGAGATGTCAGTGGGCTCTATTACCTAGCCCCAGCACTGATATCACCTGGCCACCACATCTACCACCGAATCCTTGGCGAACGGGTACTCCCCATAAAGCGGTCAACTTACCGGCCTTCCGTCGGTGACAGCTCCTTCAGGTCCTCCAGCGTGGGTGCCACATCCAGCAGCTTCTTGTAGAGCACCAGGGGAAAGTGCAGGTCCACCACCGTAGAGTTATAGATGGCCAAGCCGCAGACAATGCCTATCAGATGGAACCAGTTGTGCTCCACAAAGCACTGGGGAAGAGATCAAAAGAAGCAGGATGTTTCAAAGGGATACAAGAGAACCGGTAGACAGATACAGCTTCAATGGGACAGTCGGGTCTGGAGGAATATGGTATCTGAATTTAGACTGTCAAGGGGAACTGGAAAATTCAGTCTACAGGATGCAGCTAAATATGATCCAGCATCAAGCTGTGAACATATTACATTGATATAACCTTCAAAACCTTAAATCAGAACTTTGATGATTATTTGTACCGCAAAGACATCCACAAAAATATCCAGTACCGGGGTTTTCACAAAGCTCAGAGTGACACTGGGTGTTCCCTCTTGAGGCTTGGCTGGCCGTCACCACAGACTCACTTTGTCGGAGAACCAGAGTAGGTTGGACTCGGAATGCTGGGTGAACATGCCATACACGGGGTCCATCAGCTCCTTCAGCAGCAGCAGGAAGAACTCCTTGGTCACCCCGCCAGCGTCCACCGCCTCCTCACCGTCGAAAATAACCTGAGGAAGCCACGGCCGCCATCGGACACACGTCCTCACAAAGCTCTAGTGGACAGGCATCATCGAGAGCCAAAGCCTTTAAGGAACCAACGGGACCTAACAACTGATGATTTCCAAAACCTCAGTGCTCCCATAGCAACCCAACAGCTCCTCAGCGACTTCCAAAACAGGGTTTAAAGAGCCAGAACATTTCTGTAGTAGGTCCAACAGACCTTGCATCCAACTCCCCGATTACATAACTTGATTCTTTACAAACAACCTCCCCACCCCATCTGCTCTGATGAGAAGAAGTGAAAGCCAGAAGCTCTCACTTTCCCTGGCTCGTATTGACCTATCTGCACTGGACCGCTCAGAAGAGGACGGGAAACACCCTAACCGACCTTGAGCGGTTTCTTGAGGTCGATGTCGGAGTAGAGGGCGAGCTCACGCAGGGCGTCGCTGACCAAGTGCCCCCGGCGCACGTGCAGCACCAGGAAGGGGTTCCGCGCCAGGAGGGGCTCCAGCGTCAGCAGCATGAAGACATTGTGCAGGTTGGCGCCGCTCACCGCCATCTGGACCCACAGAGGCAGCGGCGGTAAGGCCCAAATCCATTGGACGTCGCTTACCCCCAAGACTCCACCCATAAACCCATCCAACCAACTATATTGTCTGTCTGGGCATATTCATAACCCCTTATCCAATCAAGGTCCCAAGGAGGGTGAGCAGCTTGCCTGCATCTGCAGCTCGGCATCCGTCTGTAGCATGGTTGTCTTGGCTTGTGCGTTCAGGATGAATGGGTAGGCACACAACGTGACTGAGCTCTGCAACAACAAGCGTTTGTTGACATTTCTGCTGTTTTTTTAAGTCACTCGAGTTATGGCACATCTTGTCCCATCTTACCTGTACGGCTGGCGACGTCATTTTCTGTTTTAAACAAAAAAAACACAACACGAAAATATGAGTTGTGTGATTTCATTCAGTGAAAATAATTCATTTGCCCTTGGGCCCACTTTCAGATGGGAACAAGGACTTTCAAGTGCTGTTTCTGAGTCTGGTCAAATACTGGTTAGAGCAAGACTTCTCTGTGGGCCCCCAACACAATGCCTATGAACCAGCATGGAGCACAGCCTCATCACACACTAGCTCGCCTGCCAAAATTCAGTGGAGGCGCCAGGAGCTACTGGATGTGTTATCCCACCTTCTGTAGGGTATTTGGCTGGGAGTTCATCATCCCCTGAAGGCTGGGCCCAGAATCCCAGGAGCCCGCCAAATTCTACAGCATGGCTGGTATCTACGACTTATCACATGGGCAGCCACCAAGACTTACAATCTCTGGTTTACTCAGAAACCACTTGAGGTAGTCTTCCTGGATGTCCACTAGGCTCGTGATGTCGGGGATGTAGAATCGATTGTACTCCACATGCTGCGCTTTCAGGTTCACCTGGAACAGAAGGTTCACGCAAGGATTTCATTCATTTAGAGTCAAGAGTAGAGGCTGAATTTCACAGGTTAGAAATCTCACACGTGCGTCCGTTCCAGACCTTATGCAGCTTCTCCAGCAGCCTCAGCGTGGCGCTGATGTAGCTTTCCAGGAACACCGGGATCAGGAGCGATTTGCCACCCGTCAGGAGGTAAACCACTGTGTTTTTGTACATCTCTACCAGGCGCGAGAAAACGCTGCAGTCAACCAAGGACCACCAGTTATCTATAAGACAGGCAAGGTCGGGGGTTCTTAATGTACGTCTCAGAAAGTAACTAAGAATATGGCGCATAGAATAACCCAGGATTGTTTCTGGACAATGAGATGGGAAGACAAGGCATACCGAGGACTTTACTGGGGTTGGCATCCAGGCGTAATATCGCCATGGCCAGAGGAATGGTCAGCGTGATGTAATACTTGGAGTCCTGAAGAATGGGGCATTCGGAGAGAATCAGATAGATCCTCATAGCCTCAACGTCCGGCGGAGAACACGGCAGCTGAGGGATCAGGAAGCTCTCAAAGCTCTTGGTGGCCTGGATCAGACAGCACAGGAACCGGTGACATCACTAGGATCTCATTACATTTATGCAACGTTCCAGAAGATGATGTTCTTCTCTCAAAAGTCCCGATATAAGTGCAGTATCTTTCCCAAACAGAATCAAGTTGAACATCCATCCACAGCAGTGTCTTCAGACGAGGTTAATAGATTATTATAATAACAGACATATGGGACAGCAAACAGCAGGGTGTGGTCTGCACTCCACTGGTTCCCAAGACTACCAGAACATCAAAGAGAACATTGACTTCTCTTTGGTTCCATCTATGTGCGGATTCAGAACACATGACTCATTGTAATAACTGCTCTGCATTAAAATCCCAGGGCAACAGAAACAGAGCAAGCCCAGTCAAACCGCAGCACGGGTTAGCCGCGAATTAATCCTTCTGCAACATGCTTCTGTAGTCCAATTCTGCATGCCTGGGAGCAACTTAGAGCCAAAGCAGGCAGTCAGTGGAGCTGGTGGAACATGCACTAAGATGGTGGCACTGAGTCGTCCGTCAGAACTACGCATGCTGGGAATGACTCCGTTTTGGAAAGTCTGATGCAAGACCAGTGGAGGGGAGGGATAGGTGGCAAATGTTTCCAGCTGCATTTGACTTTCCTAGAGACTCCCCAGGCTTGGGTGTTAGGGAGGCCTGCCAAACAGACAGAGGAATACCTGCTCTAAGGAGGCCTGCCAAACAGACGGAGGCATGCCTGCTCTAGGGAGGCCTGCCAAACAGGCAGAGGCGTACCTGCTCTAAGGAGGCCTGCCAAATAGGCAGAGGCATACCTGCTCTAAGGAGGCCTGCCAAACAGGCAGAGGCGTACCTGCTCCAGCAGTCTGGAAAATGCTGGCTTCATGAGCGTCTCGAAGAACAGCCTGACCAACGTCAGGTCAATGCCGGGGACCTTTGGGTTGGTCTTGAAGTGTCCATCATCGCTGGTGGGTGAGAGACAGAGTCTGTCGTTACAATTACCTTGGGGGGGGTGGAAAGGAAACAGGGTAACACTCTCTAGACAGTTCAAAGATATT
>JAAGVU020000081.1:1082749-1097458 GCA_011763525.2 Mormyrus iriodes | reverse complement strand
TCAAAGGAAACCACCTCGTACTCTGTTCAGTCAAATTAGGGTTGAGAAAGAAAGCAACTCCGGCCAAACAGGTCATGTATGGAGTTCTCCAGTGCAGAAGGTGATTCTGATCAGGAGGTCTTTATATGCCCCCGACGATGAGCTGGCACAGAGCCTAACAGTGACCAAAGATCACCACCAGGGTCTGAAGGCCACCACCGTTCACAGAATGTACTAGAGGCTGCTGATAGCGCTCTTAGGTAGCCACAATTCATCATGCAAATACGGCTAGTTTATCATTTTCTTGAATATTACCACTGTTACACGAGGCAATTCTGCCAAGGCCAACACCCTACCCGGTCTGCAGAACATACCGGTCTTACTTGCAAAGTCACAGAAATAAACAGAACTTGGCCTGTAAAACTATTTAATAAATGAATATCCTGTTTAATGTTATTTGGTCTGTCATTATCATCATATGGGCGGCATAGGGGCTCACTGGCTAGCTGGATTGCCTCACATCTCCCGGGATGGGGGGATTTGGTGCCAAGTTTGCATATTTTTCTGTTTGTGTCTCCCGGGAACCAGGCCCTTGTTTATGCTTAATCAATTTTAATATCATTAAAACTGTCTACTTTGAAATTTTTAGATATCAGCCATCACAGGCTCCTGTAATTTCATATGAAATACATTTTTTACATACATTGCGCCGTCAAACTTTTTTCATGGGCGCAAACTTCATGCGCAGCAGAAATCTCAAAAGAAATTTCACCAAAAAGATAAAAAAAAAAAAAAAAAAAACTAAAATAAAAAGGACACTCAACAACATTCAGGCATTGGCAGGCACAGTCCAAAACGCAGCAAATTACCACTTCCGACCAGTGCCAGAGTTGGGACAAAGAAACAAAAACAAACAATGGCTATGAACCACCCGCATTCTGACCTCTGGTCCAGGAAACTGGCATTCCAGCAAGCGGCTGAAGACAGGAGGAGAATGATGTCGCTAGAAAGTAAATACGGGAACATTACTGCACAGGAAAGACGAGTGAAATGGACTTCATAGCCTTACAGAGAGAGCAAACAGCAGCAGTAGAAAATAAACACTATGGTTCATAGGTGCTGCAGCACTACAAGTCGACACTTCGTACGCGAGCTGAAATGTTTACTTGGTGATACTGGAGTCTGTGCTGTCCACCAGCTTTGCCCGCCATGCGTTTAAGCTTTCGTGATTAAAGATCGAGATGCTTTTGGTGGCGTCGATAATGCGGAAGTCCTCGGAGGGCACGCAGCTCTGTGGGAAGAGAGGAGCGGAGGCGTGATGTGCCGATGGAGCCAGAACCGTACGCGGCCATACTGTGACAGACCAGTGCTGGCTTCTCCGGCGAGGACGTAATTCGAAGGCTCCCAGCTGTAACGGTGTGGCTGACAGCTAGCCATGAAAATCAGAACATCTCAACAGATACACATCAGTCTGTTCATGGAACAACCTACAAAAGGCCTGCTTTACAATACCATGTCATTATAGTCGTTGTAGCCTTACTGCTTGAACGACAGCACCACCTTGTGATGCAGATGGGCAACTACACTCAAATTCACCAGCCCAGTGACCTCAAGGACCAAGCAGCCAGGTATCTACAATTAGGCAAGAATCTACTTCAATCACAGCCTGCCTATCTATCTACACTCCTCTGTTTTACTGTACGATGGACCATATTCATTCCTGCTTTTAGTTTCCATCAAAGAACGCAGGCACTTCAAACCCCATGCAGATCTTAGCTTTGAAGCCAAACCCACATTAATTCTCTCTCCCGCTGGTTCATCCCCTGATTCTGGGCTAAATCCACCTCCCTCCGTCCAGCACGTTTCTGGCCTGTGTCTGAATGCTCTGCTTATGCTCGCCATCCCAAAGGCTGCATGCTCGTCAGCTGGTTCCTAGGAGCAGGAATGCTCCGGAGTATCACCAAACCAGAGAGCGGCACAGTGTGTTCTGGCACATTCTGCCAGTTAAACTTACCTCCTGGTTGGAGTACAATAAAAAATTATGGTCCCCTCCACAATGAATTTTGAAAACGGCATAAATTCCAGTCTCTGCAGAAAGAAACAGGCAGACAGCAAATACAAGTATACATATATAAGCTTGACAACAGGGCATGTGTAAGTGGTATGCAGGGCATACTTTAATAGTTTAGTTATACATCAAGTCCACTTACAACAGTACATATACATTTTATATACGATCATTACCGCGAAGTATATTCTAATGCATATCACACTCGACACACTCGAGAGTAAATAAAATTTCAAACACGTGCCTTTTAGATCGCTGGTCAAAGAAACAGATTAAGCCCCTTGTGCCTGTCCTAACTCGTCACAACATGTAAAAGCACACAAAAAAAACAAAAAAAAAAACGCCATATGCTTTTCATCCATACACAGAGCCTCTATACTGTCAACAGTCCAAAAATAACAGAAAATTCCTGGAGTTGTTGCCAAAAGCGCTGGGCCCAGGATTCCAGAATTCATACTCATAAGCTGAGCTCCGCAAAGTGGTTACTGGGGACCGTAAACGGTGACCCCTGATAATTTACATCACAGGAAGCATTTGGCAAGGAAGGTCATGGGCAGATATTTTGACTTCATTTGCAAGTGACACTGAAATCAAGGGGCCACGTGTGTAAGACACCAGGAATCAGATTGGATACAAACCAAACTGTCTCCATCTCTGCTTATTCATTGCCTAGACTTCTTCTATCCCGACATAAAATGAGGAGAACAGTGCTGAGGTTACCTATTGTGGGGGAGCCCCTGTGGAAGGGACTGCTTTTAATGGGCAGCGGGCTGCTGATGTTGCCTCTGGTTCCTGTGCCCAACTGGCCCTTGGAGTTGCAGCCAAATGCGTAGACCACGCCGGAGGAAGGCACGAAGGCCAGGGTGTGGTGTCTGGAAAGGCACGCGGATGACAGCCGGCAATGACAAACCAAGCAGCGCCAAGATAGTACAACAGGGTAAGCAATCTGCCAACACAGACCGATGCAAACAGCGAAACAGCAAGAGGTTTTGTGCTCAAGAACCGTGGTGCTGTAGTGCTTCGTGATTGTAGCACTAAAAACCTTCCTAACTTTCTCAGCATTTGGCTACTGCTAGTAAAGTAGCTGGTGTGGTGAAGCAGGGTTGTGGTTAAATGGGGGTTCATGTTTCCGATACATAATACGAAAAACGTCCTTCGAAGCAGAGCAGAGGACAAGTAGCAGACATGGCAGCGATGTGCGCCCAGCGCCGTCAGCCGTCACGTACCTCCCACAGGCGATCTGTGACACCTCGCTCCCCATCAGCTCCAGGACCCGTCTGGGGAGGATTTCATTGTTGGTGGAATCGTGACCCAGCTGCCCTTGCGAGCCATCCCCAAAAGTAAAAAGGCCCCCGTCCTGTTGAGGAGGGGCCAGTGGTTCACGTATATACTTTGGCAGAGCTCCATCAAGGTGGTTACAAAAGCACGTGCTGCTAAGAGCGAATGGGACGAGGATGGACTGCAGACCCAAACGGCATCGAAGCAAACATCTGACACGTAGGAAAATGGATGCGAACGACACTAGCGAGCAAACTAAGAAAACAACACCGCAAGCTGACATCACGCTAATGAGCGCGTGGGTGGCGTACCTTCGTCAAGGCGGCCGTGTGCTCATCTCCGCAGCTGATGTACACCACCTTCTGCGACCGCAGGAATTTGATATGACAGGGAACGGCGCGGTCTTGGAAACGATCACATGAAACACAAAGCCACAAGTTCATATTAGCATGAAAGCACACCAAGGCACTATGACTGTACAAACAAGGAACTTGATCTGGGAATATTTTTACTAAGAATACGAGACGATTCGAGTTTGGGCCTCATAACATTTCAGTGGACATGAACTATCAACCTTCCGGTCTTTAACCTGTACACTAAACTACCACCATCTGCTAAGATTAGCCTTGTGGTTTTATCGTAACATTTTCTTGATGTGTGTAATGTTAACCCTAATCTTACATACCTTGGTCATCACTGAGTCCCAACTGCCCAGCGTTATTCCTTCCCCAGCCAAAGACAGCCCCCGAGAGGGACAGGGCAAAACTGTGGTCCCCTCCGGCGGCAATGTGGGCAAGGGGGATCCCCAACAGTGACTTGAGAGGCAACGGAGATGGCGTGCTTGGGTGAGCCTTGCCCAAACCCAGCTGACCGCTGGAATTCTGACCCCATGTGAAGAGCTGGCCATCTGAGAGGGGAAGGGGGTCAAAAGTCCAGCTTTGACAAAGCAACATCACTTAGGAACAGGAAAAGCTTCCTTTCGGTCATTACCTTTAGAAAGTGCTATGCAGTGCTGGTTGCCACACATGATCTGCGAGATGCGATGTTCACACAACTTCTTGACCAACCTAGATGACCGAAGGAGGAGAGAGACCCAGGGGGTCATACTTCTTCATGTCATCTGTCTGTGAGCGGGTGTGGATCACGGACCCACCTGGGGACTCTGACAGCCTCCTCCGTAGTGCCCAGGCCCAGCTGACCCCCGGCCCCCGCCCCCCAGGCGAACACCTGGCCCTGCTCATTAACGGCGACCGAGTGGGCACGCCCGCAGGACACCACCGCGATCTTCTGTGCATCCAGAGCCCCGACCAGCTCTGAAAAGTAGGTGGGGGGGAAGGGGGGGGTCAAGGCTATGAAAACATCACCAGCAGGGGGCATGACAGCTCACTCAGGTCACCACCTGGCCAGCTACCTAAACACTTTCATACACTGATTATGTCTAAAAGAAGAATCTCACAGCTCTGGGAAACAGGCCACTGTAATTACTAAACAAATACTTAAACATAACACTGAAACCACTTGTTAGTCCTATTTAAGCTTCTGTTATACCACACACACACACAATATGGACAAAAATATTGGGTCACCTGGCCATTACAACTACAGGAACTTTTATGACATCCCATTCCAGATCTATAGACATCAACATGGAGTTGGTCCCCCCTTTGCAGCTATAACAGCTGCCACTCTTCTGGGAAGGCTTTCCACAACATTTTGAAGTCTATCTGTGGGAATCCTTGCCTATTCTTCCAGAAAAACATTTCTGAGGCACCGATGCTGCTCATGAAGGCCTGGCTCACAATCTTTGTTCTAGTTCAAAGATGTTTGATGCAATAACCGAAATAAAACCAGCTCCTTGGTTTGACCATGTACATAAAATGGATCAATGGTAAGAAAAGAAGGTGCAGATATAGGAAAACTCCCCCAGGCTGCTTTTCTTTCGTCTCAGAAGAAAGTCACACATCTCTGCATTAACAAAAGCATCCTTGGCTCCACAAGAACTGTCGCTCCGCAAATAGCTATTCACGGTTCGTGCGCTTTCTCTATCAGGAGGCATAAGCAGGTACATTTATTTGGCTGAGGGCCAAATAAATGTCTGTATTTATTTACATTCGTTTTCCTTGGGCTTGCATTTGCAACTAATCAGTGCCCTGGTGCAGGAGGGAGGTTTATTTTCGGGGACGGACGTACCTGGCATGCTGCTGGGCTTCCCGTGACCCAGCTGGCCGCAGCTGTTCGAGCCGCAGGTGTAGATGCTGCCGTCTTGCAACAGGAACAGCGAATGGCTCCCTCCGCAGGCCACCTCTTTCAGGCCCCGGCCAAGGAAGGCCCGGCAGTAGCGTGGCTCGGGAACCGAGGATCCCGAGTCACCCAGGCCCAGCTGGCCAGTCGCCGTGCTGCCCCAGCACAGCATCATTGCTCAGGGCTGGGGAGGCCTTAGGCTTGGACACTCCGTCCACTCTCTTTAGGGCAGACAGTCGGCCTTAGGGAGGGAAGGAGGGAGGAATTACAGCTATATCAGATGACTCATAACTACGTAGGAGGGAGAAAATAAAAACACTCACAATCTGCAAGGAGATGGGGGGCGGGGCTCAAAAACACCAAATACTGAAGTTTTTCTCTTGGTTCTCAAACACAACAAGCCACTTAGCAAATGTTGAGAAGGCCGGCTGAGAGGTCACTGCGGTTCCCCTCGAGGTTAATCATTAATCTCAGCCACAGCTCTGTGCCATGAGCCAACCAACACGAGGCATCCGACCGCAGGCCGGCTGACCGCAGACTGGCACACGATTAGCAGCCATCCTACACAAATAACTGAGCACAAAATCATACATTTATAAAAAAAAAAATTATGTAAAATAAAAGCCCCGCTGATTAATCCGCAGTTCAAGACACTCCCTGGCTAATCGCTGGTCACCACACGGCAGCTCCAAGCTTCAGTACCAAAGTGAATATGCAGCCAAGAGCCCAGCACTGCACAGCTGGCAGTAAAATGTTCTGAGCTTCAGATCACACTTATTTCAGTACCAAACTACCGATATCCATTTTAAAATAGAATAGCTTTTATTGCACAACATACAATGAAATTTTTAAAAAGTTTTTTAAAGATTTTTTTTTGCTACAACCACAGCAACAACACACAAATATAAAAAGTCTACATCACGAGCAACGCATAAATAATTGTTAACATTCCTGCAGTACCAGAAGGCCATCTTCACCTAGTGTATAAATAAGCCTAACATAACAGTGCAACATTTTTCTGGCAGAGATGTCTGTCAGACAGCCACAACAAGTATGGGTCTAGATAGAGCAGGGGGGAGTGGTACATGCTAATTAGAGTTTACACCATGAACTCAGAAGCTGTGCAGAAGCACCCTGCACTCCACAGCAAACTAGACTCTCATTCAGGTTACTTCAGATGGACTTTTGATCTGATCAGAAGTACCACAGCATTTAAAATTTCATCAAATTAAAATTTTCAGTGCATAAACCTAGACAAAAGGTGTTTAAAAAATATCAAAATAAAAATGCATCCTACAGCATGCTATGAAAAGGTGGAAAAGTGAATAGTTTCCACTGACAGCATTTTATCAACATATTCCAATACTGAATGGTTAATGAAAGTATGTGTCTAATTTTCAGAAGTGCAGAGCTCCATAGAAGTGGTAGACCCATATCTCAAACCTTGTGTGAACAATCCAGACTGGAAAATGTCTTTCCACAAAGCTCAGGAGACGGGCATTAAATACATCTAGCATCACAGGGGCAAGGGAAGGACAGAACGCCTCTCTTGCCATCTAGAACTCCATCATCTGCAAATTTGGATTTTCCCCATCAGCTAATCTGTCCATTGTATAAATTATAGCTTGTTATTTAGTTTTTTCTCTGATTCTGTACATCTGCCCAGAGCATACATTTGGTTTCAACATTGGTAGGGACCAAATCAGCTCCAAACCCCCCGCCCCCCATAAACACACAGGGTACGCCCACAATATCGGTAAGGACATGTCCCTACCGTCTATACCCAAATCTACGCCCTTGGATCTCTTACAAAAACGAAAAAAACACCGGTCTGTAAGGTTGACCTTCCGGATCGTTTCTCTCGCAACCGAAAGAGGGGTAATGTTAAGTCGATTCTTATTCCCGTTAAAATCGATTGATCAGAATGATAATATTCCTCAAATGACATGGCTACTAAAAATGTATATTTGTGAAATTGCTAAGATTATAAGGAAAATATCTGAGTTGTCTGGGAATCGTATTTTAGCCATTTAGCGTCTCAAATTTTCGCTACATTGATGTAATGCTTTTCACTCCTATTAATAATCCGCCGATACCATGCTACAGAAACCGTGGCACAACTCACAAAGATACGCAACTGTACAATTCTCACTGAAGCAAGCATGCACTATGTAAAGTCATACAGACAGACATATCACGTAATTGTGCTCTCTCTATGATTTTATAATTAACTCTGAGATAAAGAAGATGAAATTGGTGGAAAAATAAAACTACAAATATACAAACTAAATAACCTCAGTCCGGTTATCTTTAAACATAAGCTCGGTTTTGTGCCAAACCGCATCATACCCAAAATGATCCCAAAGAGATCTTTGGTCATTTCCTTCCGATTACTTGCGCCACGCTGCACCTTGCATGGGACATCAGCATCTTCAGGTCTTTTATTTAGCAAGAGAGAAGGGATCCACTTTTAAAACGCCACTATTCATGTAATGAAAATAGAACATTTAAAAGTTCTCTCTAGTTCGTTGTCATTCGCCCTGTAGTGGACACTATACTTCCAGTTTTGTTTCGTTCACCTACTGACGTCTTTAAATCAGCTGATTTTCAATGTTAGCTTTCGTGATGACAGCCTTGGACATGACGCCACCCGCTGCTGTTTCTGGACATAAACCACATTTGCAAATAACAGCAATCCCTACAGAGGAGATAACCACGGCTGAACAGTATATATCACTGGTATATGAGGGTACTCAAAGTTCCCAGTTCATTAATAAATACTGACGGAACTGCAGTTAAAAATACTGATACTAAACACAAGTCGGCTTCCTATAAAACTCCGTATTTTACAGAATGAAAAAAACACAACGTCCCTGACGTTTAAAAGCACAAAGAGTCTATTTTAAGGCGTATCTCTGTACAGTTTCAGATACGTTTCAGGGACTTTAAACCGAAGGCACCAAATTTAAAATCAGGTATACAAGTGGATATGGAAGACGGTAATGACAGCTAGCACACAAATAGGGCTCCCGACTAAATAAAACACAATCTCCCAGTTAGTTATTCATGAGGTAATTAGTGTCTCTAGTTTAGTCTTTTACGAAAAATTAAGGCTTTTCCCAAGGCAGGTATCCGGCTACCCTGCGAGCTAACAGCGGCGTTCGGAGACGCGGACAGGCGGACAGACCAGCCGGCTAACGGTGTCATTTTACGGCAGTAAGTTAACCAAAGTGAATTAAAGTGAAGGAAACTAGACCGTCGGAGGCCGGGTCGATGGCACCGGGTAACCGGGGGCAGCCGCTTCGCGGCTCAGGCTAACAAGCTAACGCCGTTACCCAGCGCCCGGGAGGCGGACTGGCCACCGGCAGACTCACTCCTCCAGCTGAAATCTGCCCGTTACCGAGGGGCGGCAGTTCCTTAGTCTGCTATGCCCGAAGGAGATCCGTGGGAGTACAGCAGAACTGACGGGGAACTGGGCGAACACTAGAAGGCGACCGTTTCTACCGGGGCGAAAACGCCAGGGCAGGTCCGTCTCCGCGCAGCCCGAAGCCTCTCGGTCGTCGCATTCGCCCCCTCGCTCCCGGCCCGTTTCCCCAGAGTGACGCCAAAAGCCACATCTAGCCCTAACCAGCAATGGCCCTGGTAGAGGAGCAATGAACCCTTAAAAGTGGCATCGAAACGCTGCAGTCCTTACCAGGACATTTGGACTCTCAGATCGCTGGTCAAGCTCGACAATAACAAGGAAGTCGCGATGCAGACTATCGGCGCGCGTCACTGGTCACGTGACAGATCCGTCATAGGTATTCGGCAGAGGTGTGCGCGGGGCTGGCGCAGGGAGGGAGGGGTGGGGGCCGCTGTTCATTATCAGCATCATCATCACAGTCACCGTCATTGTCACCACCATAATCATCGTCAGCATAAGCACTACCGCCATTATCATCAGCACCCGTAGCATCCGGCATAGGCTCTGGACCTGAATAGGATAAGCGCTTACAAAAGATGGATGGATGGATATTTTGACTTTTCTCTTGCAAACAGGATCCTGGGTGCGGAACGGCGCGGTACCAATGCATACTCCCCAACTTGACCTGACCTGATATTTTTCCAATTTCCCAATCAAAACTGCAGCCGTTAATGATGATGGGTGCAAGGCAGGGAACAACCCAGGAAGGGGTGCCAACCCATAGCAGGGGAAAATGTCTTTGGTATTGTTATTATTATTCGTCCATGATTAAAATGCATTTTTATAATTTTAAGGCTTTTAATTAACATAAAACCTCTTTACCTCTTATCATCAGTGAAGGACCTAGCCCAGTTGCAACAAGGAAGCGATAAAAATATACACTGAACAAGAATGTATATAATTAAAGTAAACCTGACAACAGTTCCATTTCAGGTAAAAAGTGCATAATCAAGCTTTTTTTAAATAATTTTCATGTCGCTGTGACTGGGTAGCAGTGACCGGCAATAGCAGGTCTGACATCGTGTTATATCTTTTACGCTGGAGTGTACGTGGGGACTCGGAGATAAAGCAACCGCTGATTACAATAATCAACACCAGCTATTGAGCCACACACTGATATTTTTTCTGCTTAATTATGTACCAAACCTCCTCTTTCTCTATTACCGTAATAACCCGGACACTCGTTACGGTACCATATCACAGATAATACAATTGAAAGAAAACCGGATCAGCCATCCACACCACTGCTGCTAGTTGAAATTTATTTATTAATAAAAGACTATGTAATCAATTTTTATTCACCTTTATAACAGCAAATTAATATTTTGTTACTCTTGAAGATATACAGACTTTTGAATAAACGTCTACTGCTTTTTAGAAAGTATTGTTCAGTATGAACCAAGGAAACAAACTAAATAAAATAAAATTAAATTAAACTAGTGTGTAATATTTCCGGTTCTTATACAACTAATTAACATTTATTATGAAGTGATTCTGTATTGAATTTTATATTGTATGCAGCTAATATTACTATATACGTATAAGTAAGTGTAAGTCTCTGTGTATTAGCGCCTTTGGGTAAATGAACAGATCTAGTGCAGTGTTTCTCCAGTTGGTTCTCGGGGGACCCCAGACAATGTATGTTTTTGCTCCCTCCCAGAGGGACCAAAATTTTAGACTGTCTGGAAGGGAGCTGGGAGGGAGCAAAAACATGGACCGAATTGGGAAACCCTGATCTAAGGAACTAATCCTGGGGAAGATGATGTGCTTGGCAAATGAATAAAATTCAGTTGAGTCAAGCACAAAGGAGGCACAATTAAGGCCGAGCTGCCTTAAACTCATCCTTCCAGAAGTCCTTCTTGTGTGTGATGGAATGAATGAGCTTGGTCTTCAGCATCTCTTTTGTAGGATAGATGGGCAGATACAGAAGGTTGTGGCACGTAAGTGCCTCTGGGGAGTGATCCTCAGTGAGGTCAGGGCGGCAGTGAACTCTCATGATTATCTGGTCCATTCCCATGATGGGTACTCGATTACATCCAGTCAGAAATACTGAAATCACAAAAGAGCCAGTGTCACGGCTTCAGACGATGTCGAAACAGCTCAACTGAGCTAGACAAGAAAATCTACATTTCCCCAAGCAAAATGAAATACGTAATGTTTTCATCTTTATGCTACTTTTACACAGAGGTGGACAGTTCAGGTCAAGAAAGTAAAAATCTATACCAAGATTTTGTTTCAACCATCCAGTTACCTATAAAGAATCACAGTCACAGAGTTCTCAACTGGTTGGCTGAAACAAAATCTTGGTCTGGATTTTTACTTTCTGGACCTGAACTATCCACCTCTGCTTTTACCTTTTTATATATTAGAGCAATTCACAGTCTCAGTGAATACAGCAAATAATCCATAACTTGAACTTACAGAAGAAGGCCTTTTTCTCATCTTGTGAGAGCTCCTCAAACACCTCCCAAAACATTTTTATGTAGCGGTGGTTCGATTGGTACGCTCTCTCATATACTGAATTCTGGACAGAATGTAAATGGTTACATCATGAAACAGACTCATTGCAAACCCCCTCAAACCCTTTCTGTCTGCTGTTATAGGCAGCGTATTTGTGGGCGATTTGGTTTATCAACCTGTCTGAGCTTCTCCCAGTCATACTCCTCGTTGCCCACCATCAGCTCCATCAGCTCATGAGGCTGGAAGATCTTCACGAAGTAAATGTCACAAACTGTGAAGAAGCCTCTCTTGACCTCACCAAAGATCGTCTCCACCGATTTGTTTAGGATGTAATCCACATAGGCCCTGACAAAGTCATGCCTATGGAAACAAACACTGAAAATAAATCTTCATTCATAAAAAAGCAGGTAGTTGTATGTTGTGTAGGGCAGGGATGGGCAACCCTGATCCTGGACTATCAGTATCCTCCAGGTTTTCCTTCCTACCTGATGAGTTACTATCTGCCTGAGATCAGGTGTGGTTCATCAGAGACCCGGTAGGATGGAAAACCTGCTGGATACCAGCACTCCAGGATCAGGGTTGCCTACCCATGGTGTAGGGTAATAACTGTAAACTAGATATGTCATTTCTAGCTCTGATTTTGAAGGATAAATTCAATTACTCATTATACATGATAAATAAAAACCACTTACTTGTTGGCATTGGTGACAGGCTTTTCTTTTTCAGTGGGATCCAGCTCTACAGTTACACCATCCCAGCTCACCTGGTAAAAAACAAATCCAGCTTTACCAGTAAAGCTATCAAGAAGTACAGCATGTTTAGCTTTATGCCAAAAGAGCTCCAAAAGTAATTCAGTTTTATTCAATTAGCTGTTTGTATTAGCTTACTGAGAAGGTCAAGTCCATTTCTTTGACATCATCACTGTCCTCCAAGATGGTCTTCAAAGTACTATGACAGAATCATGTAAATATTGTCATTAAATTCCTTCAAAACAATGCAATAATGTATCAATCAACAGGTAATTAATAGGAAATACAACCACCAGAGACTGTTTAATAACGTTATGACTTGTACACATACAAACACAACTCACTCACTTTCCAAGTTCAGGGCTGAGTTCTATCAGGTCCTCCAATGTGGGTTTTACATTTAACAGCTTCTTGAATAGAGCTTGGGGGAATGGCAGGTGCACCGTGTTGTCGTTGTGTACAGCCAGTCCACAAAGGACCCCAAACAGGAAGTATATTTTCACTGGATGTTTGGGCTGTTGGTCAAGAGAAACAGAAGGCCTACTCCATGTGTGAAGTTTGCATGTGCCCCCTACATTGTGTTGGTTCCATCTGGGCTTCTCATTTCTTCCGGCAATCAATTAATAAGAAGTTAAGCGAATTAGTGTCCCCAAACCGCCTTCAGTATATGTGAATGGGCCTTGTGATAGACTGGCATCCCCTGTGACTTGTTTTGCCTGAAACCGTCTCCAGCACCCCCTTGTGACCCTGACCAGTAGAAAAGATGGATCCCTATATATTTATACATTATGTAAATATGATAGCTCCTAGAATGTACAAAGCCTCACCTTCACAGGGAACCACACCAACGTTCCTGAATCATTGGTCCAGAACATTCCAGAATTCGGCAAAAACAGCTCCCTGAAGATCTGAAGGAAGAAGTCCTTTCGGTCGAGGAGTGTAAACTCTTGATCTTCCTTCTCCACAAACTTGACCTGGCAAACAAGAAGGGAAAGTGTACAACTAATGAGAAACCTAGAATATACAAATACATGCACAATATTGCTTTTTTTAAGCCTATCTACTTTTTTACCACAAGGTCCTTCTTGAAGTTCTCATGGTCAATGGTGCTGAGTTTCTGGAATGTGTCCTCGATGAGTGCAAAGCGGCGAAGTGGGAGATACAGTGGTGGTGTCACATTGGCCCACATCTGGTACTTCAGGAGTTCCTGAGGTAAGTTAGAGAATAAAGATACATTATTCATCTCCATGGGGAAATTCGGTAGGTTTTGCATATCCCATGTTGCTCTCCATGAGACAACCAAATGGACAAAAGTATTGGGACATCTGGCCATTACACGTACAGGAATTTTTATGACATCCCATTCTAAATACATAGGCATCAATATGGAGTTGGTCCCCTCCTTTGCAGCTATAACAGCTGCCACTCTTCTGGGAAGGTTTTCTGCAAGATTTTGGACTGTGCCTGTGAGAATTTTTGCCCATTCATCCAGAAGAGCATTTGTGAGGTCAGACACCGATGTTGGACGTGAAGGCCTGGCTCACAATCTCCATTCTAGTTCATTCCAAAGATGTTAGACGGCACTGAGGTCAGGCTCTGTGTGGGCCAGTCAAGATTTTCCGCACCAAACCCAACCACATAATTATGGACCTTGCTCTGTGCACTGGGGCACAATCATGCAGGAACAGAAAAGGGCCTTCCCCAAACTGCTACCCACAAAGTTGGTAGCATAGAATTGTCCAAAATTTCTTGGTATGCTGAAGCATTAAGAGTTCTGAGGGGCCTGCCCCAGCCCCTGAAAAACAACCCCATACCATTATCCCTCCTCCACCAAACTTTACAGTTTGTACACTGCAGTCAGGCAGGTAAGGTTCTCCTAGCATCCCCCAAACCCAGACTCGTCCATCAGACTGCCAGACAGAGAAGCATGATTCATCACACCACAGAACACGTCTCCACTGCTCCAGAGTCCAGTGACAGCGTGCTTTACACCACTCCATCTGATGCTTGGCATTGGGCTTGGTGATGTGAGGCTTGCATGCAGCTGCTTGACCATGGAAGCCCATTCCATGAAGCAACCAGCACACAGTTCTTGTGCTGGGGTTAATGCCAGAGGAAGTTTGGAACTCTGCAGTTATTGAGTCAAGAGCGATTTTTACACACTATGCACCTCGGCACTCAGCAACCCCACTCTGTTACTTTACGTGGTCTGCTACTTCATGGCTGAGTTTCTCTTGTTCCTAAACCCTTCCACTTTGCAATAATAACATTTACAGCTGACCATGAAATATCTAGCAGGGAAGAAATTTCTGAAACTGACTTATTGCAAAAGTGGCATCTGACAATGGACAATGACATTCATCTGATGATAAACTCCTTGATACCAAAACTAACTACACTCGCCTAAAGGATTATTAGGAACACCTGTTCAATTTCTCATTAATGCAATTATCTAATCAACCAATCACATG
>JAAGVU020000081.1:1033596-1066254 GCA_011763525.2 Mormyrus iriodes | reverse complement strand
ATGTACCACATGAAGTTTTACATGCAAAGTGCAATGTGCTGTCTCAAAGCACCACACATAAATGCACCTCCATGCACGCATATAAGATTGCATGTCATTTCATGATAAATTTACACATAGAGTTGCAGGCACAAAACATCCATCAAAATTCATGTATTACAACAAATATTTCTACGACTAACACCACAGTTACCGATTTGGGAGTTCCACTCTATTTCAAATTACACTATATCAACGCACACTATACGATTCCTTACAACACTGCAAGATAAACTCTAAAAGAGCTGAGTTGAAGATGTGAAATCTGGCTGGGGGATGACTTCAGTTGAGTGAGTGTGATTCATTTGCAAAACAAAAGGTGTTAATGGTGCTGAAGGGGCAGCTTGTGTCAGTAAAGGGGTGAGGAGAGTCTTGATTTTCCAGGAATCCTAGTGTAAAGGAAAGAAGGGCAATCAGGACTGTTATGTACTTCCTGCCCTGCCCAATACTCCTACGCTGACCCCCTGTTGTCATATCCCAAAAACAAGAGCAAAATTCAGACATGTAGCAAACATGTACTCTTACACATTATGATGCTGACTGCCTGTTTGATAAGCATTAAGTCCCTGAACATGACTTTACAGATTTGCATGATCTCCCAAAAGGCTTTTCGTACAGCTTGTAGTAAGAAGTCTGGCACTGTGGATCAGCATCAATTACCTGCAGATTAAAGGGCACGTCTCCTGCAGATGCAATCAATGCCCAGAGAGACCAAAATATTTGTCCAGGGTAACTATGTCTAAATCCAAACTGCACTAGTAATCTCGCATAATTTTCAGCAATGGTAGTCTATTGACATTTTTTTTTTAAATCTGTACGGCATACTACTTGTACAACTAATGCTTACAAGTAAACAACGGACAATGTCAGTTTCTGAAGCCATGGTCTTCACGTTAAATGATGAGATATGCCAGCCAATTAATGTGCGGTCACATGTCACAAAGTCGATGAGTGACGTAATGTAGTTTATAACTTTATAACGTTTCCCTTACGTTCAACGCAAGCTTATGCGGACTTGTATCCATATCAAATGTTAGAAATAGAAATACAGTTGTCATACTAACATATTATTCATTAATATCACAGAAGCCTATATACCCTTAATAGTTTAAAGTGAAAATCGACGGCTACATTAGAAAACAATCTTTTAATGTTTGTGATGCATCCAAGACTTGATAGACATGTTATGGGTCTTTTATCCATTAAAAGCTCTTGACAAGATGCAAAAGGTCAAGAGATTTAACATTAATACTCATTTAAAATTGGTTTTAAATGTCCGTTTGCCGCAATAAGCACCAGTTCCACAGCTTTACTTAACTCCTAAAAGCGCACAAGCCAGCCCACCATCTGGTCAGTAGAAACCCGTATATTTCTTATCGGTATTGGTGCATCTGCATCGTTCTTACATAAAGGCAGAGCCAAAAATAAAAGCATGCGGTCAAACACGTAGCTGAAAGTATCTACATACACTACCGGTTCCACTTCTCTCGCGCTTGAAGCGCGTGGAATTTCAAACCTTGCGTGAGAGGACGACAAAGTTCAGCGGAGGTTATTCCTACCCTTCGCAGGGAGGATGGAGAAACGATCAGCGTATTTAATAAAGACGTGTTTCTTTATAAGTGCATTTGTACAATCCCATCACGGAAGCTTATGCATTTATATTGATTGGTAAAATAATAGCTATTATTATCATAATATCATAGCTATTATATATAACGAAACGAAATGGCGTGAGAGGCAGGCAGATTATGCTGTCAAACAGGTGTCACCAAGTTTAATGCATAATAATTTAAATGAATCAAACTAAGGCACACCCGACGATCTTTCAATAGTAAGATCTTAGCTATTAGCATTCCTGGAATGCAGTGCGTTTTTGTTGTTATCGACGTTAACAAATCCGTCCATCATACCTGCAGTTGCCACGTGCTTATTCAGATTTCCATCCATCACTCTACTCATCTTCTAACCCCTTGTCCTGGCTTCGCTCACGGGGTATTCTGATTTCTCAATCCCCTTAATTCTGCAACATTTACTGCTTGTTTTGCAGCAAATTGCGCACATGGAATTTTACAAGTACACTACACCATATAACAGAACTTGACCATTTCATATTTTGAGAGAGCTTGACATGCCATATGTTGTTTGAACTATGTTTGAATAAATTTAATTGTATCTGGGAAGTTACTGTGTTCAAGGCACATATTTTACGCTCAAGTTGTTAGATACCACCCGAAAATGTAATTTCGAGGTGATCACCGAGAGCTTTGCTGCATTACATTTCTTAATATTTCAGTTAGTCAAGAATTCTTGCTCATATATTTATTTTAAATATATGATCTGAAATGTCTTCCCATACATATTACGCTAAAACACCAGGGCGCCATTTCGCGATATATAGGCTTAATGATGCAGATAATCAAACCATATTCGGAATTTATCAGTGTAAAATATAAAATTTATTTCTGAATTATGCACAGTGACAAAGTAAAAAAAATCACTGTTACATGTCGCAAATAAATAGGAGGCTTATCGTAAATATAATTTGTTAAAAATCAACTTGGATTTGACTATACTCGACTTTTCACTGTTGAACAGGCCTCTACACCGCGGTACCGTTCTGTCTGCCTCGTTCTGGCTTGACAGTCTCACCATTAACAGGGCTGCCAACTCTCACACCTCTGGCGTGACACTAGCGCTTTCGACTCTCAGGCAAGAAATCTCACGGCATATGTATATTATTCCATTAAAAACCTAAAATTAGCTACATTAAAAGCGTTGGGGCAGTTTGCAAACCCTACAGACTATTTACAAGGTAATAAATCTCTTACATACATGAAAATGGGTGTGCATGTGTGCAGACTTGTATCTCAACCATTATAACCATTAGCTATAACCTTGCATTAACTAGCAGTCCACGCTATTTTCCTAAATTACTCTTTGTAGGGTGGGGGGCTCCCAGCCTTTTGATGTTCGCGGGCCAGTTTACGTCGTAGAAAAAATTCAGAGAGCAGTAAAACGACCGGGGAGTGTGTGTGTGTGTGTGTGGGGGGGGGGGGGGTGTACCGGCGGAACGATCGGCAATTTCATAAGTCTAAATATTTCCATTTTTCAGATGCGGACAAGATGGGCTAACGTGGGGGGCCGTAAAACACATAAAATAGCTCTATATAGCCTAGTCTATTTTCTTGATTTAACCAACCCGTGCGCAAACCATCAGCGTTCCGCGGCCCGGTGGAATACTGGCCACTGACCGGTACCGGGTTGAAAACCTGCATCCTAGGGTATCATCTGTCGTGCTAGTGTACAGGATTGGCACTATTAAAAGGGTGCCATCGGTTATCGTGTATCACATGCTCTTACCTAATTATCAATGGGTGAATTATTTTCTGCGGAGGGCTAAATCCGAGCTTGACCATGTCAGCAAGGACCATTCTCTAAAAATATTATTTTCCCATAAAACCTAAAATAAAAGCCTTTAGATTTAGATTAGATTTATACAATAATGTATTTAGATTTTGCATTAAATAAATATGCATACAGCAATCAATGGAACCAGTTCATTTCAACGTACACATTTAGCCCTATTATTAATTAAAAAAAACGACTTAAACATGAAACTTTAACTTTTTTTGATCAGGCGGGCCAGTAAGAAAATATAAAAATATAGATATGGTCGGCTTTTGGTTTAATACGCCCCACAAGACAAACTGGACCAGTCGAGGTTCGGTACCGTCTGCCAGGGATGGTAACGACAGGGTTGCCAACTTTGGTTCCGCTGGCTGCAGTGAGATTTTCAATTGGAGACGACTCTGCGCACGTATTTACATGTATGTAAGAGTTTTATTACCTTGTAAATAGTCTGTATGATTTGCAAACTGCCCGAACGCTTTTGATGTAGCTAATTTTAGGTTTATAATGGAGTAATATAGATTTCTCGCGTGAGCGTAAGTCTGAAGGCGTGAGCGTCATTCCAGAAGCGTGAGAGTCGGTAATGATGCGGAGCCGGCGTTTCCATCCCACCCCCTATATAAATATCGAGAAGCGCGCTGTTCCGGTATAACCCAAGGGGAGTCAGTTAGGCGAGAGTTTAATCCCACAGAGTCGGGTAAGCGGCTTGCTCATGCCTTACTTTTCACTCAACATTAACATTTAATGGATTTTCGGCATAATATTTTCACATTTAAATATCATTACATAATTATCACACTTCGAGTATGTGACGTGAAACGGGGTTGCACGTATTGATGTGTGCAAAGCGTGTTATTGTTTGTTAATGCTCTTGTGCATGTCGTGTGTAGGATTTGTAGTAAGGCTCTTTTTCGGGAAGAGAGAGGCACAGGGAAGAGTGAATTTTTTGTTGCAGGCGGGTTGTATATCGGCTTCGGGTTACGCTTGCGGCGCCGCTACTTTACAGCGGAAACGAAGGCAACTTTTACGATAAGTTTTGCTACATTTCTAGTTGCGTTATCACAAATACACATTCTAAAAACATTTTCAGGAATATTTACATGAATGCGAAACAGACTAACCTAGCTAGCTGTTTCCGTTTGCACATGCATCCTCGAGTTTGAGTGTGATAAAATCTGCGAAACTTTTCAAATGGAATGTTGAAAAGTATTTAAACTGAATCATGTTGGATAATGGTCATGTGTAATTAAGGTTGTGCCGATTCCATATTTCACATCTATTGGTGTTTTTTCTCTTTGCTTTCTTGATTGTTTTTCATGTGGCAAGTATATGTGAAAGGAAGGGACTGATCGCCTGTTTGTGTCGGGCTGTCAGCTGTTTTGCGCTTCCTCGATCACGCCAACTAATTTTCTAAATGGTTAGAAACACTAACAGTGCGGACACTGAACGGGGTGCTGAGTTAAACTATTAATTTCTAACGGCACCATTTTGAGAGAATGATCCAGGCGGTATTATTTATTTAGCATAAACACCGTTCACTTATTTAAACGGTTATTATGTAACGTCGGTGAGATTTAAGAACAACCAATAGATATCAGTATGAAAAACAAAAGTGAAGTATTTTGGATGGCCTGGCTAGTGGGAAAGGTTATGACAGGGCTCCAGACTGGGACCATTTATTCGAATTCTGCGACCATTTTTGGAGACAGTGCGACAAAATTTTGTAACTAGGCGACTCGCAGTTTAAAAAAAAAAAATCGAAAACATCCTGCAATATTACGTGAAACACCAGGAGCCTCTTTCACGACGTAGGATTTTTGCTTGGTCGGATAACTTGTTGGATTTAAAGTAGCCTGGGCTAAATGTAAGTGACCAAAGAAAGTCACTGTAGTCTGCACTACCTTAAATCCGACAAGTTATCCGGCTAAGCAAGAAATCATGCTTTGTGAATCAGCGAGGATTGGTGTGCAGTCTGTCTGGGTATTGGTAGCACCGATTCTAAATTAAGTATTTTTAAAATATTTTTAAGAACAGGGAATTCAATAAGACATTTGAATTACAGTTCCACTTATCGATTCTTCACGCGCATTTTTGATCAGCTTTGTAAGGATTAAAGAGAATAAATGCAGTATTTTATTGAAGCGTTTTGACAATTTTTGCTTGTTTTAGCCTATTATTTGAACCAGATTCGGTCATCGGAATCAGATTTGGAAACGATATCTAATCGATACCCAACCCTACTGGTGCATGTGAGGGAGTGATTAGACCGGAGAGCTAATGCGAGGCTCTTGTCATAGCAATGCAGGTTGGCGATCATTTTGAGCAGGATGTCAGTGTCCAGTCCAAAAGTATTCTCACTCACTCTTGACAAGGAAACAAATTTGGCGTTTGTTTAAAACGGCACCATTTAATCATATTTAACGCTTAGACCACTACTTTGACTTTTTTTTTTCCTTTTAAATAAAACACCACAACGTTTTTGTAAAGTGTATGTTTATAACCAAAGCATTTATCAGTGATAGTTAAGACTGATATTTTTGTGAATGTGTTGCATTGCTCTTAAAATTCAGTAAGGAGCACCAGTTCTACTTTTGGGAAAAGTTAGTCTGGAGCTCTGTTATATGATCAGTTTCTTATCTTACAAACCACTGGAACCTACAATGTTTCCTTGAGTCTAGGTTGTCCTGAAGAGTGCGACTCCTCTGTCATTTATAAAAAGGAGTCTACTTTGGCATGTTTACCTGAATTTGATGTTCAAGGCATGATCTTTTTCTGACTGACTTATCTAATATCTGTGCGATTTTGCATGTTAGGTTGATGCGTCTGATTTGTCTTTTTTCTGCAGAGTTGAGTCCTCACAGATCAGTACTAAAGTTTTATGTTTCTTTAAATCATTCTTATGCTGGACTGTCACTTGTGGTTAGTTTTTGCAATAGTTTTATAGCGTTTCCATCTTAAAAAGACCTTGTGAAACGAAGTGTATAAAACATTGTACGGGAAAACGTGTCTCTCTCTCTGTCTGTCTCTTACTTACTTACGAAATATGCTCATCTACTGGCCCCACAGGGGGAAACTGAGAGGATGGAGGGGTCAGACCAGGTGAACGTCCCCTTGGAGGAGGCCATAAATGCCAATGGCACCCCCCAGCCAAAGATCATTACAAAAACCAAGATGCCACATGGGTCCACCGTCAGCTTCCACAACATCCAGTACCAGGTGGAGATTAAGATGGGTCCCCCGTGCAAAAGGAAGTGCATCACCAAAAATGTCTTGGTCGACCTGAAGTGAGCATCGCCCAATCTCATCCGTGCTGTGCCTTCTGCATCGTACTTCTCTTGTGTAGTGGCAAGAAGATAGACACACCTAGTGTGTGAGGGTAACTGACCAGATTCCAATGAAATTAGCTTTGCAGGATGTCACTGAATTGAGGGAAGGAAGCTATGGCTGTACAGCTAATCCCCATTATCTTTATTTGGAGCAGTCAGTCCATTAAAGGAGCAGTTCACCCCACAACTGAAAGGATATATTTTGCCGGGGGGAGGTCGTGCTCGTATCGTCTGTGATACCGCAGTGATACACTTGGTGTGTGGAGCTAGGTAAAAGAAAAAGGTTCCAACACTAAACTGCTCACTACAAGGTCTGTGGATTATTTTTGATAACTGGGTCATGATTTCTGGTAATGGACGTTGCTGTTGAATTTTTGAAATGTATTTTTCTACTGCTTCAGTCACTACAAAAAGAATGCCATTCGCTCCCATTATATTCCAGAGAAGCCTGACAATTCTAGGGCTGATATCTCCTAACTAGACAAATCCCAGCAGAATGACCTGGATGGATGGATAGCACTGAAGCCCCTATAAAACATATATGTAAAAAAATATTTTTTTAGTTTTGGGGTGAACTGTTCCTTTAAGGGAGCCAAGGCGATCCAGGTCCTCTATCTTCAGCTAGTAGCTAAGTGGGTGATGATGCGGTGTTTTGTTGTTACTTCACTCTGCTAGATAGGGTCTCCTCTGTGTCCCACTCTACTTGCCATTGCAGTGAATCTTCGGAGGCTGTGCCAACGTAGCACAAAAATCAGGGCCACATTTGACCCCCAGAAAATGAAATGGCCCTACCGATATCAATACATCCAGTTCGTTCATATTTACTATATTTATGCAATATTTAGATAAATAGCTGGTATTCTTTTCTACGGTGTTAATTATACAATATTAATCATGTTTTCTTGGTTATAATCCTTTAATTAAAACCATTTTACAGGCAGACAGAGATGTGGTCACATGATACAATCCTTTCAATTAATCTTTACTGGGATGCATTTTTTTCCTTCCCCAGTTAAGGAATTTGAAAATCACCGACAAGCAAATATTACTGGTATCATAACTGTGTAGTAGGCCATGGGTTGTCACCAAAAACTGTCTAGTCACTTGTTTACTAGTTAAACCTGCCAAGCATTTGTCACATCTCACGAGGTGTGTGTAAATGCATGCATGAATATTTTTGGTATGACTGTGTCATCTTTGGCACTTATAAAACTTTAAAATGCATAAGAAGATGAAGTGTTTGCAAACAGAATAAGCCGGGGTTCTCTGCTAGTACAGGGTGAAAGGCCACAGCCTCCATATAACGTGGTTAGATAACAGGTCCCATGGGTAATTATCTTGGTGATCTCGTTCTCCTCTGATCTGATCAATATATTATGACAAAAGGTAGCTTGAGGTAACTAAGATAAGGACATTTTTTTCCAGCCGATTTGTGACTGATGTTGTATGCTTGTACTTGCAGTGGAATCTTGAAACCGGGTCTAAATGCAATTTTAGGACCGACAGGAAGTGGAAAATCCTCGTAAGTACCTTCGTGAAATGTGTACATAAGCCAGATTCTAAGGGGCAGTTCATTTTGATGTGCCTTTCTAATTTTTCTGTACAGTAGTGCTATCCCACCTTTCAGCAGTTGTATATGCTTGGCCTGATTTTACGCTTGTCTTGGTATCCCTGAGGTTCCTGGATGTCCTGGCAGCCAGGAAGGACCCCAGTGGGCTCACTGGGGAGGTGCTGATCGATGGGGCCCCCCAGCCACGAAACTTCAAGTGCCTCTCGGGTTATGTTGTCCAGGTATGGATGAGGAAGAGAAATTTCTCCCAATTTAGACACTAGGCTGGTAGAGATGTATGCTTTGGCTGTTTTGTGTAAAAATAAATTATGCTAAGAGGTGACAGAAGAATAATTAGATTTTAAATACTGTGTTTTTTTTTATTTACAAGTGAATAGTTACATGGTGGAGGGAGGGGCCGCAGATGGTAAAAATGTGGAAAATCGGAGAAGTGCATTTTGGTTGTTTTAGTTATTGGTACATGAATGGTGTGAGAGGAGGCTTGGCATTGTTGTGGGCTGACAAAGACAAAAGATAATGGTGGCAGGAAGTTCTTAGGTAATACATACCTAAGGGTGAGCCAGACAAATAGTGCAGGGTCATGGCATGAAGTGAAAGCAGCTCTGTGAAGTGGGGAGACAGTTCTAAGCAATGTTATTGTTCAGATTTTATTTAGTTTTATATTATTCTCAATTTTCGTTTGAAATAGTTTAGTTTTTAGTGTTTTTTTTGTTTTAATTATGTATATTTTTTTTTAGTTATTTAGTTGTTATATATTTTACTTGCAGTCAAAGTTTCAGTAATTTTATTTCTAGGGATGTTGTAGAGCTATTATGTGTTTAATCTTTAGAGAATCCTACACGAATACAGTGTATATTTGTTACGGCGGGGCTTGGCAAAGGAAAGCGGGACGATTCACAGAGCGGCTCACCACAAACAAAAGACTTTATTAAACTCAAAAAGGACACAAAGGGGAAACCAGAAAATAAACAGACCGTGAGGGGTCAAAATCAAAACGGGTAATACAAAGAAACTTACAAAATTAAATCTAAAACTAAATGAACTCTAAGCAGGCAACTGCAGTAAAACTGGGAGCAAGACTGGGAGACACACACAATAACTATTACAATGAGGGCAGGCACTTAAATCTACACAGATAACAAGGGCTAGCAAGGGGCAGCTGTGGAACATAACCAAAAACAATCAGTAAAGGTACAGGGCAACAAGCAACAGGTGGAATTAGCCAATTAAGTACTGGAACTAGGGAACATTTAACAAACACTGAGGGCTAACTACACTAGGAGAGACTAGGAACAAAGGTACAAACGGCACATAATTAAACAAGGCACGAGCAGGGTAGACCAAAAAACAGGGACACAAAGCAAGGCCGTTGAAAAAACAATACTGAACCCTAAGGATAAAATAAAACCTAGATGCATTAAACAAAAGGTGAGGCAGGCCTCTTGCCATCCTCGAACTCATGACTGGAGGGGTTTAGCCTCTGAGGTGCACACTCCACCCATTGAGCTATGCAGTGGCCCAGGGAGCAGGGAAACCATTAGCGACTGAGAGGCTATAAGACAGAGAGGGAGAAGCAGGATGGTCAGCGACACCTGCTGGCCAAATGGGGACAAGACGTATGGGAGATGGTCAGACAGGCACATAATTTTAGAGAGTAAGGATGTATATGATCTATAAGTCACATTTTCTGGCGGTCTGGTACATTATCTTCACTGATGCTTTTAAGGCAACTTGTGAATTTTACCTATTTGTTCAGATGCATATAACCTGGATCAGTTCCAATTAAGGGCCTTCTAGAACTTAAACCAAACATTCCTTAACCACTGTGCTACCTGTACGGTGTAGATTTTTCATTTTGATTGAAATACTGAATACAGAAATCAGACCTGGATGCCCTCCCTACCAATAAATTCCCTCCTCTGTGTGGGTGAGTTCTGTTGACCCTGTAGATCTCATTATTTTGCCTCTTGGTAGCCTGGAGGGGCGTGTTGATAGTGCGACTCTGTGGTCCCACAGGATGACGTGCTAATGGGCACACTCACCGTAAGGGAGAATCTCCGCTTCAGTGCCGCCTTGCGGCTCACCAACTCCGTGAGCCAGAAAGAGAAGGATGCTCGTGTGGCTGACCTCATCAAGGAGCTGGGCCTGACCAAAGTGGCTGACTCTAAGGTAGATGTTATGTCCTGCAGCCCCTTGGAAGTTCGAGTCGCATGAATGTGCATCTCAGGAGGTGCCTTCAGACCATAGCTGCTTTGCTATGCAGGTGGGGACACAGATGATCCGGGGAATCTCCGGTGGGGAAAGGAAGAGAACTGCCATCGGGATGGAACTCATCATTGACCCTTCAGTCCTGTTCCTTGATGAGCCAACCACTGGTCTGGATGCCAGTACTGCAAACTCTGTCCTCCTCCTGCTGAAAAGGTACTACCAGGATCTCCCAGTTAACTAGTCAGTCAGACTGCTACATCAATTGACTTTTGACCTTAATCTGTTACCTGTCATTTTGGGATTTTTGAGTTGTTTCAGAGATTCAGTTGTAATTTTCTTTTCCCCCTCTAGAATGTCCAGCCAGGGACGCACCATTATCATGTCCATCCACCAGCCACGTTATTCCATTTACCGGTTATTTGATTCTTTGACTCTACTAGTCAGTGGCAAACTAGTGTACCATGGACCAGCTCGAAGTGCTTTGGAATACTTCACTAATATCGGTAAAGCAGGCTGAAAGAATTTATACAAAAAATCTGTCCCCAGAACACATCGATTGATGTGTATGACTGAGGGATTTGTTTTTCAAACCCTTGGCACACCACAACAGTTTCTGAATCTTCCAATGCAGGGTATCCCTGTGAAGTCCACGATAACCCAGCCGATTTCTTCCTGGATGTCATCAATGGAGATTCCACAGCATTCTCTTTGACCAAAATACAGAGTAACGAAGGTGCATGTGTCCGCTGTCATAAAATGCAATAAATGCATATGTGCTATGTATATAATGTATCATAATATCATTTAAATATAATACTTCAGCTGGACAGGAGATGGGTTTGGAGAAAGGTCATTGTACAGTATATTAAAATGTACACTGAAATTCTTAACGAAAAACAAGTCCTTTGTTTAAATGTGAATTTAATTAGTCAGCTGACTAAAGCTTAGCAGACTACAGATGCTCCCCGGGTTCCGATAAACCTATCGTAAGGCGAAAACGCATTTTAATACGGTAACCTAACAGACGTCAGAGCCTAGCCCATCGCCTACCTTAAATATGCTTAGAACACATACCTTAACCTACAATTGGGCAAATTAATCAACACTATCTCATGTAATATATTGAATAATCATACCCATCGTAAAGTCGGACCATCGTAGCCCAGGGAGCGTCTGTAAATACTGACCAGTGCAGCCTCTAACGGCACTGAAAATGGAAACCTGAGAGCCTAAAACAAGGGGTCGTCTGCTGGGATGTATTTTTACTTTTTAACTGATTGGTGTTCGCTGTCATGCTGCTTTACCAGACTTGGACCTGGAGAAGACAGAGTCCCAACTGACCGTAGAGGAGCGTCTGGTGAGCGAGTTCCAAAACTGCGCTCACTTCCGGGACACACAGGAGGAACTGGAGAAGATTCTCCAAGGCAGAGATTACAGCGGCAAACCAAAGTCACGCACCATCACCTACAACACCTCCTTTTTTCAGCAACTTTACTGGGTTCTCAAGAGAGCATACCGGAACCTCATGCTGAATCCCCAGACCTCCATAGCTCAGGTACACTTCTTCACATTGAAAACGAATAACACTTTGGCTGACAGGGGGAGCCGTGGTTAAGGTACTGGCCGTGGGTAGCTAGATTGTACCACGAGGCAACATTTTACAATGTTAAGTCCTCTGTAAGCAGAATTTCTGAATATCTATAGCTCTCGCTACTTCTAAACTGGTCCAAAATGTTTTGAAAGTTCTAAGCAGCTACTGGACCAATATCTCAAATTCTACATCAAAGTGACAAGGAAACGGCAGGTGGATTTAGTCACTAATGGCCTTATGACTGGATTTAGCCAAGTAACCGACTTGAGTAATCGGTGTTAATTAGGGAGTTCTGTAATCAGACACATTACACCGGGAGAATTTGTGCTTGTTACGGACCTGTTGAGACCAAATGTCATCAGTTATACTCACCCTAAGAATTATTAGCTCAAAATAAAGGCTCAAAATAAAGCTTAATAACCCCAGTCTTCACTAAGTAGCTTTTGTGACCTTGATGTCGGATCTTATGGCAGAATTCAAAGCGATGCGTCTCCCTAAAGTGCTTAATGACCGCGTGGCCTGTCACATGACGGGCCCGTGACCCTTTCGGCACTTCCATTTGCTGGGAACTGGGTGGAAAAGGACTTAACCTTTTTAATGCAGCCTTTCACCCTGGGAACCACGATTGAGACAGTAATACGGAAGTGCAGTGACGGGACCAGGTGGAGGTGGTGCTCATTTAATGTGGGGAATTCCCTGCTCTTAACATCAGAAGCAAATGGGCAGAGTGATCTCAGCTACGGTACCAGTCAAAAGTTTGGACACGCCAAGCTGCCTACACAGGAGAGTGATGGTGTCGCATCACATGACCTGGCCTAAATACAGTAGAAATGGTTTGATCAGAGTGTGAAGGAAAAGCAGCCAATGAGAGCTCTGAATATATGTGGAATCTCCTTGAGCACATCTGGAAAAGCATCCCAGGAGGCCACCTCATGAAAGTGGCTTAGAGGAGAATGTATGGTCAGCCAGTCCCTAGAGCAATTGGGGTTAAGGGCCTTGCTGAAGGGCGCAATGGTGGGATCACTCTGCCGACCACGGGATTTGAACCAGCAACGTTCTGAGTCCCAACCCACATCATTCCCCCCCGCCAACAAATTAAATTTTTTAAACTTTTTTTGGTCAGTGCAAAATTCCATATACGTTATTTTATCATTCTGATCTCCTTATTCCAAAATGTAGAGAATAGTACAAATAAACCTATGAGGAAGTGTGTCCAAACTTTTGACTGGTCCTGTACATCCGATTCTACCATAAAATTTTAAAATATTCACCAAAGTGATTGAATTTTTGTTTTTGAATATGTGCACATCAAATTTAAATGTGCTTTTAAGTAAATCTGATTACTTAGTCCTGTGTTTTTAAATGGACATTGAAGATCTTTTTTTTTTTTTTTAATTTAACATTGGTTTTTGTTTAATTTCCTTAGTTTTCTCCCCCAGAAGCCTTGTTGAAAGCCAGCTAGCTCGGGGACACACGCCCTTTATATAACCAGTGTCTTTAAAACAGTGGAGAGTGTGTTGTTTGATTTGCACATTCCAAACCTGCCCCCTCGGCCTACTTTCAGTTTCGATACAAGCACCACTGTTGTGATATTGTACCTCTGTCTTCAGATCGTGATAACCACTATCCTGGGTCTCATAGTTGGAGCCATATTCTTTGGAGTTAAGAGCGACCAGAGCGGTATCCAGAACAGGTTTGTTATTTTTATGCATTTTCAGATGCATACACCCCCCCCCCCAAGGCTGTAAATTTGCTTTTTATTTTTCCAATGACCAGCTGAGGAATAAGGAATATCAGTGTACAGGCCTCAGAGACTGGAGCTGGGTGTAGCTACATCCCAAGCGTTCGTTTTAGGGTCATATTTAAATATGGCCATTGTATCTTTGGAATATTTTTACTTTTGTGGCCCGATTTTATTTACTTATTTTTATTTGCTCTTCATCCGAGTTGTCCGACACATTTTGGTAGTTAGTTAAGTTTATGATGGGTTCACACCTGTCCCTGTCGACCTTTCAGGATAGGAGTCCTGTTCTTCATCACGACAAACCAGTGCTTCAGCACCCTGTCAGCAGCTGAACTCTTTATCACAGAGAGGAAACTCTTTATGTAGGTATTATTGATCTCCCAAGGTTGTGTACTCCTGCTACTCACTGATTTAATCATTAGTTTTTAATGTTAATGTAGGGGTCCTTCCTAAATAAAAAATATAGTGGCATGCATTTCCCTAATTCCGAAAATCATATTGGATGCCATGAGCTCTAGTCACTCCTGGATCAGAAATGCAAAGTGTTGTCCCAGGCCAATGGATGCTGAAATGTTCTTTTCCTAGGCATGAGTACATCAGCGGTTATTACAGAATTTCGGTGTACTTCGTGTCCAAGATCATGTCAGACATCATTACCATGCGGACCATTCCTGCCGTCATCTTCAGCTGCATACTCTACTTCATGATAGGTGTGGAACATACGTCAGGAACATGATGATACCAGACGAATAGTACTTGCTTGAAGGTTCAAGCTTCCAGGGACCTACTGTGCCAAGTTTCTCTGAATTTGCTGTTTCTCCGTAGGGCTAAAAAAGACTGCGTCTGGTTTCTTCATCTTCATGTTCACCGTGATGATGGTGGCCTGGACGGCCACGTCTATGGCGTATGCCCTCTCGGCCGACCAGAGTGTTGTGGCCCTAGCCAACATCTTCTTGACCGTGATCTTTGTGTTCATGATGGTAAACCCCCGAAACGATTTCTTTTTGAATCGAAGCTGACAGAATTCTCCATGAACAGGGGAGTACATGATGGTATCCACCATTTGAAATCAGAACTGCTCTCTCCTCAGATCTTCTCCGGTCTTCTGGTAAACCTTCCTAGTGTCATGGACTGGTTGGAATGGTTGAAGTACTTCAGTATCCCTCGCTATGGTCTGACAGTAAGTATAGATGGGACCCTTTGGATTGATTATGGAGGGTGTGTTTTATGTGACCCTAAAAGTGTAGCTGGTATATGTATTTCTATTCCTTACCAGGCTCTGGAAATCAATGAATTTACTGGGCTGACGTTCTGTGGAAACTCCACGACCTCAGCTGTTTCTGCCGGGATGGCTGGCTGCAACATGACGGCCACTAGTGTGATGTAAGAGGTTTTGCTGTGAGAATTACTGTCATCTTGGCTATATGTTTGCACACAGATTACTGAATTAGCATAAGAGAAGTTGCAGCAATGTCTCCTGTTGCTGCAGTTAGGCATCTTTGTAGTTCCTTGAGATAGCACTCGCCTACAAACGCACACATTAATTTCTATAGGCATAACCTTAATCCTAACTATGATAACCCTCACCCAGCCCTAACCGTAAGTAACTAAACAAAATACCAGACTTTTGGCATTTTTAGGGTTTATTTGCTCTTTGCTTGTTTAGAGTTTTTCTAAAACTGAGGTTTATTTTGTGGGGACCTGAAGTCTCCACAAGCTGAAAAGTAACAGGTTTTACCATCCCTACACTGTGGTAAATACACACTGAACTGTCAACCCTCTGACTTAAACCCTGTTCTATTCTCACAGGTGCACTGGTGAGCAGTTTCTGAATTACCAAGGAATTGATTACTCAACTTGGGGCCTATGGCAGAACCACCTCGCCATGGCAATAATGATCATTATTTTTCTGATTATTACATACTTGAAGTTACGCTTCATTAAGAAATTCTCATAAATGCGGTTGACCATTCATCCAACAATCTCCATGGTCCACGGCTTGTAGCTGACACTGTTACTCTCAGGAGGCAGCTTGAGGAGAATGAGATTAGCTCCTCCACAAAGGTCTCACTTCCAGCTGAAAGACTTTAAATGTAAAAAGCTTTTAAAACAGTTTTTGTCCTTTGCATACATTCTTATTTATGCTGATTTACAATGTATGGGCTATCACTTCCAGCTGAAAGACTTTAAATGTAAAAAGCTTTTAAAACAGTTGTCCTTTGCATACATTCTTATTTATGCTGATTTACAATGTATCGCCTATCACTTCCAGCTGATAGAAATAAGCTCTTTATTTTAGTATACATGTTTACTCACATCTTATGGATATTTAATGACTAGAACTATACACCTTCAATTTGTATAGAAGGCATTTTGTTATATAAACTGAAGATATGGCACTTTTGTATTATGAAATCAACCAAGAAGCTTATCTGCGTATGTGTGCATCCCTTGTGCATTTTAAGTCTGTCATTCAGCTCTCTAGCTCAGGGCTTACTTCAGCTGGCTGGCAGGTGTTGAGTTCTACATTCCTGTCATTACCCCCACACCCCATCGCTCTACTCATTACATTTTCCATAGCCATATCACTCCAACCACACCCAGTTCCCGGGGCAGGCCTGGCACAGTAGCCCATGGCCAGCACCGTTTGCATGCTCCATCACAGAATAGCGCAGAGGAAAGAATTAAGTCCAATTAAAGTCGGAGGAGGTAAGGTGAGGGTGCTACCCTTCCGTAAACCATCAAAAGAAAACTGGAGAACACGAGAGGGTATTTTTTAAAAACTCCTTTTAATAGGTCACTAAAAAAATATACATGATTAGACTAGAACATACCACATGGTATCGTACAGTCATTTATAGGAGTTTCCCATGAAACTACATGCACTTCAAATTGAAGTTTGTTAAAGGCGTCATGCATAAATCATTACAGAGTAACAGCTTTGTAAATATGACAACCTATGCGCCACACGTGGGGCTGTGTTACACAGATGGAGGAAGGCGAAAGCCGCGAAAGGCAGAATGCAGGAAGCTGATGAGATTAACCGGTGAAAAGCTTTTAACTATCCTGTCTCGGTGCATAATTAGCCGGGTTTGCAGGAATTTGTCTATAAAGCTCATGCTCTATAATCCTCAAATTTAAAACGCCGAAGCTAAAAAGCATACAGTGCGCCTTTATCCATAACAATCGAGTATACTTTTTCCCAGCCCAGCACCCACTGACCATCCTTCAGCAATATTTTGATTAAAAATGAACATCAAAAAAAAAAAAGTCTGCAGCCTATAGATCAGGGGCGAGAGTATCGACAGCGCTTGTGCACACTTGCTTTGGGGATTTCGGCATTGCGGCTTCCTTCCCGTTTGGAGCGTACGGTCAATGCGAAGGATACAAAGTGACTGCCATCACTAAAATTAGCTCACGTCCACATCAATTCAAGTTCACCCTCATTACAGTTCACGGAAATCAACTGTAATAATGTACCGTCGTAATTTCAAAGTTTTAAAATAATTTAATTTCAGTACTTTAGTAAATACTTCACGATTTGCAAACAACTGAGGTGCAAGCCAGGTTTAATAAGCTGATTTAATTTGGAAAAATAACACATTTCAGTGCTTAGGGGAACCACAATGATAACAGCCGAGGTGATTTTATAGGTGTGCGCCGATGTTACCCCCCGGGTCTGGGCCTTCGGTCGATTGAGAGGACGAGGGGCGGGATCCACGGGGCCGGGGGTGACCCCCGGTGGTAAGCACCGCCCCCAGCTGGTGGCTGACCTGCGAGCCTGCGTCGTCTGACTCCCAGCGCTCCAGCTCTTCTCTCACCAGGCGCTCCATCTGCTCCCTGTGCACCTCGCTCTCTCTCCCCACCCGCTCATCCTTCCCAAAGTAAAGGGGAGTGGACACCAACGAGTATTAGTCCTAACCCCACTTGATGACAGCCCCCCCACAGAGCTACCTACCTCCATTACCCCGTCCAGCAACCGGCCCAACACATCCCGCCTCTTCAGCTTGGCTCGCTCCATAGCCTCCAACTTGACGATGACTGCATCCATCTTGGAAACGATGCTACCGATGGAGTGTTCCATGCGGTCCACACGGCGCACCAGCCTATTGGAGCAACAGAGCCCACAGGGTCACATGCACAGAACAGCCAGAGGTTGCTCAAGGTCACAGACACACACAAGAACTTCAGAGTGCAAGTTGCACAACTGGATCAAAACACCAAAACTTACACTTGGAATTCTTCATAGGAAACACCTCCCGAGCTGCTGCCACGGCGACGGGAACTGTGGCCACTGTCCTCATCATCATCTTCCTCTGAGTCATCCTGACTGCGCGGAAAGCTCCGCCCACTCACTGGACGGGCTAGAGAGCTGCGCTCCAGCTCAAGGTCCTCCTGGTGTGGGTAGATGGATGCACACAACGAGAACACTCATTTGGACTGGCATGATGTTAATACACCGCTACCACTCAAGCTCTGTTTCAGTGACCAAACTAATGGACTGTCCCTTTGAAGACAGCTGGGGCCATCACTCACTCTCTCCTTCTCCAAGTCATCCCTCATCTGCTGGTGTTCATGCTCTGTAAGCTCCTCATCTCCGTCGTGGTCATACTTGGCGAAGATGGCTTCAATTTCTGCATCGGTGTGCCCTTTCCTGGTTAGGCAACAATCAATCTCTCTCAGTCTATGGGAGTCCCATTGCTTTTAAAGGTGTCATCTACTTGGGGGAAGGAGTATGGAGACCTGGACTTGTGGTCAATGCAGTCTCACCCTTTCAGATCCTGGCGCAGCTCGTCGAAGTTCAGCTTCCCTCCAGCATGCCGGAAGCTCTCAGAGATGTCGTCCACTGTGGTCTTCTTCAGCCTGAGCTTCACCATTGCCTTGTTGTAGCCCTGCAGCCATAAGCTCATCAAAGAATGTCCTACAAAGACCTTGAATGGCTACCATACATGTGGCCTACTTTGATACAGAACTCATATTCATGGTGGTACCTTCTTAATGAGGTCAGCCAGCTCCATTTCAGACTTGTGTTGAGCCATGTCAGCTTTTACTTCAGAGTAGGTGTCATTTATGATGGCCAAGAACATATTCTGTAGAGATGGGAAGAGCCAATGTCATTACCAGGGCAGGGCCAGACGTTACTTTCACTACTGCACTGTTTCTTAGGGTCAGTCAAGAAGCAGTTAGGACACGCTAGGAGCCTAAAGCAATTACTGTGATGTGAGAAATTTGACCAAAATGTTCAAGTCATTCTTGTTCCCAGGTAAATGGCGTGCATGTCAACTCAACGCCTACCAGTAAAATGAAGATGACAAAGAAGACGAAGGTAGTGAAATAGATAGGCCCCAAGATTCGGTTGGCCTCTTCAATTTTGGAGAACTCAAAGTCACCCAGGATGATGCGGAACTGAGTGAAACTACAAAAGAAGGACAGTATCAAAATAACTGATTACTAATGCAACAAATTAAGCCTAATAACACCTGAGACAGAGAGGTTAATGCCCACAAACCACACTTTAATTTAGTCACAATTTGGGTTGCAAAAGGGCGGAAAATTTTCAGTAAGTTTCTGGAAACGTTCCAGAAACTTTCCTTTCTATGGGAAGTTAAGCTGGGGGATTTTGGAAACTTTCCATGGGACCTAACAGGAATATATGGGAATTAATGGAAATTAACTGGTCATTTATACATACCATACAACCGTACCATATTCAAACATAAATATGAACATTTTGTTTTCTCATAAGCAGACACGCATGCAAACATTTCTAATACAAAGTTTTGACTGATTAATTTGTGAGCAGATCTTTGATTCTTTCATTGAACAACGAAATGATGTTTTTTTCCCAACTACACTTAAGTTCCCTGTTAAAGGCTAACCTGTAATTTTTCAAATTTCCAGTTTATTCCTGTTAAGTCCCAAATATTTGTGTTAATTCCTATGGAAAGTTTCCAACTTTGAAAATTCCCAGAATTTTGCGACCCTAGTCACAATACCACATAGCACCTAAACCAGGTATCGATCTTGCCGGGATGTTCTTGGGTCTGAATACTGAACTGCGGTACTCACATGCACGCCTTGAAGGTGCTGAAATCGTTGACCTGCGTCCCGAACACGAGGTAGGCCAGCTGGGCGTAGGCGATAAATATAATGAAAAACATTATGGCGAATCCCACGATGTCCTTGGCGCAGCGAGACATGGTGGTCGATAACTGGCTCATTGTCCTGTTGAAGTTGATGAATTTAAAGAGCTGCAACAAACAAAGACACCGAGTGATTTCTAACAGCGAGCAGCAATGTATTCCCTTGAAGAAAATGGATATTGATGAACCGATGCATAATTAGATACCGCTTTTACCAAAGATTTTTAAAACAAGGACGGCAGGTTCAACATGAAATAATTTTTATAAACAATGGGAAGACAAAAAAACCTAACCTTGATCCAGGAGAAGAAGACAATGACAGCTGCTAGACCGTTGAAGTGAAATTGCAGATTGGCCATCTGCTCAATGCTGGGGTAGGTGTCGTGGTTTTCCAGAAGGCTCTGACTGCTCACCGTGGACATTCTGTAAATGCTGATGATGATGGCAGCGACGCTTAACTGTGGGAGGATGCGAAAGAGAAATAGGAGCTGTCTGAATGCAAATGGAGAATTACAGCATGAGGGTTCAGATGGAGTGTGATGCCCCCCATAATGTGTTTAATATTGGTGAATGGGTTTCAGCTGGAAGTCGCTTGCCATAGCACACCCACCAGAACAATGAGCACATCCAGGCAGTTCCACACGCTTTTGAAATACTGGAGTCTGTGTATGCGAATCTCCAAGGCCTCCTCCACAAAGTAGTACATGATGAAGAAGCAGAAGGCCACCTCGCAGGCCGCGATGACGTAATCCCAGCTGGACACGTAACGGGTCAGCTTGATTGTCTGGAACTGCGAAGAGGTCACAGCGCCCCCAGTGGCCGGAAACTCCACCACCAGCCTGTCGATGGAAAACGGCCCCAGGATAAGAGTACCTTCCTGTACCAGAGGATTTGGACATAAACCGTAGAGGCAGCATGACACACAGACAGCCTGCATTACTTGGCGATGCAAAAGAGATTGATATTTCTGTTGTAGACGGAGAAGTCGATGAACACTGCCCGGGTGCCCCGGCCTATCCACAGGTTGGTCCTGAGCAAGTGTAGCAGTGTAGCTGTCGCCTCCCTGCTGCGTGACAGGTCCTGGTAAAACCCTCCCCCGCTGTAGGTGGCGATCTCCCCAGTGTAGCTGCTTCCGTTCGTGAGAGCTGCGTCCGTGTACACCCACCTGTTAGACAGACCATTCACTAAAGCTGCTATTTGAAATTCTTACCAAACCATCATTAAGGTTTATTTCTATCTCAATAAAAACAGTCGAATAAAACATCATAAATGCATCTCTTCTCCTATCGCTGAACGTAACTATTTTGACAAAACCCTCCACTCAACACCTAGCTTAGTGTTCTACACCTGTTCATATTTACATTTTAAAAAATGGTTCTGATCGCCCCTAGCTTTACATCTGTCTTCAGCAAGCGGCCCTTTGCGAACGTACGCGGTTCCATTCTTGAGCCCAAACGGAGATGTGTCCTCGTTGGCAGTGGAGTACAGGCCATAGCATTCCGTCACCTCATCCTTCAAGTCTTCATGGACATAGCAGGAGCCGTTCCTCACTTTCACCTGCCTCAGTCGCGGGACCCCCAAAAGGAGGCTCTCGTAGTAGATGAAGCTTTGATTGTCAGAAAGAGTCTTGTTGTTGTACCAGCCCTCCCGGTAGAGTCCATTAAGAAGTGGTCCCTCTGTAAACTGAAAATGCAGCTTCTTTGAACATTATCTACGACTGCAAACATACAGTTATAACTGTACTTATGGGCAGTTACCTGAGTCTTTCTCCACCATTTCCCCCCGCCTAAGAAAACCAATATCATCTTACAGTTTGATGACTGTATTCAAATGACTTGCTGCACTTGAAAAAAAGAATTCATACCTTCCAGAACTCATCCATGGATGCAAGATTTCGAAAACTGGTCGTATCGCAACTTGACAACTGCGTGTCCAGGAACAACTGTGTCATGACTTTGGTGTAATAGTACATACTGGAGCTCACCATGCCGTAAGTCACTGCAGAGGACAGAGCCGGCAGAGAGAGAGAGAATTCATCTAGGCAAAATTCTGAGTGGTTAATTAAGATGCAACTGGCAAACCCATGCTGTCCTTGTTGAAACAGATAATGCAAGATCAAACACCTCCCATTAAGATTTGTGATGTACCAGGGAAGGTGTAAAAGATTTAAAAAAAAGGTATAAACTTTAACTTTATGGTTCTTGGAATATCCACTCTCAAGAAAAAGGGGTAAATATTTGTACCTCTGCATGTCACTGGGGCTGTACGCTTGTAATTGCACCTTTTAAGTTACAGAAATGGCCTTTGAGAAACATCCCAAAGTTACAAACAGCATGAATGTACCATCAATGGTACAAAAGGGTTCCTCAGAGTCCATTTCTGTACCTTTAAAAGGTACAATTACCTGCAGCTAAGGGTACAACTGGCAGACCCTTGAGGGTACAGTGACAGGCAAAGGTACAGATTTTTATCCTTTTTTCTGAGAACGTGGGGTTTCCTGTCACACCTCCATACTCAATGCACACAAACACACCCCCATATAAAATGAACCAACAACCACAAAACATTTCCGGGGGGGATACAAGCTTTATGACATTTAAGTTAAACGCTTTGAGTGGCTTTTTTATTCTGGTAACGCTTGAAGACACTTGGTGTTACTTACACAAGCACACGGTTATGAGGAAAACGGTGTAGGTGACCATCTCCCGGAGGACGTTCTTCAAGTACCTCTCTCTGTTGCTGTCACTGTCCTCCGTGAGACGCGTCCCCCACAAGACTGAAATCAAACATCAGCCACGTCCAGCAATACATTGTTTAAAGTTAAATATCTGTATTGTATATACGCTCGTCGCACTGCTGGGGTCCCGGGCTTATTGTGCCTGTGGATTAAAACGATCACGAGGCACTTACTTCGTATTTTCTCAAGGATCCGCTTCCCGCAGTCCCGGTGGCCCTGCGTATCCTGATGCTGGCCTTCGGGGGCCGGGGTGGGATACAGTCCCCGGTGCATCCGGGCCGTGTCGCCGCCGCTACTGCCCCCGTTAAAGCTCCCCAGACCACTACTGCCGCTGCTGCTGTTGCTCGACGCGGTGGAGACCGACCTTCGGCCCGGGCTCGCCGGGGGCCAGTCCGCGTCAAGCATTTCTTCCTCGGGCTCGAACCCTGGGTTGTCACGGCTCCATGCTTGCCTTGAGCTGGAGGAGGGCGGGCTGGACGCCCCCGGGGAGCCCCCAAGCCCCAGGTCCCGATGATGTATCCTTTCCATCTCGATCCCTTCGCTTGGATTCAGCCTGTGACTCAGAGACGAGCCGGCGGCTCCGGCGCCGAGCCTGCCCGCCTGATTCTGTGGCTGCTGGGACCGAACTCGATTCGAGCTCATACTGTTCAATGCACTGATGCGCTTAATACATCAATTGCCCTCTGCGTTACACGAAATGTATCTACGAGACGATCTGCGCCACGGGAATCTCAGCCAGCTTTTGGAAAACCGTCTTTCCGCAGACACATTATAAACCTTTCTAAAAGAACAACTAACCAGCTCACTGCCCCGCGCACGGCTCACTTTTTTTCTTGTAGCAATTTATTCAGCTGTTAGAAATCTAGACCAAGTTGAGCGCTAAAAGTTGTTTTTAAGAGGTTTTTAATCTGGTGGTTAAAAAAAATCAAGTAAGAAACTGATGATGTGAGGAAAAAGTAGCAACTGGCAGAATCTTCTCAGGGGTGAAGCGTCTGACTATCTACTTATACGCACAGAACATTAACTATGCCACTTTCCGTCTGTCTATTGCTATCAGCGATTGGATCCCGGCTGCAACCTTAAGGTAAAACTTAACGCGTTGTGTAAGTGTTTCCTTCGCCGTCGCCAGCCATCTTGTTCCCAGTTGTTCCCAAAAATCCCAGAGTTTCATTTGTTGGAGAATCGGGTTACACGAGACTCATGGCGTCACAGACACTGTGGCACACATTTCTGTTCATTTCAGCAGAAATCTGTACCAGAAAACGTGTAGTTTGGAAAAACTCGGAAACTTTCATTAGCGTCCCCAGGACGAATATGTAAGTTTGTCAGTTTTTCAGAAACATTCGCGCAGGAATATTTGAGGATTGGAGAAAAACGAGCAATCGTACAACAAGTAGGCTATTATTCCATATCTACATTTTTTTTCTTAAATCGTAATCATCACAGTAAAGTAACTAAAGATATGCGGAAAATAATGGTACAGGGTAACAATATACAAATAATGCAAGTACCTATGTTTATTTATCATTGTTGCTAGGCAACTAGATATACTTACTCATTATTGGATACAATCTTACCAAAAATGTGAATGACGTGATTTGGAACCAATCACATTTTAGCTGCTGACACATAATACGTATAATTCGCCTAGATGTGAAACGATGATATAAGTATCTGTTAACGTTAATTGCACGTTATCAGTCATTTTGCTTTAATTTCCCTGGAAAGCATATTGGGAAACTCACGATAATGTCATAATAGCATGATTCTTGTTGTAAGTGACCTTGGCCAAGAGATGGAGATTGTGATACAGTATGATTCGGTTACTATCAATCTTGCCACACTCATTTTAATGTTGTGTGCTTTTATGATCTGGGTAGATACTCACGTCATTTTTCATTTCTAAGTAAATTAAAAAGCTGTAGTGAACTTGATTATGACAAAAAGTATAATAATCACAAGAAAAAGACAGGCTGCTGTAACAATTTAAGGTTACATAAACCCCGACAGAAACATCACGAAGTATTTTCCAACTGAAATTTAAAGATTTAGACGTATTAAAATAAGTACCCCTTAGTGGAATATCATTGAATCATAATCATAGTAACAATGCTTCTCTTTCAGGCAAACTTTCCTTACGCAGACGGATCAACACGCCCCTGATTTATACGGTGCTCTATCGTTTTGTAGACAGTGAAGTAAACAGCTTCATCGAGTCATATACAAATTAATTACTGGGTGGCAGGTTTCTTAGAGCATCTTTCTCGGGTTGACTCATTCCTCTACCATGGATTTCAAACAGACCAGAGCTGTGGTCATCCTAACTGTTCTTCAGTATGTTCTAGCAGCAGGTAAGGTCGTTTATATGTTACTGTTCACTGTTATTACTCTTTACTGTTATTAACCACACAAGAAGGAAACCGGACTCAATTAATAGTAATTCCATTTTCTATTTTTGTATTAGAATAGATAATATGACTATCTATTGTAATAATAATATATTATTTTTCTTATGTTCCTCTTCTTCTATGGCATTTCATGATGTTTGCACCAATATTGCCAAACAAATGACTAGTACATGCAGTTGTACCTGGCTAATAAAGTGAATTCTGAATCTTATTTTGATTAGTGAGGTATTTACAAGAAAATGTATATCATATTTGTGAAACAGAGAACATGTCCTTTTGACTTGAAATAAGGCATAATTTTTAAAAAGTCACATGTAAAATAAATAATACATATATAGAGATAAAACTGAGACCATGTCAGGATCGCAATTTACAGTCATTATTTGGGGAAGCTTTTAGGATTAGAAATCTGTAAGTACGATTATTTTATAATCAATATTAACTTATGGATCATCAATAAATGAACCTACACATTTAGTATGACAGAATATTCCACGATACAATTCTTATATTTTAAGAATTAACGGACATCCATTCATTCTCTTCCATCGTACAGGCTGGCAGAATGAGGTCGGGGAAGCGCCTGACGGACAATATCGCGGCGATGGTCAGGCGGACCCTACAGAATCCCCGTGTAAAATCATCCCTGTCACCGATGATCCTTCGACGGCCACCGAAGGGCTTGGCACCACTACCGCGCCGCAGAAACGCACGCCGGTACGCCCACCTCCAGCCCCGTACCTCCCAGTTACCCTTCCGCGTCTCTACGGCGTACTGCTCTTCTACCCGACCGTCTACGGGTTACCGCCGGGCAGGAATGCGCTTTCTGCCGGTGGCCCGTGGTCTTCAGGTCGTCTCGTCCCTGTCCGTGCTTTCGGCGTGTTCCCTAAAAGCCGGATTTCCCGTCCAGTTGGTGGGTTAGGGGTCTCCAAGTCATCAGAGGAAAACATCGGCTGATCCTCAGAAAGCACTCAGCCGCGGGTGAATAAAACAGGCAGGCTGGGCCAGGGGTGTTTTATAACAGGACATAGCGGGGGATTGCTTTTAAAAGTCATAGAAACATTCACCCTGCGGTGTACGCTTATACAAGTTAGATTACTAGTATAACCTCCGAGCTGTTGAGATGACCGTTAATTCTGTCGGTGGATAATGACTGACTTTGAACAAATTTAATTCGTGCCAATAAATGCCTTGATCATATCCTCACTGTCCATGTGATAACTGTTTGATCTTTCCCAAAATTTAAAAGTACGTACGTGGAATGTGAGAATAAACCGGTCACTATACATTACCAGTGCGATCTATGTGACGATGAATACTCTCCTCAGTGCAACAATTGTGATCCATAATAAGGGACGGGCAATGCGATTATCTGCGTTCGCTGCGCGTCCAACAGCTAGTCTGAGCAAGTGATTCTGTGGTTCATGGAACCTGTAGTTAAAGTATTATCTCACCGGCAGCTGTTACTAGCCTCCACTTGTTCCTGCACGACTTGTTTCAGCTTTTTTGTTTGCATACTTATCTGCCTCGCTGCACTCGCCTTTAAACCTTATGCTGGCGTGATTTCGAAGGCAGAAGAACATCCGGATCTTCTGACATAACCTCTATGTGGGTGCGGACGCGCACACGAGTCTGGATTGGGATATCCACAAAAAAAAAAAAATCACCCCTTTCCTCTGGACTCCATATCAGGGAAAAATGTTCATTTAGGTTCTTCTAAATGACTGAATTTAGCGGTTAAGAAAATGTTATAACGTCGACAACAAAAGGGAAACAGGAGTCCACGATTAGTTGCCAGATTAAAAGCTAAAAAATCAGTATTAAAATACTATACCAGTGCTCATAATTCTACGCTTCATCAATGGGATGTGTGGCGTAACATTTACTAGCCTACTAGAGTGTCTTTAAGCACCTAGCACAGGCATTCAGATCCCACGTGAAGCGCTAAAATGTACTCTAGGGGGCAGTAAAGTTACTCAGAAATCATGCAGTCAAATAAGCATTCCTTAAGTGTCATTACTGAAGACCTAAGCTGTAAAATTTACAAACATACGACAATAACATCCATCATTTACAAAATAATAAATGCTCTTAAAATCAGTAGTTCATCATATATTAAACCGATTTTTCAAGCTAGATCTGGGGTGTTTACATTAAAAGAAAGCAGGTGAATATGATAATCCAGCCATTAACACATGCACTAGGGGCAAATGAGCAGCTAAAGCAGGGACCAGAGAAACTCCGACCTCTTGGTATGAAATTAGCAGCAGTGCTGGCTGGGGAGTTCATCACCATGGAGTCAATAATCAGACTAACTGCTAAAACCAAGAAAAAAAAAAAAAAACCATCATGACAGCTTTCAGTAGTTTGAACCAGCCAGAGTCTAAAACCTCTCACAACCTTTTGCTCATTCAGCAAGCTACTCTGAAGACTGTTTAAACAACCCCAAATCCATAACACTTCTCAGGGATGCAGAAATGTGCAGTGCTCATGTTTTCCAACAGTATCGATGGAGGAGCCAGATGTCGTCAGAAAACTGAGCTCAGGCCCAGGGACGCTGACAGCCAGCTATGCCATTAGCGAACACGAGTTTCAAGCACACATTAATAGCTTTAGAAAGCGGCAATGACGACCTTCAGGATAGGGATGAATGGCTAAATACAGCAGTGCAGAAAAGCCTTCATCAAACACCGAACCAAGCAGTAGGGTCAGGGAATGATATACAGACTTCAAACAAAGCATGTAACCAGCAGTTTTATTATGTAATTTAAACCCAACCTTGCAATCTTCCCTCAGTGTGAACTTCCTACATGTAAACTTCTAGACCACATTAACACCTTAAATTTAACAATGAAGAGCGAAAAAAAAAAAAAAAAAGGTCTTGAACCAATAACATCCCAGAAAAACTGGAAGTAGTGCAAGATGAGGAAAATCCCTAAGGCGCTACATCAGTCCATTTCTACACGCAGTTTGAACATCCCGGGCTTTAAGACAATATGAACAAGTTGGGGGGGGGGGGTGGGCGGCACAAACAAAAGGCCACAAAAATCTGCAGTATGAACCGTAGCAGGTGCTACGAGAGCTGTGAGCGAAAAGCAAGCAGAAAGGATGGCCCAGGGGGTTCGATGGTGGCAATACCTTCAACAACAACAGAGGGCAGAGATGAGAAGGTCTGTTCCAAAGTCCATTCAATATTGTCCATTGTCTCAGGTTTCCCAAATGGTTCAAAACCAATGATTTTAGATGCCATTTGCCACATCCACAGCCAAGTGTCTCTTTAGGTCTGGATTTCTACGGTCAGCATTCGTGCTTTATGTAAGTGCAGCATCTCCCACTTAGATTCCAGATTTGTCTTTTTTGTGGCGTGGGGGGGGCAGCCACTTCCACTTGCAAAAACCAGGTATTCCAGTCTTTTCCTCCCACACGCACATTGCTCAGAGATGCAGTTTGAGAAAATTAAACGTGTGCAAGATCCATCTCGCACTAATGCATCTCGACAATTTTACCAGTGAAGACAGATTCAGGCACCTTTAGTCTCCGAAACCAGAAATAATAAAACTTGTACAAAAAGTTTTGTTTTAAAGGAACGCAAAGTTAAATCTGGGTAACAAAAAAAGATGTACACCAGCAACCCTGTTCCCCAATAAGAATACTGCGAATAACTTGAAGGATTTGTACAACTGCTCCACTGTGAAAGATCGACTCACAGCCACACCAGTAAGCCTGGAAAGATGCGACAGAAGGCACCGTGAAGCATTCGAGAAGTTAAATGCACAAAACCCCCAGAACAATACAGTGATACAGCTGTACGTTTATTATATTTCAGTACTTTGATTTTTTTGTCCCCCGTTTTAAAGATGGGCAGCAAAGCAACAGAAAATGATACACCAGTAAGGCACAGGGGAGCCAGAAGCTTGCTGTGCGTGGTGCTCTGGGGGGGCAGGGGGAAATTGTGAAACAAGCTGAAGTGCAGGATTGGTCGATAAATCAGAAACACTTGGTCCTTTTCCCAGCAGCAACTAAAGCATTGGTATGGGTCAAAATAACGAGGCAAAAGAGGAGAGAAGAAATGAATTGGTCACAGCAAGCCAGTTATCCTACCAAATACACAAATGTAATGTGACGAGACGTACCCATTAGTGCATATTGATGAGTGCATTACTGCAATTTTAAGCAGTGTTAAAAAAAAAAAAAAAAAAGTGACCAATTCCCCACCCCCCCCCCACCACCAAAACTACACGATCTGCACCTCATTTCCAACAGTGACGGGCCAATGACTCAGAAAGTGCAACGGGATTCCCTGAAGCTGCCTCCCCATAGACGGAGGAAAGTATAGTCATGATCTTCGACAACTGGCGGGCTGCACGACTAAAAGCTGAATCCCGGTCCCTCTTCACATTGCAGGTTTTTCCTCCCCCTCTTGGTGGGCTTGTTCAAAAACGACAAAAAAAAGTAACGTTTACAAATGGAGCAGGAATATTTCAGCTTAAAGCTGCATGTGAGTTGGTTTCACATCAAGGAAAATGAAGGACAGGCTGTCACATTCCAAAGCCAAAAAGGGGAGGGAGAGAAGTGTGTTTACACATGTAATTAACGCAACAAAAAAAAAAAGGGGTAAAGATGAACGTGGTACTACTTCCAAACAGCAGGGGGCACTATTTCAGCGGCGCTGGGTAGCAAAGCGGCTCTCTCCTCTCCCTGAGCCCAGGCCTGGCTTGGGAGCCATCCCTCCCCTAGGAAGGGGGCCTCTTCCATCTCGATCACGCATCATCCCATTTCCCACGACACCCCGCGGGCCTCCGGGGCCCCGATCGTTGCGGCGCAAGTCTCGGCGATCGTCGGCACCGCCGGGCCGGGTCTCTCGCTCCCTCATGGCCCGCGTCTTCTTCTCCTCCACGTTAAGCCGCACCTCTCCCCGGAACATTATGGGCTGTGTATGCAGATTGCAACAAAAATTAAATTGCTAGTTCAAAAGCATTAAGATTTAACATGGCAACCTACTCCCCGTCATTCACTATTTAACAGGACAACACTGCAAGACAGGCAGGAATGAGAACATGTAGTCTTATTGGGGGGGGCGGGGGGAAAATCACTCCCACTCCCTTAAATTAGACAGCACTGGTTTAAAAACACAGGGTGCGTCAGACCAGGGAGGTGCAGAAAAAAAATGAAGACTGTGTGCCAATTACCTGAACCTCCACCACCACCCACGTGAATGATGGGGATAATTTAACAGCCAATACTTGCCCCTCCTACCTTCGCCCCCAAGATCCTTTGCACAGGGTCAGAGTCGTCAAAGACCACAAAGCCGAAATTGGGCAGCTTGCCACCAACGCCTTTGGTGTTGATTCTCAGCTCGACAACATTCCCATAACCTACAAGGAAATAGGAAAAGAAGGGGAAAAAAGTACAACAGACGACATCAGCCAACACAGGAGTGTCTCCCCGGAAATGTAACAAATCAGCTGCCAAATCGTGGCTCAATCTGGCACCCGCTTCCACTCACTCATGAAGAATTCCTTCAGCTCGTTCTCATCCATGTCGTGAGGCAGATTCCCCACAAACAGCTGGTGGCTGTCAGGGTATCTCACAGGCCTTCTGCTGTCCATTTCGCTCGCCTCCGACTCTCCTCTTCCTAAAGCAGATTGTCAGTGTTTACCATTGCCCAGAGCCAGGTAGCAGATCAGGCACAAACCAGAGGCACTGACCTTTGCTGACGAAGCTGAAGGGAGGCTTCCCAACTTGTGGTTCTGATGTTGCTCCATCTAATAAGTGATGGAACAGGTAGGTCTTAGTCAGTGTTTTGACTGGGCTGTGCGTGTCATTTACACACCGGGAAATAACAGAATGACTCACCAGGTCGGGGCCCTCGTGAAATGAAGGCTGGCCTGTCTCGGGTGCGTTGGTCCCGCACTCTAAGCGGAGCGGCCGGCGAGTCCTGCTTGGCTTCGACTCTAGGCTGAGATTGATCAGAAGCAGGATTTAGAGGACCAGGTTTGTGAGGCAACTGACACTGCATGTGTCATATTCGCCGACGCTATAGTATGGAATGTGGCCATCATTGTCTAGTCAAAAATTAGGGACAACAGGGTTTTAAGTACCTGTGAACTTGGAGCTTTAACGACATGGGGTGATATTCCATAGGGAGTGACTGTTCCGCTGGGCGGTAGGTTTTTACTGGTAACTGAAGCCCAGGAGAAGGTCTACAAACAAGAGAAGTCCATGCTACTCTCAAAAACCACTGCTGACCACACAAAAATGCACCTCTGCCAAACACTGACACTTGGGAAAACATCCAGTGCAGAAGAGCTGGAGATGCAGACCTTAGGTGGTTCCTGGGTATTGGGTGGAGACTCGACAGGAACAGGGGAGGGCGCCTTCTCCTCCAGCTCCTCAGGAACCTTCTCCTCAATCTCAGGCTTTAGCTCCTCAACTTTCGGCTCTGGTTCAGGTTCCGGTTCCGGTTCCGGAGCAGGTTCCTCTGGAGGCTCCTCCACACCATTGCTGTAAAAGAATGCAGCCACATTTAACACCTAAGCAGGTTCTGTTGTCCAACCCTCTCTATCTGATAAGCTTTGATGCTACTACTGAATAATTCAAGGACGGTTTCAAGACACTGAAACCAGCAAGAAGTTTAGCCAGTATCATGAATGGTCATGTATTGCCATGGGAATACAGACTGAATCCCACAGAAGAACGGACACTTACGCCACAGGGTGTGACTCATAGTAGGGGCTGCTGTTGGGGCTGTCCTGGATGGGCTCAGGAGAAGGTCTCCTCTCCTCCTGCTCTTCCTCAGCTTCTTCTTCAGACTCTTCATAAACAGTAATCAATGTAACCACGTTAAAGCAAAAGACCAAACTGTGATTCGGAAGAATACAGGAGGTGAGAAGGCCCCAAATCCTAGCATATCACATGACATCCTGCACATCTACCTTCGTCGAGCTCGGCCTCTGAATCCCCAAAGACCTCGTCCTCGTAACGGAAGATGTCATTGTGCACGTAGAACTTGTTAGCCACAGAACCCTGTATGCAAACAGAAGCTTTATAAAATATGGAGGCTTAACCGCACCCCCCCAAAAAAATGTCAACAAACAAAGAACCTGTACACAACCACACTGCAACCTTTAAGGCTCTGACCTTGCAGGCTGCAGATCTAACTGGGTTTCAGGCAGGGTGAAAGACAGAGGTGATACCCAGGCCCACACACCTCTGGAGCGAGCACGAAGGTCTGCATGAACTTCCTCATAGGCTGCCCGGCGTTGGAGAGCTCTCCCATCACCTGGACAACCACGCCGTCATTCAGGGTGGCGTGTGCGTCCACGTGCCGAATCTTTGTGTGGCATTCACTGAACTGCAGGGACATCACCTTCTTGTGGATCTCCTGGGAAGGGGGGGAGGGATAATATTCATTCATTCATTCATTACAACAGAAAATGACTCCGGAAGTGTAACAAGCATGGATTCCTACAGGAAGAAGATTA
>JAAGVU020000081.1:1002201-1025324 GCA_011763525.2 Mormyrus iriodes | reverse complement strand
CTCCACACACATGGAACCCGGGCGGAGACGTGAACCCCGATCCCAGAGGTGTGAGGCAACAGTGCTAACCACCGTGCTGCCCCGCATTTAACAATATATTTATGTTAAATAGATTCTAGGCATAATGTTATTTTTTTTATGTATATGTGTTTTATATATATGTGTAGAAAGAGCTTGACCTTACAGTCCAAATTCAAGATATGAACAAGCACTGTTGTACCATGTTGATTTTAGTAAAGATTGATTTGTTTTTTGGTAGGAAATTGTTGTGGTCATACCTTTGCACTAAAGTCTCGATACGGTTTTGTAAGTCAGCCATTGATTTTCTTGCAGGCGTCTCGAGGTTGATGGATCTGCTGGCTGACTCGAGGGAGGTTATCCGGAATGATGTAAGCCGTGGCATCGCCGTGTGCCTCATGGCTTCGCTGTAGAATTTCTTTAGTTTTCTTTTCTTCATTTGGGGGCATGAGTCATATTTTTCTGTGTTGATGGTCGACGTTTCTGATTTTATTTCCTGTTGGTTGAACCTCTTCTCATTCTTTTTCTTTTAGGGTCTTTTGCTTCTGCAGCAGCTGACGAAAGGAAACGCGGCCATTCAGAAGATCGTGGCTTTTGAAAATGCCTTCGAGCGACTTTTGGACATCATCACTGAGGAGGGCACCAGCGACGGTGGTAAGTTCATTCAGGATGTGGCCTTCGATCTGATGCCGCCATGTATTCAAACTGAAACTATTGATTTATTTTTGGCCAATAAATGCAGAATTCGTACCTAAACAGGCTCATTATGACTGTATTGCTGACGCTCCTCACTTAATGACATAATTCTTTTCCTGTGACCAGCTCATTAAGCGAACTGGCCGATTAGCGAGGAGCCGCCCCTTACTGATATTTCAGGCATGCTGTACTGGTAGTGGGTTTGTGTCATCTTTAGACATTGTTTTAATGTCGCCTTTGCACCGTTTGTAATATTTTCAGTATATTTATAAATGTTTACCGATAGCAGGTAATCGTTTTTCATTTTTTCCCCAGCATCTTGTACTATTGGATGCACAATAAAATACAAATTTATCGACGAAATATGTAGTCTTGGTGATTGCGAACGCTAGTGCACTGAATAATGAGCGATTACGGGATCCAGTCTGAGACTGAGAGAGGGTGATGCGAGATGAGATGCTTGACACTGAGAGGCCACGCTGCCATTTCCATGACCAAAGTTCTTGTACAGCATACAATACTGACTGGGCGGGGAGCTCGTAAGTTCGGGCGGTTGTTAAACGGGTAGGTCGTTAAGTGAAGAGTATCTGTAGTGTAATTTGCCTCACTTATATGTTGTTTTGGATGAAAGCATCTGACAAATAAATGTAAATAAAAAGAGTATTCATTGTCTGAGCTTTAATCTCTGCTTTTTGTTGATGTGACCTGTAAGTCATAAACATTGTGATTTTAAGATATTTTATGTGCTGCAAACCAGAATAAATTCTTTCCTGAAATCCTTTATTCCGCCTTTACCTGATTCTCCTCTCACCTGGCTTCGCAGGAATTGTGGTTGAGGACTGTCTGCTGCTACTGCTGAATCTCCTGAAGAACAACAGCTCCAACCAGAACTTCTTCAAGGAGGGCTCCTACATCCAGCGCATGAAGCCCTGGTTCGAGGTGGGGGACGACAACTCCGGCTGGTCGGCACAGAAGGTGACGAACCTTCACCTGATGTTGCAGGTAAGGGCTTCTGGTCACTTACTGGGTTACTGTCTCTCTCTGCGGTTCTGTGTTTTATTAAAAAAAATTTTAAATTGTAATTTTTTTTAATCTTCTTAATTTTACTGGAAATCTTGATTATTTTTTTTATACACGTATTTTTATATATCAGTTAAATTATCAACTTGCCTACACACACACACATATATACATACATACATATATATGTGTATATAAATTTGTATATACACAAATATATGTGTGTGTGTGTGTGTGTGTGTGTGTGTGTGTGTGTGTGTGTGTATCAAATTTTATCTGGTTATCGACTGACCCTACACCTTGCCATGAGAGCCATAGTTGCTGACATGGAGTTAAGCTTCTGAACACCTACCCACCTACCTCTCTATAATTTTATTTGTATTTTCAGTGGTTTTCAGGTGACATTCAAGCTTGTTTCATTATCCTGAACACACACATGACACTGTCATTACATTTGAGGTAAACAATATGCCAGCTATGGTTCTATTTATTAGTTTTAAAGGCCATATTCAGATGAGTGCTGTTTGGAGCTCTTTTTGGATATTTTATTTGAAGCGTGCCGGCACCCCCAAGTGGCTGCGAGTAAGCTAAGCATCTTCGCTGCATATTCAGTAAGTCTCTGCATGTGAGCCTTCCTTCCTCTGCTCTTCCTGTGCCGATGCAGCTTGTCCGGGTGATGGTCTCACCGGTCAACTCGCCAGGGGCCACCAGCAGCTGCCAGAAGACCATGTACCAGTGCGGCCTCCTTCAGCAGCTCTGCACCATCCTAATGGCCACCGGCGTCCCAGCGGACATCCTCACAGAGGTCTGTGTCTGTGGAACAGTTTTAACGTTTGAATAGAGGTAGAAAGTTCAAATCCAGACCAAAATTTGGTTTCAACCAACCAGGTCAGAACTCTGTGAATGTGACTCTTTATATGCAACTGGGTGGTTGAAACAAAATCGTGGTCTGGATTTGTACTTTCTGGACTTGAACTTTCCACCTCTGTGCTTAAAGCGCTGGCCTTGCCGGTTCCTCTGATGTTCCTGCCGGTTTCTATCCCATTTTGATAGACATTCAGACCTTTTGCATACAGTATGTGCCTCAGCATCTCTAGATAAAGTTCAAACCCTGTTTTCAAACTCTGTGTACCTTTTCCAGACCATTAACACTGTGTCAGAAGTCATCCGTGGATCACAAGTCAACCAGGACTACTTTGCGTCGGTCAATGCCCCTTCCAATCCCCCAAGGTCAGAACTGCCCTTCATCCTTGGGGACCCTTTTGTTTAGGAAGCTCCATGTGGTTTGAGGTTGCCGAGCAGGGCTCTCCGTGTGTGTCGTCATATTTCTGGGGTCCTCGTTTCAGGCCCGCCATTGTCGTGCTCCTCATGTCCATGGTCAATGAGCGCCAGCCCTTCGTCCTGCGCTGCGCCGTGCTCTACTGCTTCCAGTGCTTTCTCTATAAGAACCAGAAGGGCCAGGCAGAGATCGTGGCCACCCTGCTGCCGTCCACCATTGATGGTGAGGCTGCGAGCTTGGGGGGGGGGGGGGCGCCGCCCCAGATTATCATAATAAATTACGTCATTCCACCTTTGTCCACACAGTGATGGGTGAAGCAGTGTTTTGCGTTAGAATTTTATGAAACCATTAAAAGATTTTAAGATAAATGATAAACAGAAGAAAATGTCAGAGTAGTGAAATTTACTGTAGTCTGTTTAGTAATAATTCTTTTTCTATTTTCCATTTTGTGCACGTATACAGGTATATTGGAATGCTACTTTTTGCTTATCCTATTTTTTTTCCTCTCCGTTTTGAGACCTAGAGCAAAGCTTGGGGTTCGAGTGCAGGGTTAGCCATTTATCTGGCACCCCTGGAGCATTTTGGGGGAGGGTTATGGGTCTTGCTCAAATGCCCAATGGGGAGATGTGAGAGTTCTGCCAAACATGGGATTGGAACCGCCAACCTTCCAGGCCCAGGCACAGAAGTCTTATGCACTAAGCCACAAACACCACCCCCCCCAGGTCTCCTGTTAGGGTCTCCTGTTTTTGTTTCTGCATGGTCATCCTCAGAAAGCTAGTGAAATTAAATATGGTAGAACTCCAGTGGATGTTTAGCATGCTCTTTCCCCACAGCTAATTCCATCTCGGCAGGACAGCTGCTCTGCGGGGGCCTGTTCTCGCCCGACTCGCTGTCCAACTGGTGCGCGGCCGTGGCTTTGGCGCACGCCCTGCAGGACAACCCCACACAGAAGGAGCAGCTGCTGCGCGTGCAGCTGGCCACCAGTCTGGGGAACCCGCCCGTGTCTCTGCTACAGCAGTGCACCAACATCCTGTCCCAGGTACCTTTTGTGGGCTGGGTGAGGCAGGGCTTGGGGATGGGACTTGGGCCTCAGGGGCGGTGTCAGCTCTCGATGTTGCGTTTTGACATGTATAGTAGCTGTTTGGTATCTCTTATGCTGCAGAGATATTTTTAGTTACTCATTTGGCATCTCCAAGTGTATTTCCTCTCAGGAGAGGATGAAACCTCAGCTAAGACTCCCTCCCATCTCCCAACACATTTTACCAGGTATTTGGTCTTGTTAGTTCCTTGGTTGTTTGGGTACAAGTGTGCTCGGAGCTGGGAGGGAGCAAAAATGTGGACTGTCTGGCAAGGAGCTGGGAGGGAGCAAAAATGTGGACTGTCTGGCAAGGAGCTGGGAGGGAGCAAAAATGTGGACTGCCTGGAGGTCCCCGAAGATTGGGTTGGGAAACACTGAGCTGAGATTTTTCTTCGTTATGATGCCAGTTGTGCGTTGAGTTCTAAAGCAGCTTGTTTGACGGGGCCTGGCAGGGAGTTTCAAATGTGCCACATTGTGATTTGCAGGGTGATAAGATCGAGCGACGGGTAAGTGGCCGCGCTGTCGGCACTGTGAGTGTTTGCTTGCCGGCATCTCCACCCCCCGTGCATTTTTGGGTTTTGGCTTTTCTTTTTGTCCTCTCTTTGTCTGCTGACCCCACCTGCATCATGGTGCCGACTCGCTTGTAGGTTCTGGTCAGCCCTACCCTGAGCGCTCTGTGGGCTTTGGTTCGAGGAAGTGCTATGGCAGACCCTGTCTCTGCTCCTTCCAGCTCTGTCCAGAGGAAACCTCTAACACCGCCGTTTTCCTTGCTGTCCTCCAGGTGGCGCTGGTGTCACACAGAAAAAACATTAAAGCTACATACATTTCTCTCACTTAGACCAAGATATTCTATTTCAATGTTTGTGATTGTATTTCTTAAACAATGAATGTCTTTCTTTGCATTACCTCATCCGTGGAGACGAAACTGGAAAAGGTGAAGACCGATATTCTTATTTCTAGACACACTTGGCACGCTTAAGTTCATCTTCTCATCATTAATTCATTTTGGATCTTTTTTATTTTACTTTTTCATATCTGCATATTTTATTGCTTATTAGTGCAGAACAAGGTCTGCCTGCTGCCTTGCTCTGAACACGCCTGTTGAATATAAACCCAATGCAGCGCCCCTTGGTGGCTGATTCACTGGCCATGAAAGATGGCACACCTGCTTCTTAAGATGTATGAAATCAATATTCCAGGCACATTTCAGAGATTTAAAATTAGTTTTACGGGACGACTTGAAGCACCTGTGATTTGGGACTGACCTGTTCTGAAGCATTGAAATAAGGCATACATTTATTACATTTTAATACAATAATTAAACTGCAATATCACTGTCATAAATCAGTTGGAAATTGACGAAAGTGCGTTTCCTTCAGCTGCTGAGGTCACAGTTGGAATTTTTATGCTCAATGTGCATACATGGTTGCCGTTACCCTGGCGACCTCATTGGCATGTTCCTGAAGGCGTGTTAGACCATCCACCTAGGCGTCTTAATTCGTCACGTTCGAGGTGCTCGAAACCCAGCTCATTCCTGCACATGCCGTGCCATTTTCAGGGCGTTTCTGGGGCACCTTGAAATTTTACGAATCCTTCACGTTTAACCATTCATTACTAATTACATCTGTCCAGTATTAATTTGTGGCCCACATTTTATTAAGTGAGCCATTGACGTTTTCTTTGTTAGAAAATTAAAATATGTACCAGATTGCATCTAAGGCTCTTTGCAAAGTAAAAAGTAATGTTATTTTAGTCTTCATGTCATGTTTATATAACTGAAGACGACATGGTCATGGTTTAATAACGCAAGGCGTTTTTTTCTGTGCTAGTGTTTTTCTTATTTTATTTTTGATTAGTTTTAGATTTTCTGACTTCTGTCCTTGGATTTATTTGGTGGATTTTGGGGGGATGCTAGTGAGTGACACCTGGTGCTTAATAAGTCTTGGTAATCTTACAGAATATCACCAGTGGGTCTGTAATGTGCCCCAACACCCACGAGCCAGTATTCTGTATTGATGAATTTCATATATATATATATATATATATATATATAAACTTCTTTAATAGCACAGGCCGGATTGTAGGTGAGACTCACATTTGGTTGCTTAGCAACCCGAAGAGTAATCACACTAGCAGCGAGAACGTCACACTGTCAAGGTTGTTGTAGTTCGGTGGATGGACAGTGAATCTTGTGCATATCTGCATGAATCATATGAGTGTTATGGATTTTCTTGCTTTTTGGAATTAACCATATAATTTACTAATGGTGTGCAATGTTGGGTTTCCCTGGCATTTACATGGTGTAATTAATGTATTGTTTCTTTTGACAATGTGAGATGCCCCTCTTATTCATACCAGGGACAGTCTAACATGGCTGTTCCAGTAGCATCTAAGTACACCAACAGTTCTTTGCAAGTTCTATTTCCACCATTAAGCCAACGAAATCTGTAATGTACAATATCCCCTTTAAAGGGTCCTTTTTATGTAAAAAAAAAAAAAATATGTATAACTTTAGATGAGAGAAGATTATGTATGTGTTTGTTTTGTTGGCTTGGTCCATTTTGCAATTGGATTAAATGCAGTTTTGACCCACCTAATAAATGCATTAACATCATTCTGCCATATTCGACAATCTTCAGAGAACTGGCATATCACCATCTGTCTCTTTCCACTGATTGGGTGAGAAGGCCACACCCCCAAAGAGGGGGTGGGACAGGGGATCCCAACTGGACACTGTGTAAAAGCCTTTTGAATTCCCGCGTGGATAAAGTTCGGAGTGGCGGCTTTGCTTTGGGCTACATTTGACCCAGAACTGAAAATGACTAAAATTGCTACATGGGGAAGGAAAAATAAGATGTGTGATCTGGTTTTCATGGGTGGGTCAAACTTTAGAATTCTGATATATTTTTTTTTTTCTTTTGATTAATAGATGAGGGGATTCTTCACAGACACATGGGCAAATGTGTTTTCCTTGGTGCCACTCCCAGTTACAGTAACCAGGCCCTGGAAGTCTGCCATGCAGAGTCTGTGACGTCTCCCCTGCTCCATTATCACTAGACTGGTTGCTAGGTTCCCTGTGCCCCCCCCCCCAACTTCCGGGCTTCACTGGACAGATGCGTGCGGTGCGTGACTTGAGTGGTGCGCTGACACTGGCCTGTGTGTCCCTCTGTCTGCCTGTCTGTCTCTGTCTGTCTGCAGGGAAGCAAGGTACAGACTCGCGTGGGCTTACTGATGCTGCTCTGCACCTGGATCAGCAACTGCCCCATCGCAGTCACACACTTCCTACACAATCAGGACAATGTCCCTTTCGTATCCTTCCACCATGGCATTCAGAACTAGAAACACAAAACATTTTATATATTGAAAGGGAGGGTAAAGTCGCACAAATCAGTTTAAAACACCTCAGTAATGGCTGTTGATGATCAGCATGTCATTGTGACCCCATACTTTGATGTTTCCTTGAAATTATTTTGATTGGCTTTGGCTGCTGGATAAAATTTTTTTAATTGGACAGCCATTCTAGTTGGTTGCCGCCCCCTAGCACCTCATTGGTCACGTCGAGACGCGCCGATTCCTTTTCCTTAAGCCGACACTGAGCAGCTGACAGCGCAGATCTCGGAGAACCTGGGCGAGGACGAGCGGCTGGTGCAGGGCCTGTGCGCCCTCCTGCTGGGCATCTGCATTTACTACAACGACAACTCACTGGAGAATTGCACCAAGTATGCTCCGCCCCCTCCACTGTTTCTGATTGGTTGCCCCCCCATTTGTGTTCCCCTCTTAAGAGAAAGAACAACAAAAATTATTTGTTTACTGACTCTTCTAGGATGGGTTATCGGTGCTAATTATAGCGTTGCTTTTATTCCGCACGCAATTTAGTTTCCCTTTTAGTATTCTGGGAAATTTTGTATAAATAGTTCAGGTTAAGTACCGGTCTGAAGAGGATAAACAGTGGCGCTGCTCCCGGGAATATGAGTCTTTACAGTTCATTGACGTGATTTTAACTGTTAGATTCGTGTCGTCTTAGTGTCCATGTCCATAATCTCTGTACTGCCTTCTCCTTTTGCTGCCCTCTTGTGGCCTGGTTCCGTCATTGCATCACAGGGAGAAGCTGAAGCAGCTGATCGACCGCCGGATCGGTAAGGAGAATTTCGTGGAGAAGCTGGGCTTCATCAACAAGCACGAGCTGTACTCACGGGCTGCCCAGAAGCCCCAGCCCTCCTTCTCCAGTCCCGAGCAGATGCTGTTTGACCACGAGTTCACCAGGCTGGTGAAGGAGTTGGAGGGTCAGTGTGGAACTGCCAAAACCCTGTGTAATGAAAGGGTTTCCCCGAAATCGCTGATCCTTTGTTATTAAATGCTGTAATGTCTTGTGTGTGGGCGTGCCCCTGCCGCAGGAGTTATCACGAAAGCGGTGCACAAGTCCAGTGAGGAGGAGAAGAAGGAAGAGGAAGTGAAGAAGACTCTGGAACAGCACGACAGCATTGTGACCCAGTACAAGGAGCTCATCAGGGAGCAGGTAGGCCTCACCAAGACCCGCATCCTTCACACCGCTGCAGTACCCCCTTGGCCCACCAGGGCCGCGCTATCTCACCCTCTTTTTCCTCAGGACGTGCAGATAAATGAGCTGAAGGAGAAGGTGTCCACCTTGACGGCACAGAACGAGCAGATGCAGTCTACGGTCACGCAGCAGCTGTCACAGATACAGCAGCAGAAGGACCAGTACAACATCCTCAAGCTGAAACTGGGTATCGAAAGTCCCATTACCTCGCATTCGGTGACTAGTTATATTTACTTAGTAAAGGCCATTAGCTTTTAGAGAGCAGGGCCAACCAGCATGGAATAGTTGAGACTTAAGGGCCTGATGGTGATATGATTTTGGGGTTTGAACCAATGACCTTTTGGATTTGCGCACATATCCCTAACCTTCTGAGCCACGCACCATCCCATACTATCACTCCCTCCATCACAGGCAACCCCTGGTAGCTTTTTTGCATGCACTAATAGTTCTGTGTTAATTAAGGAGGACTGTAGGAGAGTATGGTTTGTGAGTACCTCGCAGCACCGAGAGTATGTCAGTGGAGTACTGTATGAGGCTGGCTAACAGAATATGAAGGGCGAAAATCACAAACGTGGTGATGCCTCCTACCCCTTTCAGGGAAGGACAGCCAGCAGTCCGGTGGCCCCACGGAGGGGGCCCAAGTGAACGGCCTACAGCTGGAGGAGCTGGAGGAGCTGCGCAGACAGAATGCGCAGCTGCAGACTCAGCTGGCTGAGAAGGACTCGCTCATCGCTAACTTGGTGAGCATGCTAGCAATCAGGCTTCCAAGTTTTATTTTAGCAGGGTCATTTCCTGTGTATTCCAGATTGAAAAGAGCCAAATGGGATATGTTTATTCTGATGTGAAATAGTTTGACCCACAATTTTTCAGTTTGAAACTCCACCATCCCTGGAGATCGTTTAAGCTCTGTAAATAACGTGATATGATCTGTTCTGTTGTGATTACATTGTAGAGGTCAGAGAGTGCCCAGTCAGCGGACAGTACAGCTGTAGTCTCAGACAACACAGAGCTTGTCAAGGTAACCCGAGGCTCGATTTTCGGTCATGTGGTTCGGTGGCTTAAAGCTTTTTTTTTTTTTTTAAAAAAATAGAAAAAAAAAGTGCTTGTCCTGACCTTTGACACAGGAACTAGAAATGATGAGGGGTCAAATCCAGGCTCAGTCTGCGGAGATTAGCCGGCTGAGGGCAGAGAGACAGGACCTGCTGAGGAAGGCAGAGTCAGCGGTAAGGCCCGCCCCCTCAGTGCATTATATCACAGGCCCACCTGACCTTATAATGAAATTTAATGAGAGTTGGTGGGATCATCATGGTCATCTCCCATGTCTACCTTGTTCAAGTGTTTATCTCATACAACTATTTGAGGACGGACGTCCCCTGTTTAACTGTTGATTATCATCTTATAAAGTTAAATTCTGTCTTGTTGCTACATTCTCCACCAGGTACAGGGTGGGTCAAATACTGCAGAGGGCGCCGGAGAGGCGTCCAAAATCTCTCAGCTGGAGGGCCGGCAATCAGCACAGGAGGTGGAGAAGCTGAAGGTTGGCCCTTCCCCAAAGCGTCTCGACCCCATCACCCTAACAGCAGCCCCATCTTCAGGACTAATTTTCCTTTCCAATTATTTGCTTTAAAAAAATTTTTTAACTATTCATAGTGATGAATCGTTTGCTGAAGCGATAGGGGTCAAGCTCGGTGCGACCGACATGCCTCGGTAGGCGGCTACATGTCAGCTAACGGCCGCTTCTCGCCCCATGGCACAGGCGGAGGTGAAAGGCTTGATGGAGTCCAGGACGGGCCTGGAGCAGCAGCTAGCATCGGCCAACAGCACGGTGGCCATCCTACAGACGGAGAAGGCCAAGCTACAGAAGGAGGTGGCCGAGTCCAAGAAGGAGCAGGACGAGCTGCTGGTTCTGCTGGCCGACCAGGACCAAAAGATCCAGGCGCTTAAGGAGAAACTGAAGGAGCTGGGAGAGCCGGTAAATGACCATTACCAGAGGCTATGCTAGCGGCCATTCTTTAGTATTTGGATTAAATTGAGCTGAGGGCTAATTGAGTTAAATAATCATCATGTGTTAGCCTTTAATGCTAAAGATCAGTAATCATGTGTTAGCGTTTTATGCTAAAGGTCAGTAATCATATATTAACATTTCATGCTAAAGATCAACCACTTGTTAGCATTTCATACTAAAAATCAACTAATGAATCATAATCATGTGAGGGCATGTCTGTTTTAACCTTTTAAATGTCGCCCCACAGGTTGAAGATGAAGATGACTTAGATTCCAGGGACCAGTTTGATGATGATGATGATGATGATGATGATGAGGAGGAGGACGACGAAGAGGATAGAGAGGAAGATGAGCCAAATAATCCATAGAAAAGGAACTGTTTATTTTCATGAACAGCTGTCCATTTGCTATACTACTATAAAATACCAGAAGGGTTCGGTCTTAAGTCACATCTTCATCGGTTTCCGTCAAACATCGTCACGACAGTTTTATTTCTCACCGCATAGTAGTTTTAATTTTTAGATTTTTAAGAGGAGCTTATTAGCAGGGCACGGTCTCCGTGCCGCGTGGCAAACGGAAAACTGTGGCCTTGAGTCCCAGCAGAGCAACGAATCTGGCTCGCATCAGTGTGCGGTGTAGAGCTTCTGAAGACGTTTCTATATGCAACTGCTCATTAACTACGGGGGTGTTTTTTTTTTTTTTTTTTTCTCTCTAATTATTATTTTGACTCGGGGCAGCTGTTGGTGAGTTCAGAAGGCATGTATGATCCAGGCCCCCTGGGGGGGTGGGGGATGGGGGTGAGGGGGGCAGCCGATCAGGTGAATAAGGGGCAAGACGGTCTGGCCCGCACTGAGGAGTGCCTTCCACCTCCCCCACCCTTGTAAAATTCAGGTGTCCCACCCCCCACCCCCCCCAGCCGATATGCCGCGGAAGTGATCACTTTCAGCGGACATGAGAATTATTTTTGCTAACCTTCTTCCCCAAGTCAGGTATGAAGAATCTGTAATTCTGTGTATTTAATTAATAGGCATGTACGCCAACTGGAAATAAAAAGTAAATACATGTATAGGTAAAAATGTATATTTAAAATCATTTTGTGTGTCGATAGAAGGATTTGCCTTAGACGGAAGATAAGCAAGGTCCTCATAAGGTCCTGACCAGGGAGGGGTCCATAAGGATTCTTTGCCTGGAATGCTAACAGCGAGATGCTAAGAGGCTGCTTAATGTAGTGTTTGCGTGCTGTTCCCTGCATTTTTCCACCGTTATGAGCCTGAGTACGGATCTGTGCGCCTCTTGGCGATGCAGAGGGTTAGTAGAGTCAGAAGCTGTACCATTTCTGATATTGAGACCTGTCCAGCAGACACTGTAGTATAGTGTTCATAAGGCTGAAAACGGGCAGGTTCTTATAAAAACGGAATTGTTTAAGTGAAATCTTTAATTTGAATACATTTGCAGTTTAACGATCCCCTAGGGGGGTGGGGCCATTTGTTTTGTGTAGGTGACTGGAGGAATTTCCAAACAATACCTGGATAACAAACCCAGTGCTGTTCTATTGACGATAAAATTATTAAAGCTAATGCTGAGTTTTAGTGCCACCCTGAGCAGAGTTGATGTGAAGTAAAGCCTTTACTTTGTTGTTTTTTTTTGTTAATTATATCCCCCCCCATAGATTTATAATCCACTGATCTCTGTCTGAGGGGTTTCTCCCTTCTGTACGTATATTCCAGTTGCATACGATTTATGGGCCAGTTTGTTTGTTTATAAGAGGCCGCCATAGCTCGTTATATGTTGTCATATTACTAAGATAAGAATCAGATGAGTGATCTGTTTTGCTAGCAGGTCACCACTTGGGTGTTACGGCAGTGAGGTTGCAAGTCTGTCCCACACGCTCAGATTACTGCACCTGGTGCGTGTGTGTCTTCTAACAGTCTTCCATCTCCCAGGGTTCTCTGGCTTACACGTGGAGGACCAGCTGAACTTCAATCCTGTCTTAACAGTAGATTGAATGACCCTGCAGTCTTCTGCAGTCCTCAGAAGCTAAAGATCCAAAGGTGTAACCTTTGCAGGTAATTAGCCAGGAAAGAGAATAACTTTAGGAAAAATAAGCCATTTAACTAAACCCTGCTAGTTTATGTGTTCTGTTTAAAATATGTTTAATTTGGCAGGTAATGTTGATCACTTTAGACTGATGCCACCTAGAGGCATTCAGAGGAGTGTCACAAAATCAAAGGATGGATCCAGAGGTTTTCAATTCTCCGTTTGCCTGACGAAGGCCACATTGCAGGGGAAGTTTCCCTGTTTGGCTCCAATGTTGGCTTATCGTGCAGGTGTTAAGGAGCAGAGGGCTGATACAAGAATGCTGTTTTTGCCAAATCCCTCTACTTCAAGGCCGGGAAATGGAGATGGGAATTCCTCCCCAACGCCGCCTGATAAAACGCCACCTGTGTTATGAGAACTCGCTGTGGTGGTGAGGATTTTTATCAAATAATCCAGATGTTGGAGAGATGGTATCTCACGCCAAAGACTTTCCGGGATATGAAGGAAAGAGGTGAATGATCATCTGTCCTCTAGGTTCAGCCCCGTCAAGACACTAGTCAAAAAAGGCCTGGAACACCCAAGCGGCCCTTGATAGAGGGGAAAATGACAGGCCAGTACAGAGGATAGTACTTCACAGTGCGGTGGTAGGCTATAAATCAATGGGCTGGGACTTGCCAGAGACAAAAAGGCGCAATTTAGATCTCTGCAGAACTAAACGGCAGGAGTCTTTTTTTTTTTTTTTAACATAGCTAACGCATCTTCTACTTACACATTCTGCGTTTTGTTTAGTGTGCAGCTAATCTGTGCTCCTTCTAATACTGATTTTAAATGGTTTTGTTATACATGTATATATTTATACACAAATATATACACACTGTTTATATACATATATAACACACACACAATGTTTATATAATTATAACTGTACACAAATATAAACGTATAACAGAACCATTTAAAAGGTGTGTGTATGTGTATATATATATAAAATATAATATAGAATGTGTGCATTTGTAAGGCGATTGTTATACACAGCGTAGATGCTGAACTAAAAGACAGTGGAACAAGTGATCTTTATCGAAATATAGCGTCCCGGGCGCCTGGACAAAGACTGCAGTTTTTTTTTCTTGTCTTCTGTGGGGGGGGGGGGGGTCAGTGACTGATGCCTTTCTCTGCCAGACCCCCACGTGCCTCTGGGCACGGTGCCAGCCGCTAAGTGACCAGTGCATTACAGGCACCATGCTCTGGATGCGCCACCTCTGACAATGGCTTCACCCCCAGCACTATTGTGCCAAGTAACCCTGTGGCGGATTGCGACGAGAACAGAAAAAAAAAGTCAAAAAATTAAAAACCTTTACTCTCTCCTAAGATAACGTATTTCTCGGCGTAAACATGTTAAACATTTTGAATGTACTCTAAAAAATTATACAAAAAAGTTCAAGCGTGTAGGAGAATGTGGATCTAGTGGAAAATGAGCTTTATTGCTGGTCCATACAAGATCATTTACAGCTGCGTGGAAGCGGACCTAAAGGCCGCGAAATGTTCGCCTGCTGCCGGGCGCTTTTTCCGTCCGGAAGAGGGAGCCCGCGTCTTGTGACGTTTTATGCGTCCTTTTGCTACCGACAAATCATTTTTACAGTCTGAATTCTTATTTTCATCTTCCAGTTGCATCATGAAAAATTTTATGTGTATGTATTTCACAGCAATTACACAAGGCTTCAGTAATTATCATTAGTCAGCCTGTAAAAGATTACGATTGCAAAACACGCATTAACCCTACGACTCCAAGTTACCGCCCATGATTCAATAAATGTGTCCACGGCAAGTTGAGCTTGGCCTACGGTCTGCGTAATTACCCTTTACTGTTTTTAAGGTGCACTAACTACGGATAAAGACATTGCGTTCATTATCATCAACATCAAGTACTAGCATAGCACGTTCAAGGCTGTTAAAGCCGCCACACATTAACTTGAGATTATGTACTCTCTGTTGTGTTGACAATGAAAATGATCTGCAACTATTGTAAAATATCCTAAATAATCCGCAATTAAATGCACCCGCAGACGTGAGCAAGCGGGATTTGTAGCTTAGCTAAACATTGTTTTGTTAATAATTAATTAGCAATGACAATTATTTTTGTTCATACTGTGCCTATCGCGGTGGTTGCAAAATATGAGCGTTAAATATTAAACTTGAACTATAAAATGTCTTTAACGCTAGCAACAGCATAAATAAAATCAAAATAGTTATACTTTCCCTCGGATTTCTTCCAGTTTCATCTTAAGTCATGGCTTGCTTTAGAACAACAACACATTTTATAATTAAAACCATGTCTGCATGCAATTTTTCCCTCTCCAAGGATTCGTTTCCGAAGAATTACTATATAAAGTGTAACATTATAACTATTTACATCATTGCGCATGCATTTCACATGCAATATTTTTGTTTACTCAGTTTAAATGTTGTCAGAAGAAGCGGTACAGAAAGACAAAAACATTTAATTCAACATCTCCCACTGCTTATGAGAATATAGTCAAACTGAATCTTTAACTACTGTAGATGTTTCGATTTAGATCTAAAACTCCCAGTGACTCGTCAGCACGTGTTCAGCAAACCGAATGTGACTACTGAAATCAGCCAAATGAGCGCCCTGAACCCAAACCCCCAGTAAGGGGACCTGGTTCCCATTTCTAATGAACTGTCATTTTTTTTTGGAGCAGGACAAAGCATGGCCAGGACATTGCGCCCTCACACGCCAGGAGGCAGCGGGACGATTGCGACACCGCTCCCGCCTCTCGGTCACGGCTGAAGGGCTCCACCTCCTTCTCCCCAGCTCTCCACCCATCGGCTCCGCGGAGCCTACCGCGTTCAGCGCCGCGGCGGTGCGCACCGCTCCTGGCCAACACGCGCTGCATCCCCCCCTCCTCTCTTACCTCAGCGGTAAACGCCTCACTCATCCTGCCCGTCATGACTTATGCATGATCATCATACGGCTAACATATAAAGCGCCTTCCGGATACCGACCAGAGGCTGGGAAATAAGAGTCCCGAGCGGTTATTTTGCGCCTCCCGTAGCTGAATAAGCCAGCATTTCCCCTGCGGCATTTTGCGCCTCGCAGGAAACCGTGTCACCTGCTCACGTTGTGCATGACCATCACAAAGGTAAGGAGGTGCCGAGCCAAAGCAAGCTGAAACAGCGAGCGATCTGGCTTTCTCTCATCACCCAGCAGACCTGCATGCGCTGGGGGTGTCTGGAGAGATGCTTCGCGTTTCAGAGCAGCGCAGGGCTGGTAGTCAGCGGACCTGATTTCCCCGCTTTACCCCGCACACGGTGCTTGCTGGGCGCATGTTTATAAGCGTTTCTGCGCCTTTCAAGGACGCCCTTCGTGAACCAAGCTGATGCGGCGATGGTTGGCCTGGGCTATTGACAGGGATACGCTGCTTGCCCCGCCGGTCGTCACGCCATGCGTGCGGCTGGAGGGGGAGGGACATCGGAGAAGTTGGGAAAACAAGTGGCCGGCGGGGTGTTTCTTGCGGGGGGTGTCGCGGGGCGCATGCGGGCGTTTTACACGCACCGTGCCCCTTACCGGACGCTTTCGGCGCGCCGAGCGGGGACGCGCGTCATGTGCTGGGCGAGGCTCCCAGTCCAAAAGCATCGTTTCCCGACTATAGCTTTAAACTTTTATCTGCCGGATTAATACATTGTACAGTCAGCGGAAACGCATCTTAATACAGATTTTTTTTTTCGGATGGATCTATCTTCTTTTTCAGCTTTACTAAAGATTTGGCCATAAATTAGGTTGTATTAATAACAAATATGTCTGATGCAATAAAATAAGCCACTGGATGATGTAGGTATAAATAATTTATTTTGTATTAGTAATATAATGAATAATATCGACATTAGATAACCTAAATTATGTATTTCACAATTAAAATTGTCTGAGATTTATAAAGGCAGCTAAATCAGTGGCACCTTTCATTTTCTAGGACTTGTATTAAATGTGTTTCACGGAATATTTGTCAAGATTTGTACAGCCCGTAGGGTGGCCAGACTGGGGAGTTGCGAGACTGAAATCAGCCTTTCAAAGTGATGGTTCGCGGAATTTAGGGGTGCGAGTTAATGACGTCAGCCGCTTAATTGAACGTTTGCCTGGGAGGAGGACCGGTTTGAGAGCAGCCCGCGTGCTAATTGGCAGCGTCATCGTGGACAGACACAGGGTTCCACGCCAAGCATCCTGCACTTTCGCCTCCTCTGTCATCCGGCCGGGAAATGTGAGCGACAGTGATCTCTGCTGAAATTATGTGCAGCGGTTGTAATTTTATATGACTCATACTTTTGTTCTGTGTTAATTTCTCTCCCTGTGTTTAGTAATTTGTTCTTGAAGTTGAAGGCTACTACTTTTGCCAGGGGTCAAACGAGCAGATGACTTACAACTCCTGGCACATAAACATTTCCCTTCAAACAGGTTATAAAACCAGTATGCTTTTTGAAAGGTGACTGAGGACAAAAGGCTTTCTTTTTCGTGGGAAAGCAGCCGGCGTGTCGGTACACACGGAGTGTCACAGTGCGGGGACACTTTGGGCTTTATGATGAATTCTGCGGTATCAAAGTCCTTAGAGGAACTGCAGATCTGGATGAACGCAAACATGACCTTGAGCTCCAAGCGTTGGATTGGCTGGTGCTGGGTGGAGCCTGCCACAGAACAAAAGGGCTTCTCTGCCTTTGACTGATGAATTTATGTTCAATTGTAGGGGGCGGGGGCATCTCATGCTAGTACCTTTAAAAGTTTCTTTACATTACTAGACCACTGACACACTAAATGCTACCCCAGAGGAGGTGGTCCTGGGCCAAAGGTAGTTTGTGATCATTTCCTTCTGGTTCACCTTAGATATGAGTGTGTATGTTAAAAAATTTATATTCCGTACAATAAACTGAACTTTGTATTAAAAATGTAAACTTTTTGCCCTTCCCCGAATATCAAACTCTCACCTAAGCTGTTGACATGTGTAATGCATAAGATCTACAAGCTAAATTTAGGTTTGCAAAGTGCTTAAATGATTACACCCCTTTCTTTGATTATTTTTATTTTTTAGTCCACGAGATCATTCCTTGTGTTGTCTGTAGCTTGTGGTAGAACTGGTAGAACAGTGATTTTTTTTTTAGATAGGGCTTTTGTGACAATTGGTGGTGATGACTTAAAATATTATTCAGAATAAGCATGAATGAAGCTGGGACTAACACGTTTACGTGAACAGCATATTTTCTGTATGATTAAAGCATCTTGTCTTTTGTTCGTAGCTTTTTTGCACACAAAGGTCAGCTGGTATCTCCTTACTAGCGCATACCATTGGGGTTTGCCCGCAAGGATTCATGACTCCGGTTGCACGTTCGTGGAATGCGGTCCCCAATCACATCTCTGAATTGCCCATAGTCTGCAGCTCTGTGTGTGAGTTCTGTGATGGAGTGCACCCCTCCCCCCCCCACAACTCTGTGTTGGGTAGGAGGTCAGAAGATGGATGGATGTTGTCATTGAGTGGTTGGAGTAGGAGGGGTGAAAAATCACAATTTCAAGAATGCCACGGGGAAGCGTGGTCAGATGTTGGTGGCTGTTTTCATTATAATTCCTGTTAATGGGCCCACTGATATAAGCAGTGTTCATTCACTTTGTTGGGGCCTGATACTGATGCGTTTTTTTTTTAACCTGATGGTCAGTCAGACATCGCGTGGCGCCCCCCTCTGGCTGTAATTCGTGCACACCTTTGCAGTCCAGGGTGAGGTAATGTGTTGCGGTTTCAGCTCGCCGGCAATTCCTGCCACTACTTGGTAATTTAGACAGTGCCTCTCCTCCCTGATTTATATCGAAATAGTTTCTTGGTGATGACGGTCTCGCTCAGCATGCCCGTGGTCGCCTCGGTGGCTGTTTGCATGTTTGGTTTCCGCCGCCACAGAGTGAGTAACTCCGCTCATTCATCTGGAATGTTCCGTCAATCAAGGCTCGCTTTGGAGCTTGACTCAGAAAACCCCGACGTGTCATCTAATTAATTTACTGCTCTCATGTGCTTTGAGAATCTCTGTAACTGAAACACACAGCTGATTTAGTGTTTTTGACAAAGCCGGGCGATAAAATCTGCCTGGCGACTGCAGTTGTAGGTTTGCGATTTCTGGTCAAATCCCTGCGTCTTTTTGCATAATGACCGCTAGTTTTTTATTATGATCTGCTGAGCTTGGTACATAGTACGATTTGGACTCAGACAGTCACAGAAGGCTGCATAGGGCCCAGCAGTAGCATATGGGCTTGATTTTAGCACGGCTCTGTATTTGACCCGTGTCTGTTATTACAGTCGATATGCTGAGATCTGAAACATGACGCACACCACTGCCGCACACCCTCAGTTCTGAGATTATCCTCAGACTGGAAAGTGACGAGTGCCGAGGGGCAGGATTAGGGAGCAGGGACGGCCTTCCCCTCACCCCGTGGGGTTCCCCCGTTTTGGAGCATTCACCCAGATGTTATCTGACTTCAGAAGGGCATAAATGAATCGATTCACCACGGGGCTGACTGCAGTGTAGTCATCATGCCGAAAGTACACATGCCACTCCCCCCACAATGCCTGCGTCTGCTTGTCCTGAATTTTCAGTGACCAATCCAACCTTGATGGTTTCCCTGTAGCGTGGGGGGGGGCAGCCATGGCTGGCAGCTGGTACACAGACGGCCATCGTCCTCTACGCTGGCTCCTTGGGGAGCAACTGATACCCGGCAGGGAAGTGGGAGGCGGGCCTGGGGCGGGTGTCAGGTGACAGCGCACCTGAGCCCGGTGTGGTGGTGTTGTCCCGCGCCACGGGGAGCGTGAGCCCGCCCAAGCGTCTGCCTGCTGCCCTGTCTGAGAGCTCCATTCAGCATGCTGTTCACTAATCCGCCGCTGCCTCCGTATTGGGTTTAATACGGTAAAAATCCTCACACTATATGAAAAGCATGGAAATGAAGGGTGATTAATGCAGTCGTTGATTTGATGGGCTTGTGGAAGGTCACTATAATGTAATTAATTATAGGTAATTAAATACCAGTTAATTGTGATTCTACTCACCGAATACTTAATGGTGGGGGGGGGGGAAAGTCATTAATGACTTTAATCCTCATGCCTTATACAGCCCATATGAACATGTTATATGGGATATTAAGGTGACCATCTGATCCAGGTCAGTTAATTGAAATGGTTGAAATTGTAGGTTACAAACCCTGACGTAGTTCATAGGGTCCCCCCTGACATGGATTAGGTGGTCACCCTAGGGGAGTCACACATACTACACAACCTTTATAAGCGCAAGAGTAGTGTATATACATGTAACCATCGAACACAAACTGTACAGTACATGTAGAGACTGTATGTGGTACATAATCCATAACACAATTGCGGTGTGTTTGTATGGGGTGGCATGTGGCTTTGCAGGTTAGGAGTTTGTGTCAGTCTCCAGAAGGTCGCTGGTCAAATGCCATATTTGGTCATATCACTGCTGGGCCCTTCATCAAGGCCCTTAACCCCAAAAAACTTCTCCGAGGTGTTGGAAAAATGGCCAACCCCATGCACTGACCCCAAACTTCACTCTCTCCTGTATATTTACACGTATCTCATAGGAGATATACAAAGATTGAATTTCGCTGTACTCGCTGTTTGTACGGCGACAATAAAGGCTTTATATTCCACATACCATACATTGTTTACAGTGTGTACAAAGCTCCATGCACTCCAGTTCAATATGCTGCAGGGTATATCAGCTTCCTGTGGGATCCTATCCATAGCCGTATTAATCAACCTGGTATCTTGGGCTGTTCCTACATGTCTGTATACTAATGTGATTGGTGAATGCAGTTGGCTACTGCAGTTGGCTGATGGAAATTTTTTAGTCACTTAAGATGACTGTCTGTTGGCCAATCAGATCTCTTTGAATAGCAGAAAGATGCAGGAAGACAGTAAGTGCTTTTAAGGACGCCTCCCCCCCCCATCGTCCTCCAGAATAGATGGAAAGCAGTCCTGCTTATATAATTTACTTTAAGACCTGACTTTGTCCTTGACTTCGTCTTGGGGGACAAGGTTAATGTAAGGCATGTGAATTGGGGGTGGTAAATGGCACAGTGGGTTAGGACCTTATGCCTGTGATCAGAAGGTCGCTGGTTCAGATCCTGGGGTCAGCTGAATGATTTCACCGTTGGGCTCTTGAACAAGACTCTTCAACGCTGATTGCTCCAGGGGCTGGCTGACCCTGCTTTCATAAAAATGTATGTTGCTTTGGATAAAAACACCAGCTAAATAAACTAAGTGTATTATTTCATAGTGGCTGTAATACAGCCCTAGAAAAAATTAAGAGACCACAACAAACCTTTCAGTTTCATTCATTTCTCAGTGTAGGGGTCTGTGTCTGTGAATAACATATATATTCTTTTGCAAGCATCAGCCTGGTTCTTCTCTGTTTCTCATTAATGAAGGGCTTCTTCCTTGCTTTATGGGACTTCAGTCCTGCTTCTAGGAACCTGTTATGAACTGTCCTAGCAGTGCTCTTCACATCTGCACTTAATGTTTCCCATTCCTTTAGAAGGTCACTTGATGCCTTCCCCTGATTTATGAGGCACTGCTGGATAAGTTGACGGTCATCTCTGGCATTAGAAAGTCACTTCCTCTCTCTACCTGGCTGGTTTTTGGTCATTCCCAGTGTCTCCTGCTTCACCTTGTTCTTGTGTACTGCTGTCTTAGAAACTTTGAGCCTGGGGGCTGCCTGTCTCGCAGTGTAGCCTTCTGCCAGCAGAACCAGGGTTAAACCAGGATTGAAAAATGCAGATTTAAAAAAAAATAGAGAGTGCTCTCTTACCTTTTTCCAGAGCTGTATATGTAGATGTACCATCAGTATTTTAGAACTTTCCAGAAGTGGTGCTATGTTCACTAGCCTGAACACAGTCCCCACAAGAGGAAATTCAATTTTATAAGAATTTGTGATTGCAATCAAAAAACTAAAAATGCTATAAGTCTTGTATTTTGCTTGGCTACCTATGGTTAAGCTTAGGGCTGGGTAGGGGTTAAGGTTGTCATTGTTGGGATTAGGGTTTTGCCCATAGAAATGAATGGACAGTCCCTACGAAGATATGAATACAGGTCTGTGTGTGTTTGTGTGCGCGTGAGTGAGTGAGTGAAGTTATACTTGGTATGGAAAGGAAGAGAGGTGAGATTTTGCCTGTGGAGAGCATCTCTCGTGTTCCCAGTTCTCATAAGCAGTGTTTGGATGCAATTCCCTGTACTGCTGATGTAGTCCATTATCTGATATGTGTAGCTCAACTCAGCTGTAGATGCTCCAACCTAAGTCAACATGATGATGGATATGGTTTTGTATTTCGCATGGCTGTCGGACAACAGCTAGTGTACTGATGGATGTTTGACTCGACGGCGGTCTCAGGCTACACTGAAGTCTTTTTCCATACAAACAAACGCAAACAAATGCAAACAAATGCAAACAAAGCACATCTTTTGGTGGGACACTCCGATGTCCTTGGAGAGCGTTGCATCACGGTACATTACCTGTGTTAGAGGGTGGGTGTAATCGAACGTGGAAGTCCTCTCCATTGAAAAGGGTCGACTGATTTTCTGTGTGCTGCGTAGATGAATTTGAAGCTTCTGGAATTTGAAAGACTCAGAGAAAGATTGATGAATGACCTTTCTGACGCATTAAAGATAAGTATCGTTTTTTAACTCGATGGGGTTAACAGAACATCTTTTCTTTGATTAAAATTGCAAAGAGCTCAGATTGAGAGCATGCGATCCCCCCCCCCAGAGAGGGGAGTTGTGGGTGCCCCCCCTGCCCCCCAGGATGGATGCCTGAACTCCCAGCTGCTTTAGCCCACGTTCAAACAAACGTAACTACAGACACAGTGTTTCGGGATGATGCTGGTGCTGGAAGAGGGATTAGCTTTCCTGTTTCTGAACAGACCTTCATGGCACATATATCCCAGCACTGATTAAATCAGCTTTTTCAGTAAGCCCCCCCACCATGCCACATGCAAGTAGTGAAGACTGGGGAGGGCAGCTTCAATACTATTTGTTTGTTTGTTTATTAGTACTCTGTGTTTTAGCATTTCATCATATTATACAGACCCCAGGTTAAAACCCCCTTTTATAAGAAGCAGTCCTTCACAATCTAGTGCCGCTGCTTTAGTGTTAGCATTTCCTATAAGATAACAATCAACCTAGCAGCAATTCACAGGAATTCTCCCAAAGGGATAGTGTGAGCAGTAAGGTCACCAATAAATTATGTCAGTAAGCGTCAGAGAATGCCGGACATTCTGTAAATTGTATGATTTTTAAATATGAATTTCTCCTGTTTCTGTTCTCCGAGCCCTTACACCTGTCCCCAGTGAACAGGGGTAACACGGGTGTGGTATGTAAACA
>JAAGVU020000081.1:969654-1002086 GCA_011763525.2 Mormyrus iriodes | reverse complement strand
TGGGTGCTGCTGGGAGCTTATTTAAAGTGGTGAGACTTCGTATGGAAATGAGCAATGCAAATGGGTCTCAGCTGGGTAGACAGCACTAATGACTGGAACTGACTGCACCCAGTCCATCTTAGGGATTAAGGCACACGCGCACGCGCACGCGCACACACACATGCACACACAGAGAGGCTGGTGTTCGATTGTGCCAGGCCTGCACCGGGTCACGGGGCACAAATGGCCATTGTTACGGTAAATCGTGTGTAATGGCTGCCCTAAGCTTAATGGACTGTTTGGTGTTTAGTTTTGTATTAAAGGGTGTGACCCAAAGCTAGACAAAGAGGAGGGAGTCATGTTTACTTTTTATGATATGTTCTGTAAATAATTCCCCATTTAAAAAGTCTTTCTCTGTAATGACAGTCTGAAAATTAACTAAAAATAAAGCGGAACTTCATCGCCCGTCCGTTTTATTCGGGCGAATGAATAAACGCTCGCTGAAGAGCTGGATCGTAATTAAAGTGAATTCAGTTTTACTGAGAATTTGTTGTTTGTTTGATGCATATTTTAGTCAGCATTTTATCAGTATAGCAGTTCTGTCAGGATTTTTTTGTCCGCTGTATGATTTGGCGGGCTTCAGATAATTGGGCAGGAGTCAAGCTCAGTGCCAGGCCTGGGGGGGAGGAGGCACAAATGTTCTGATAATCGGAGTGGGGGGGACAGGACAGGCGGGGGTCCCGTACCAAACCTGCCGACACCCCCAACACCCATTGTGAGGAAAGACAATGGCCTATTCATGGTTTATCAAGTCACCCCTCCCCCCACCACTTGGAGTAAAAACGATAAAGGCTACTAGCACAGCTGCACTATAGAACCAGATGTTCTTGAGTCAAAACACTGACCCTCGTGCTCTTCAGTGCAAAGCTGATGTCTCTCAGCCTGCTATTTTTTTTATTACCCCTGACTAGTCTAACTATTAGCTGGAGACTTGTCAGCTCAGAGAGGCCGGGTGGGGCTCTGTAAGCATTCAGTGGTCTGGCTTTGAGGGCTGGGTCCTTAGGGGCTGGCCAAGGTGATGCCTGAGCTGAACTGGCCAACAGCAGGAACCTCACCTGAACTGCCCTGCTGGACGAGCTCAGCGTGATCTTACGCTACTTAAAGGATGTTATTATCCAAAGTGAGAAACTCATTAATATTTACATCTCTGCACCACGCCACCAACAAGAAGCATGTAGTACCTTATGTGGGAGTGCTGCAGACTGACCCTCCCTCTGCCTGGGACTTTGAACCCGAAATGTTGTCGTTGCAAGGCCCCTCCCTCCTGCGCTGTGTTACCTGCTGTGGTTTAGTGACCCCAGCGGGGGAAAAAAAATGCAGAGCTGGTCCTGTGCTCTGCAGCCAAGTGCTCTCGCCATCTGTCCCCACACAAGGAGTGGATTGTGCGTGTGTCCGTGTGTGTCCGTGTGTGTCCGTGTGTGTCCGTGTGTGTGCGTTTGTGTGCGCGTGTGCGTGCGTGTGTGTGCATGTGTGTGTGTGGTCCAAGTATACTTTACATTGTGAGGACAAAATGTGACCCCACAATGTAATAAAAACCTGTTATTATGACGTTGATGGGACCATTTTTCAGCCCCCACAAGGAGAAATTCTATTTTGTAAAAATCTGTGACTGAATAAAAAAGTAAAAATGCCAAAAGTCTTGTATTTTGCTTGGTTACTCGTGGTTAAGGTTAGGGCTGGGTAGGGGTTAAGGTTGGCATAGTTGGGATTAGGGTTTTGTTTTTCCCCATAGAAATGAATGGATAGTCCCCACAAAGATACAAGTACAGGTCTGTGTGTGTGTGTGTGCGTGTGTGCGTGTGCATGAGAGCACCTGCTTGTGTGATATGTTACACAAGCAAGCTGCCTGTAGGATCGCTGCAGACGGATAACTCTGCAACCCTGTGAGATTCGCTTGGCTCCTTTCAATCTGACACCAAAATACATACAGAAAATCTCTCTTAAAACACTGCAGAAAGATTGTGCAACCGCAAGGCCTAATTAACCCGTCCATCCAAAATGAAGATGTTTTTCCGGCTCGTGCCTGGGTTACTGCAATCCGCTCGTTTCATCAAAGGAAGAAACTGTCTGGTGTCACCGATGCTTTTTTGTTGTTTGGGGGAAGAACTCGTTTTATTTTCCCTGCTTGGGTGTGTGAGAAACTATTTATCTGTCAGAATCTGGTTGGGTGTCGTTTCTTGCACAACTTGTTCCAAGCAAACAATTATCCAGTTTGATGTCTCAGGCCCTGGAATGTCCTTCGCTTCAGGGGCCTGGTGACTAGCATTGTCCAGGTTGGCTTGGTGGGGGGGGTCAGAGGTCAGAGGTAAGGGATTGACTTGTCTTTCTCCAAGCGAACGAGTTACTCCAGTTTCATTGGGGGCACAAGGAGAGACCAGCGTTCCTAGGTCAGGGATCTTATCGGGCAGACGAGCCCTGGACTCTGTACCGCTACCTGTAATATTCCTGCTGGTATTCTTGTGTACCAGGCCTCCGTCACGATACGTGAAACACACTGTTTGCCTAGTGGTTTGTGGCCGTTATCCAACTGCAGATAGTGGGTTGGGCTGCATTTTCAGTAACTCGCAGCGAGTCTTGTTTATGGTGAGGCATGTTTATAGCTATGAGCTGGGAGACACCTGCAGGAGCACAGGTGCACGGTCTTTGTGTTTTTTGTTTTCATCATGAAGTTGCAGCTGAAAATTTATTCCTGTTTAAGTACAATATGCCTTTTTTGAACGTTTAAAATTTATTTCCCAGAATGCTTAGCCCCCTTTCTCTATTTTTCCTGCCTGCTCTCTCCTCTTCTACTGAAGGAGCCCAAGGCTGCGGCAGGATAAAGAGGCTCAGATTGAACAAACTCTGCGGAGGCGGGACGTCGAAGGAGATTGTGGGAGTGTCAGAGTTACCTTCCCCTCTGCTTCGCTGGCCCTGCCTGGCTTGGCTCCGCCCTTTTGGGATTGAAACACGCCGTGCCTTGCTCCCGCACACGTTCAGACCGGTCGTTGCCCCCGCCGCGTCTCTGCTCCTGCGACGGATCACGCCGTTGGCTTCTTGGAAAAGACTCATCTCTTGTGGACGGATAGCTCCACATCCCAAGGGGGAGGGGTGGGGGCGGCGTGAAGGTGTCCGGCGAGGGGTCAGGAAGCCTCCTCATCTAGCCTCTGCGTGTTCTTCCAAAAAGGAGACCCAAGGTGAGTGTGATGCCTGGCCTCGAGCCTGTGGGTGACGTAGTGATTAAGGACACCGTTTCTGATCCTAAAAACAGATTTGCTCTGTCATTTACACCCATGGACCCTGAACCCAAATGGCTTATTTTAGATCTATCTTAATTGGCGTGCTTGGGTGATGTTCCTGTTGGACGTTATAATTCTGTCAGTCTGAAGAATTGCTGAATTTACGCATTACTTTGGCTGAAAGCATTTGCATGGCAACTAAAGTGAGTGTAATGGGTTCTGCCCGGGGGTCCAAACAACAGGTGTGGGGGGACGGGGGTGGATGGTTGATTACCTAAGACTTCAGCGTGAGCGTGTTCCAATCTCCCCGTGAGCACGGGACAAGCTGAAACAGGATCCACACGTCAAAATGCTGCTTACACTCCCGTGGGTTTTCAGAAAACACGTTGGAGACAGACATTTGTGATTACAGTGCTTCCAAATGGCTAAAAACAGCTGGACGCAAACAGCGTTTGCCCACGGTGACTGATAACAGATCTGCTGAGTCCAAAACTGAAAGACAGTATGTATCGACGACCAGCTAAGGAGTTGAAGCTGCCCATCAGCATTTTTAACGCTCAGCATCGTGGCCGAGACCGTCCCATGAGACTCGCAGAGCAGCTGCAGTCACAAAGGGATTTTCTCATCAGGTATCGGCCAATTGGGAACTCCTGTATTTTAGACAAACTCTGTACTGAAAGGACATTTCAGAGGACATTTCAGGAGGGAAAAGCTGACAACTGGCTCTTTTCTGGTAATATGTTGCACAAGGTGGTAGGCTGGAATATCAGACTGGAATATCTTGGGGAAATTAGCATTAAACTTGAGTGTGGAATGCGGGCAGGCAAGGTATGATTGGGGTAGCGGTCCGGAACGTTTCATGCTTTCAATTCTTTTCAGGGTGCAGAAATACTTGTTGTCGGGGGTGGGCTATGGGGGTGTGCGTTGCCATTATTTGCTGATTAATACACTGGTTACAGGTATCACTTGACTGTGATAGCATTCTGGGCCACGCCCCACTCGCCCGCCTTGACCCACGGGACTCCCTCTGTGTGATGTAGGTGGATCGAGATCAAGGGGAATCTAGTCTGTGACCCCCTCCCCCCATCCTTCAGCACCTCCATAAAGTAATGCCTCCTCCACGTCAGGCTGCCCAAAGGGCCTGCCGTTTCCAAAGGGGTGTCGGGTGATGGGAGAAAAGCTTCCCATCCTCAGCTGGTCGTGCACATCAGACAGGACGGTGGGACGAAATTCGGAGTCACCTGGCAAATCCCCGGGTTCCAGTTTCAGGTTCAGTGCTTAGACAACAATGTCCCCCTACCCCCCCACACCAGGTCACTGTCTCACTTACACTTGTGGGCCCCGTGGGCCCCCCCAGTATAGTGGTCTGACACATTTCTCGATAAGGAGAGCACAGTGCGGCTTCCATGAGGGTCTCAGCGTGCGGTCCCGTGGCCGGCCCCCGGCGTGCGGTCCTGTGGGTGTGTTGGCCACTGGCAGTAAACATTTGCCTCATCTCAAGCTGCAGTAGACCTTCCTAGTGAAGCATATTTTACTCACGGTGCACAGAACTATGCGGTAAAACTAGCAGGAAAGTCACTAGTTGGTTCATCTAGTAGACGCTGCAAGGATTTTCGGTGATATGACCCTGCATACACACTATATTACAGCAATCATGTGCTGCATAGTCTTGTATGATGCTTGTGCCACATTTATCTTAGTTACTGAAGCCTTCCGTTTCTCCCACGATGGTTTATCTCCATATCTGGCTCATGCTGACTTTTACAGTCTTCTGTTCGGTAAAACATTCCGGTAATGAGCCGGCGGTTTTGCGTCAGAAGCCATAAGGCAGGTGAATGTTTCAGATTCCTTGCGCTGTCATTCACCTCTTGGCCGCCAAGCCCCGCTTTCTGTTTCGCGGTGCGGCTTCTCCTTCCCATAGGAGGAAAAATCCTGCGCACATTTGTTTATGCGATGAGAGCGGGTTTGGTCCACGTGTGGGGACTCTGCAGTGTCGGCTGATGGAGTCGTCCAGCATCTGGCCAGAAGACCACAGGGGGAAGTCCCACGTAGAGCCAGTTTGAAAAAGATCTTTCACGTGAAAAATGATAGAAAATTGTTCAGCTTAGTAAAGATCCACTGTGTATCTTCAGTTATGTATAGCACTGTGCAAAAGTCTTAGGCAGCCAAAGAAAATGTTTAAGGCTAATTATCTGGGTAGCAAGTGTATATTTGCTCATAAAAAAAACGCAATTTAACATTAGAACATATACAAAATAAGAGTAACACAATAAAAACTAACAAGAATTTTGGGCAACACTCTACTTAAAGGGGCACAAATAACTTACTTAGTTACTACTCAAGAAGAACTCATGAACCATTATAGTTCCTGCATGAAATCTATGAACTATAATGATTGATTAATGATGAATGAACATGGGTTCAGTACATAACTAACACTTAGTTACCGGTTAATTAATGCATTAAGTAAGCATGAGCTACTGCATTATTTGTGTTCCCGCAAGTAAACTTACCAGAATTTCTTCTGTTCTCCAAAACGTTACTGCTATCTTGTTGGATGGCTAGATAAACATTGCTTCTGTCCACAGACCTCTCCTCAAGGGCACCCCAGCCATTATTTGCGCTCATTAAATTTCACCGCCAGTTGACTTAATTAATTTAAGTTAAATAACTTAATGAGGTACTGATTAGCCAAACAAGGTTCGGTATTGGTCAAGTTTAAAAAATCTAGGGGTGTCTTGGACGGTTACTGCAAATACTGGTGTGACTTTATGAAATGGCTAAGCTGACGCACTTTGACAGACATTATATCAGTTTTACACCAAGATGAAGATCGTTTAAAGATCATTTTCACTGACTGCCTAAGACCTTTGCACAGTACTGTATAACTTTATCATCCACTCATGCTCCACACTGGAAACTCTTCAACAAATGTATCTTCAGCACGTTCCAGACTGTCCAAGCTGCCTCAACGTGGTTTTTAAACTCTCTACCAGGGTGGAATCGGATACGGGTTTGTAAGCGTAGAAAGATTTTAAAGTGTAATGCCATGGGCTTCTGTTCAAGCTTCCAGCTGAGACCGATTGACAAAACACTGATTCCACCACGCCAGTGATCTCAGACTTTTTGTTTTCCTGTATTTCCCAGTTGCTGGGTGATGTCTGTTTTTTCCAGCTGTCCCTGTAGTTAGAAAATGGGAGGAACATCCTAGCGAATGTAACTTCGGGCCAAAACGCGCATTCCCAGTGTGAGATGACCTCTGGGGGGGCGTCCATCACGAGAACAGCAAAGTTCTATTCCACCTTCAGCCGATTCCATCTTCCAATGTCATTAACTCCATTTGATATGCGGGAGAACAGTCATTCCCGGCAGACGGATTCCACCGCAGAGTTAATGTTCTGTGAGGTGCTGCTAGGATAGCAGTTGTAGGGCATCTGAGGGGCAGCATCGCAGGCGTGTTACGCCACACTGCCCGCTATTGATTTGGGCTTGTAAAGCATCAACAAAACCCAAGTGCAGCAGGAGTTAGACTAGACAAGGGGGGGAAGCCCCGACTGCTTGTCGTGTGTCTGTTTGGCCAGCTTTATCGTCACTTCACTTGTCCTCGTGTTTTTTCCTTGACGCATGGTCTGCATTTGAGAAGAGGACAAGAACGTCCTATCAGAATTTATGGTCAGAGATGAGCAGCAATCAAAAGTGGCGTGGGATTCCCAAGCAATGATGTCATTTCCTGAGCTATCTGATGGGAGGGGCCCTTATTAGTGTGACCATATTTGGGCATTTTCCTGTTTCTGGGCTGAGCATTCACTTCACCCTCTTCCTGTCCTGTCTTCCAGATGACATGGCGCCCCCAATACCGCAGCTCCAAGTTCCGGCATGTGTTCGGCAAGGCCGCCACCAAGGAGAACTGCTACGACGGTGTGCCCATCACCCGGAGCGTCCACGACAATCACTTCTGCGCCATCAACCCGCGCTTCGTCGCCGTGGTCACCGAGTGTGCCGGGGGCGGAGCCTTTCTCGTTCTCTCCATACACCACGTAAGGGGGAGAATTTGTTTTATTCTCCCACGGGCGTAAAAACCTGCAGAATTCCGTCTCTTTGTAAGAGGTTCCATGTCACACAGAAGCTTCCAGTGATATAGATCACGGCTCCGGGTGTTTTATTATTCTGGAAAACTGCAGACCAGCTTTCTCACAGATAGCCCTTATAACACACCGCGGTGGTGTGTAGCTCTGTGGGTTATGACACTCACTGTTCCGGGAGGTCATTGGTTCAAATCCCTGGGTCAGCAGAGTGATTTCACCTTTGGGTCCATGAGCAAGGCCCTCAACTGCACAAGGACTTTCTTTAAAGAAAAAAAAAAATGTCGTTTCAGATAAAAATGTCTGCTAAAATAAGTTAGATGGCTCTCTGGCGCGTGTGAAATTCCCCTGTATGTTTACACCCTTTGTCAATAGTGGGAAAAATATCTCTTATATTAGAAATATCTTGCTCATGGTCGTTATAGACAGTCGGAATGTTCCTTGGTCCTCATAACGGTGGCGGGGGGGGGGGACTAAAGCATTAAATAGATAGCTCTTCCATCACGTCCCTGCAATATATTAAGCAACCGTATGACTAAATGAAGCTGTGGTCTGACTTGTGTGTGCTAGGCTTTTAAGCTGTGTTTTGGATACATCTTCTGTGTTACTCAGGAATTACATGCCTCTTCAGGAATGGTTTCATTTTTTTAACCCCCCCAAAAATCTGTTAGTCGTGATTGTGGAATAATCACGCCATTGTACTTGTACACGTCACCAACATCCACCTCATCCTCTCGTCTGGTGAATTTATGGCTGTCTCCCACCTGTTACGGTTGTGCAAGGCTGTTTAAATCCACTGGCTACCCTGGAATGACATCACCCGCCGCGCTGTGCCCGGAGCACGCCTTTCCCGCCACCATGCATGCCAAGCCATGTCACATGATTACAGCAGAGGTCACTAACCCCCTCAGGGTGAAAACCGAGGAATGACTGTTGGCAGAACGCGGCAAAATGACCAACCCGAATATCCGGTTTGGTGCTTACACCTTTATCAACGCCATAAACGGCACCACAAATGTCACTTTTTAGCTGCCAAAATCCAGCGTCCTCTTTGTGCCCCTTGCAGAGAGCCGGGCCCGTGTGCTGACTTGCTCCTGCAGCCTCTAGTCAGTTTTTTGCTGGTATGCTCAACCTCCTGCCCCAACTTGTTTCCTCACGGGCTAAGTTTTGCTTTGCTAGAAGAGTAAAACAGAAGCAGGGTGACCTTAAACTGAGATGAGATACAAAAGGAATCGGGTACAGATGCCAAGTCAAGCCCGATAAAAGTAAGTAAATGCTAAACTGGGGAAAAAATAAAAATAGCCCCAGAACGAACGCTCTGATGTGGCTGGCGGTTTACGGTGATGCAAGAGGACAGGCAGATTTCGTGTGATTTGTTGTGGTTTCTTTTTCACGGGCGATATTGGTAACTTGATAGGAAATGGTAGCTGTTCTGTCATCACCGCCAGCTTTTTCGGTCCATATTTATTCACAGGAGGGCGTCAGCTATGTGGAAAAAAATGCCAGTGTGTCGTAAATTTACGGCCTGTCGGGCCCGACTGAATCACGGGTCTGTTCCGTAACGCAGGTGAAGTCACTGTCGGGTATATTCCATTTCATCTCACCACCCATGACGAACTGGGATAAGGAATGAATTGAAGACTGCAGGGGAAGTTTCCCATCCTGTTCCCGGACAAACCAAATACCCAGATCCTGATCTAGTTAAGAGATGAATAGTTTGAGTGCGACCAAATCCAGGACCGAGCTGGCTGACCTCTGACCCCCAGCAGTGCTGCTTTTGATGCCTCTCTGAGTAGATGGGCCTTTGAGGGACGTGAGGTCTCAGGGTCATAACCTCTTGACCCCACTCTTTCTGTTCCTTAGACCGGGAAGGTGGACCCCCACCACCCCAAAGTGTCTGGGCACAGGGGCAACGTCATGGACATCAAGTGGAATCCCTTCGATGACCTGTGCATCGCGTCCTGTTCCGAGGATGCCACGGTCAGTCCACGGCAAGAAACGGCCGACCGTAAACGCAAAGCTAGACTGACTGATGGTTAACACCATAACACCATAAGGAACGGCCTGGCCTCCTTTGTGGTGACCGCTGTAGTGCAGCAGTAACAGATCTGAGTCAGTGGTAGCAAAATGAACCCAGAGATTAACCTCAGAACGAGACTATTAGTCTGGGCAGTGATTATGATGACCCTCTTTACCCTGTGATATAGGATGCCTGGAATCGGTGGTTCTTTTTCCCAGCTACGTAGGTGTAAATAAGACCTTTGACTCTGTGGCTGTTTGCACCAACTCGACCTTTGCTGCGTTTAATAGGTGAAGATCTGGGACATTCCTAAGCACGGCTTGCTAAAGAACATCACCACCCCCCGGAAGGATCTGCAGGGCCACTCACGCAGGGTGGGGCTCATCGAGTGGCACCCGACGGCCAGCAACATACTCTTCAGCACCGCCTACGACTACAAGGTACTCAGACGCCATTCAGGGTGGCCAGTAATCACTGTTTTTGAGATTTACCGAATGTTGGTTGTTGAATAGATGAGGCTACTGCAAAACATGTCTGTCTGTCCCCCATCCATAGCTGCCTGTTTATCATTCCAGTAGACTTAGCATTTTTTAATTTTTACAGCTGGATATTTTACTAAAGCTCAGATTATGTAGCTTTCTGAAGAATCTAACTACAGAACCAAACCCTGAACATATGATTATAGCTTACTTTGGCTGTTTTTTTGTTCTGGAAAGCATGAGCTCTTGATTGAGCAAGACGCATCTTGCACTGCGTGGGCATTCGCGTTGGTTGAAAGGGCGTCTCGTATCCCCGCGTGACACCCCCCCCCCACCATCACCCGTTTCGCCCCAACGTACAGATAATGGTGTGGAACCTAGACTCTTCAGAGCAGGTGATCAAGAACCCGGTGAAGACGATCAGCCTGCACACCGACATGGTGCTCTCCATGTCCTTCAGTACGGATGGCAGCCGGCTGGCCACCTCCTGCAAGGACAGGAAGATCCGGGTTATCGACCCGCGTACCGGGGCTCTCCTGCAGGTCCGTTCGTGTGCTTGCGTCTCTGGTTGGGGGGTGTATGTGCTCCGCAGCCATCTCTCTCTCAAGTACAGTGTTTCCCAAGCTGGTCCACTGTTTTGCTCCCCACCAGCTGAGTTGGGAGACTCTGCTCTAGTAGTGGTAGTAATAACACCAGTAGGAGTATCAGTAGTACTAAGTAACTCGTACTTCTATTCTATTCTATACTTGTTGATCATGGAGGTTTAGTCATGTGACAGTGTGGAAAAAATCAGAGTCCATGGTCACTCATTAATAAGACACAACCCTATTGGTTCGTTTGAAATTGATTTGACTGCTGACTGCCCTCTTTGGATTATGGGAAATTTAGATGTAAACACCTTTAACAGTTTAGTTTGTGATATATTTGTAATATATCTCACAATTTCTCACAAATGCTTTCTACACAAAGGAAGTGGAACAAGGCCTTGCCCTAATCAGAGTCAGGCCTTGTAATAAGCCATTTATTGATAAGACATGGGAGGATTATTTTGTGCTAGAAATAGCGGTTGGCGGAGCGAGCACTCCGCGCGTTTTATGTAGCGCGTTTTTTGCCCTGGGCCCCTCCAGCACCACACATGCAAAACTCACACCTCCTCAGAAGCCGTCGACGGGCCATAATTTGCCAGTGACCAGGCCAGCATGTCTGACTCATAGTGTCATCCTGTCACTGGGCTGCAGTGGCTCTTGGCCTCGAGTTTAGAGTTTCAGGAGTGTGTACCAGGAATATGTGATGTCTTTATTTCCCCCTCCCCATATCTAATAAAATTAATGAAAACCTTTTTTTGTAGATCTATAGTTTTTTTTTTGCATAACTTGAATTTGGAGTTGTCAGATATTTTAGTGAAAGTTCTGATTGCAATGTGGAATTTGTTGCCTCTTTATAATCTTATCTGCTCTGTGTTTTCAGGAGGCTAACTGCAAGTCGCATAAAGCCAACAAAGTGTTATTTCTAGGAAATCTGAAGATGCTTATTTCAACCGGAAATTCTCGGTGGAACCACAGGCAAATAGCACTCTGGGATCAGGTAAAATGACCTGCACTCGTGTGTTACTGCCACCAAGTGGTGATGCACTGGAATGACACTTCCAACATAATATCCCTATTCTGAAAACAGTAACAATTGTATAGATGTAATTGCGGGCTCAGAATTTTGAGGGGAAAAAATCCCTCTGACTGCTAAGACATTTTTACAGTAAAAATAAAGGGGTATTTTAATTTCTGAAGATAAATGGGATCACATTGAGATACAAACCATTAGAATGACTGGGGGGCAGTGTGTGGCTCAGTGGGCTAAGCCTATGTGCCTGTGATCGGAAGGTTGCCGGTTTGAGCCCGGCCTTGGCACATCTGCGGGTCCTTGAGCAAGGCCCTTAACTCCCTCCCAGCACTCTGGGTGCTGCTTTGGGTGGCTGCCCTTCATGGCTGGCTTGCTCTCACCTACAGAGAGCAAGCTGGGGGAGGCATAAAAGAGATTATTATTATTATTGTTGTTATTATTGTTATTAATAATAACAATGACAATAATAATGTTATTATTGTTGTTGTTGTTATTGTTGTTGTTGTTGTTCCCACTACCAATTAAAATAAGCATAGGTGCAACCTGCACTTTAAAAATTTCCTTAGACCTTTTTTAATCTTTACTTCTCCTTCATTTTTACTGCTTATTTTGTTCATCTTCAACCTCGTTTACTGCAGGAGGGGCTTCTAATTTAATTTCACAGCTGCTGTACCAGCACATTCATGCATGTGACAAATAAAAATCATGAATCTAGTAATATGGATGATTTTTGCTCTTGATCTAAGGAAAGGACACAGAGTTTCTGCAGTAAGGCACGTGCTGTGGATTTTCAATAATAGCGTGTTGGTTTCTGTGTGTGTGTGTGTGTGTGTGTGTGTGTGTGTGTGCGCGCCACCTACAGGAGGACCTTTCTGTGCCTTTGTTGGAGGAGGATCTCGACGGCTCTTCTGGTGTACTCTTTCCTTTCTATGACCCTGACACCCACATGCTCTACGTGGCAGGAAAAGTAAGTCCCCCCCCACCCACAGAACAGCCCCAGTTACTCTAGGCCTGAGGTGGTCAATTACCATCTTCCTGGGCACAGCGGGAAGCGCTGGTCTTTTCCTCGGCTCACTGCTTCCTTGAAATTGATCGTTGGATTTGGAATTAAAGAAGCAGACATTAGATCTGGGGATAAGAAGCTAGGGATCCGGGGGACTCGGTGAAATGATACGCGATGCTTTGGGGGAAGTCAAATTGGATGTGACTTTGTGGCCAGTGATTTCTGAATCGCCAACTGTTGCTTTCAGGGCGACGGCAACATCAGATACTATGAGGTCAGCTCAGAGAAGCCGTACATGCAGTTTCTAACAGAGTACCGCTCACTGCTACCTCAGAAGGGAATGGGTAAGTTGCCTTCATGGCTACCTTCTCACTGTGTGTCTGTTTTGGTTCCCCAGTGTGGAAAGAACATCACATTGATACTTGCTCACACGTTCTAGAGCTGTGATGCTCGGCACCATGTTCACAAAGGATTGATTTCCCTCGGCTGTTAAGGATCCTTTGTAGGTTGCTCGTTTATGTAATTTCTGCATCACAGTTCACGTTTCCACCCCTCAGGAATCATGCCGAAGAGGGGCTTGGACGTCTGTTCCTGCGAGGTTTTCAGGTTCTACAGGCTGGTGACAATCAAGGGCCTCATAGAGCCCCTCTCCATGATCGTCCCCCGCAGGGTAAGATCCAGAACTGAACCGGAACCAACACTGAGATGGGGTGCTGGTCTGGAGAGCAGTTCTGTTCCGACAGAGGCAATTAAAACTGGGAATCAAAATATGCGTTACATTCATCATATTTCGTCGGATGCCCTTGGGGGCCACCTGGGAACGCACTTAATTTGTAAAAAGGGGGGGGGGGCTTGAAATAATGAAAATTCTGATGAAAAGGCCACAGGGAGGTGTCAGATCTGGTTAAGAGTGATGGGAGAAATAAGGCCGAATGTGAATGAAGATCATTGGGCTGTCAATCATTGGCTGAATATAACGGGAAACAATAAGGCGGCCAATAAGAAGTGGGATGCGCCAATCTGTGATTGACGGCTCGCGATAATCACAGCTGTTGTGCGTTTGGAAGCTACAATCCTCCCAACACTAGTTACAAGTGATAAATGCTTGCATCTCCTGGGTCTGAGGTCTGTGGCTTTCAGATTACCTGCTCTTATTTTGTACCCAGTGGGCCGAAAGGGGGCCAGATGGTCCCGGTTCATGGGCACTCGGTTTGGGTCCTGCGGATGCTTGACACCTTTTGCTCTTTGCCCCACCTGTAGTCCGAATCATACCAGGAGGACATCTACCCCATGACTGCCAGCAACGAGCCCGCCATGTCGGCATCGGACTGGTTCTCCGGCCTGGACAAAGGTCAGACCCATATATACATAGGGTCCCTAAATGTTGGACTTTTGAAGTACAACATTGCTAAGTTCCATTTAAAATCTTGTGTCCTTCCATGTAGTATCTCTCTTTTTCTTCTGTTCTCAGAGTTCCTCGAAGTCTGAGGCTTTTCAGTATCTGTGAACCTCTTCTTACGGTTTGCATCTAGCAAAATCCCACAGTTTGTTGCCTGTTATAATTTACAGTATGGTGATTCTCCGTTTCTCCCAGACAAATTACCTCCATCTTCGGATAGGTTCCAGCCTGTAGAGGCTGTCCTAATCGCTCTTATTATCCACTTTGTAAAGGTTAGCACAAGGCTAATTAATTACTCTGAAGCGTGGTTTATCAGTAGAGTTTCTAGAGCCAAGCCTTCCTTAGCAGTTTTGTGAGGAATACCATCATCCGTTTTTCCCATGACTTGGTGAATTGGTACTTCTTCAATGTCTGCTTTGTGCTACCTCAAAATGTTCTTTGTTTTTTTAACGTCGAATCATATCTCTTTAGTGTTGAGCTTCTGTTGTTGCCCTGGGTTTTGTTCTGGTAAAAGTTTAACAAAAAGCAGGATTTTATGGTACATATAACATGTTCCCCCCCACTCTCGCTCTGTTTCAGGCCCCTTGCTGATGTCTTTAAAGCCAGGCACCAAATTACATGACATGTACTCAGATTCTGTAGAAGAGAAAGCCCCGATCAGCGTCCTGGAAGCCAAGCGCTCCCAGACTCGCCCCGGACAGATGCAGCTCGCTCACGTGCAGGGGGCGCTGGAAACCAAAGAGAACAGGGAGCCCAAGATCTTCGACGACCTGAAGGCCTGGCAGGGTGACAGTGTCCAGGATAAGGGTGTGACCTCGGTGACCAATGGACGGGAACCACTGCTGTGTTCTCCACCCAAAACTGAGAATGAGGTACTTGATAGGGTCAGGAATATGGTAGTGGGGGGGAGGGGAGGGTTAAACTCTACTTTGTTATTCTTAAACTAAGTTGTGCTCCCCTCACGGGGTAACTTAAAGATACACTAGATGTGATTTGTTTATTTTGTTTATTTCCTTGCAGACTATCATGGGGGCAGTATGGGGTTTAAGGTTTCATAATAAATAATGCAGCGTGCACACAGAATTAGGTTTTAGGTAGGAGTGTGGGCTGTTATCTGCTATAGTGCCACGCCAGGCCGTGGTAGAGCACGAACAGACACAGAAACCTGTCAGCATGAGCAATAAACACTGCAGGTGTGGCTCTGCCTTTCGGGAAGGTTTTGGTTTGAAGGCTCTGATTGGATCCTGGATTGAATGGCCGCGTTGTGTGTGTGTGTGTGTGTGTGTGTGTGTGTGTGTGTGTGTGTGTGTGTGTGTGTGCGCGCTCAACAGCTCCTCCAGACCTTCTACCGGCAGCAGGATGAGATTCGGCGCCTCAGGGAGATGTTATGTCAGAGGGACGTGCGGATTAAGCAGCTGGAACTGGAGATCAAGAACATGAGGAACTCCAGAGGTCTGTACTGAAAGCGCCAACCCCTGGACGGAGGCTGAGCCCCAAACCTCGGCACTGCCGCCACCCCCGACTCCAACCCCGCTGCTTGTGCTTCAGACTCTCTCAAAGGGGTACCCACTAGGGGCCTGCAGGGTGCCTGCCTGGGAGTCTAGTGTGAATATCGTACCTTTTATGTGTCACATGACACGACAATATCACGCTCAAGTCGGCGTCCATTTTTCAGCTGCGAGTATGCCATTTATGTACCATTTTTTCCCCCATCATTTTCTTTGTGCCTGTCAGTAGTAAATGGTAATCTCTCGTCGAATTCCATTTTTGGAAACGTCCCAAGGGAGAATCGGACGTCCTTGTGAGTGATTCAGGGGACATACTGAGTTTTTCTTTTTTTTACTATTACCCATGATTACCCAAGAATTTTAATTATTGTATGTTTATGTCTGAATGTTGATATTGCCTGTCTATGATTTTATTCAATTTTTAATGACGATGGGTAGAATATACTTCTGCTCTTGAGGATTTAAAGAAACTGATTTTTCCCCTCCATATTCGTTTTATATAAACTGGATTGAAATGAATATCGGGTGTAATCTCTACCTGGGCTCAGCAGGTACTTAGTCTCCTGTTTATTTTGCAGCTAGTTTTTCTTTTAAAGCGTTTATTTATTATAATCATGATTTTCTATCGTCAGGGTTAAAAGTAAGCCAAAAAAATAATCATTGTGAGCAAACAAATATGACATTCGGTCATATGTCATGCTCTGCACATGTTGTTTTTTTTTTTTTTCCAGGAGCGAAAACTTTGTGCCATTGCCCCGGACTCTCTCAGGGTGATGGCAACCATTAGCAGATACTGTTAATATAAGGATCAGACGGCACAGGGTGTAGAAGGGGCTGATTGACTATGAATAACTGCGGAATGAGCGGACCATCCATTACCGGCGCGCTCGCGGTACAGGCGGCATGCTGATCGATACGTCAGAGGTGTTTAGCACAATGGTGCACAGGGCTTACAGTATCGGTGCTACACGTCGCTGGTTCTCTGCACTTTCATGCATTCGACTTCAACAACTCATCTGATATCTTTAAATGTCTTCATTTTAGAGGAGGGACTGCCACTGTGTAGCACTGACGGATATAATCTCTATTCCTCGCGATAGTGAAGGGAAACTGGGAAGCGAACGTAATGATGTTATATGAGAGCCACGTGCAGATTGTGAAATAAAATGATCACATGTGGCAGTGCCCAAATAACGGACATAAAATGCATCACTGAGTTGGGAAAAATGTTTTAAGACATGGAATAGATCTTAGCAATAAGGACGTCAAAGGACTATTTCTTGTATATGAACGTTTCCTGCAATGCTAACTGTAAGTGTAATTGTCTTGAGTCTGAATTTCTCATAAGTGATCAAGGAAACGCAGCTGGAGGCGCCTATATAAATAGAAGCGTGGATTTCGGCTGACGGTCATGAAATCTTAATATTGCGTTCATCTTGGGTTTTAAATCAATCTCATAAACTTTGATCAGGATCAGTGCAGAATTTCCACCACAGTTACTGTGCCCACTGCGCACAAGTCACGGTACAGTACATTAGTTAAACTGATACTTAGTATATTATGCAATGTAAGTGCTTCTAGCGATTAATATTTGGGGAATTCTGGATCACAGATAAACACTGGCGCCCGTAGAATGAATTTCCACAGTTTGCCAATGCATATATATAAATCTACATAAGAATAGATAATACAGCGAAATAATACAAGGGTAATGATTCTAATGCCAATCTAATCTAATGTGAAACGTCTTTCGTCATTTTTTTTTCTTCTATACTGCTATACACTGGTTTCTGTCGGCACTGTAACGGTGAGTTTAAAACGTACGTGTTCACTACTTGTAGTTTTCAAGTGTAAAAATATTTTTTAAATCTTAAACTTTTAAGAGGTCGTCAGTACTTCAGGAGAGCATAGACCTAAATCAAAAATTTTAATAGCCATTTGGAAACGGCAGTCTTGTGATCATTGCGTGAATGCGGATGTTGGGAAGATAATTATCTAGCCCAGGGAGTAGTTTGTGTGAATCTCACAAGCCAGACTTGTACCGGCTCTTAAACTGGTGCTTAGAGCAGGACTCATTAAAAACGCTTCTGATTAGAACAATGAGGAGTGTGGTGAAGGAATTCATCTCCTGACCTGAAGTTAAAGCCAAATAAATAGCAGCATCTCCGCAGCAGGAAAATGACCGGATTGTACTCCCTCCCTGCAGGAGTCCCGTTTCCGTGCGGCTCGGACTTCACTGCCCCGCATTATCTGCTGAAACGGGTTCCTCTATCTCGTCCAGTACACTACTTTTCCATACAGAATGTCGCTGCTTGGCAGTGAGACTAGTTGTGCCTAAATTTGAAACGGCAATTTGTACATTTTTAATATTGTGACATATCTTTCAAGACATGTACACAATACACTACTGAAACATATTGCTAAAATTACCTAATTTGTCATGTATTTTTTGTATTCAAAGAAATACAGAGTATATAAAATAAATATGATGTTTCTTTTTTGTCATGCAAACATGCTTAATACTATGTAACATGGAAGAGACGTTTTTGGCTGTTAATTGTGGTCCTCGATACCAGTACAAAGTCAATGCTACACCATGAACCATCTCAGCACTATAAAGCCATTAAATCGGTGACCTTCCTGATCTTCCATCTGTATACAAGCCACTAACTGGTTACCTAACTTTTCAATTTCATTATGCCCAGGCAGGTATTCTTGAAGAATATTCTTAACATGAAGGTATTCTTAACAAGCATCATTGCAAAGGGTAAATAAAAGTAGTTTCATTGCAAACCAGCATCTTCAGGCATATGGTTTAAACACGAGGTTCCTTATCACAACAGCTGCCAAGCTAACTCGGTGCAGGCATCTGACTAAAGGTTTCATGGCATAACATCTGTGCTGGAGAACAGCGTAGTCCGTCCACAATGTCAGAACGGGGAAAGCACTGCACAGGACAGCAAGGCGCAAAATGTTAAGATTTTATTTACAAAGTTTGTGTCTGACATACAGAAAGTAAAAATGTAGCTACAACCTTGATTCTAGCAACAGGAGGCCACTCAAACTATGGCCCACCCGTCACCGTTTGTTGCTATAGCAATAATCTTACAGAGGTGGAGGGGGGGAAAAAAAAACCCAAAAAAAAAAAAAAAAAAAAAAAATTCTCAAACAAAATATTAAAAGCGCAAAACCCAAACTAGATACCAGTCCCCAAAGTCCTCGAGTGAATCCACAAAAAAGGTTGACACTGAAACAGTGGAATGCTGAATGAAATAATACCAGAGGAGTTCCTGGAGCTGCTCCCTGGGCGTACCTCCTGAGGCCCAATCCACCCAGCACAATCCAGTCCTTTACAGGAGAAAAGCTCTGGAGGAGGTGTAGGGGGAAGAGGGCGGAAAGGGAGGGAAAAAAAACATGGGGGAAAGGTGGGGGGGTAAGGGGTTGGTAACTGGTAGGCCATTTGCTTTTAATCATCGTCTTCCTCGTCGTCATCTTCGTCCTCAGCCTCCCTCTTTCTCTTTTCGCCTTTTCTACCTTCCTCTTCTTCTGGAAAGCAACATGCGTCAGTTTACAGAGTCCCCCCATTAGGCTGGAGAGCAATGACAATTTCAGAGGAAGCCGAGACTTACCCTCATCTTCATCCTCCTCCTCGTCATCCTCATCATCGAGTTCTCCATCCTGGCCAAAGTCTTCCTCCTAGACAAACAACTTGATTAAAATCCTGAGAATTCAATCGCAATTCAGTCAGCTGTACTTCATTAATACCCGACTTAAGGAACAGGAAAGACCTTACCTCATCTTCTCCACTTACATCCTCATCATCTTCTTCGCCTTCAACTTCATCATCATCGTCGTCGTCGTCATCCTCTTCGTCAAAATCCTCTTCACCATCTTCTCCATCTTCATCTTCTTCCTCCTCTCCTTCTGCAAGCGTGAAAGACAGCAATCAGGGTAATGGAGTTACCAGCAAATCGCCCCTAGCGGTGAACAAGATCAAATGCTTTGAAAGGCTTAATTTTTACAGAAGATATTCATTCACACCTTCGTCGTCCTCATCTTCATCATCTACTCCATCTCCATCCACCTCTCCGTCTGAGTCAGAGGCTTCGTGGTCGTCCATGTCATATCCATCTAAGTACGTGAGTTGTGGGAGGAGCTTGAAGACACTCTCCCGGTAGTCGTTGAGGTTCGTCACTTCACAGTTGAAAAGGTCGAGGCTCTTCAGGTTATCCAGTTTTTTCTAATGAAATGCCAGAACATTGAAGTCAGCAGGGCAGAAATAAAGGGCCACCATGATGGTTGTATGGAAAACAGTACAATCTTCAACTTATCATAACCATGACAGTCGCACACAGGAAAGAAAAATATGAATCAATTGTAGTGCTACAGATTAAAAACGCAATCATACACCATAAATGAGTTATCGCCAAGGGTGACAGATTACAGGAAACATTTGAAGGTGGCTTATTACATTTTTAGTGAGTTTTCCCATAAAAGCAGTATCATTTACATTTTGACAATACCAAATAATTCAGTCACATGTTGTTGATCATTTAAAAGTACAGTGCAAAACACTAATGGGTAGCGATTACGATTAATTCCTCTGCTGTGGGAAGATGGACTTACCAGTGGCTCCAATGTACTGATGTCTTTCAGCTTGTTTCCACTTAGGTTTAGGTGCGTGAGGTTCGGGAGTTTTTCCGCTAAAACATCGAGGCCACCAGAAATTCTGTTGTCACTGAGCTCCAACTGAAAGAAAAATTGGAAACTTAAACTTGCAAAAGATATTTAAAAGTACTGAGAATACATTACAATTGTTATGGATGATTATGTTACAAGACAAAAAAAAAAATGATGGTTGTTTTAAAAGAAACTTACAAAAAATTACACATTTATCTAACAGTCATTAATACAAGGATGGTATGTATGCCTATCAGAAGTTTATGAAGAGACTCCAACTAAACAGATAAATATTCAGTATATGCACATTAAAAACAATGTGTTAAAGCACAAGATTTTCCAAAGGAGAAAAAATGAGTTACTTCATGCTGTTATACATAATATTCATAAAAAAAACTGGCAATTTTAAAATAAGCCTCCTACATGCACACGATAAGACTAAGGCAGGTAGACTGTCCTCCTCTCCATCCATACCCGCTGCTCCTATTCAGTGCTGCGGGGGGCCCAGAGTCTACTCTGGAAGCTACAGGTACAAGGTAAGGAACAGCCCAGGATGGGGCACCAACCCATCACATGGCACTCACATCATTCACACCTATGGGCAATTCGGTAACTCCAATTGAAATTAGCATGTTTTTAGACTGTGGGGGGTAACCCAGAGGAAGCCTCACAGCGACATGGGGAGAACATGCAAACTCCACACACAGAACCCTGGTGGAGACTCAAACCCAGGTCCTAGAAGTGTGAATTGTGGGAATTGTGCTAACCACTGTACTATCACTGCACCCCACTATCCCTCTCTGATTTGTAAAAATGTGTATGTTCCATCACTATTCTAGGTTCTATCAACATGGCGAAACAAACAATGCTTACTTTTTTTAGCTTGCCAAGCTTGGGAAGGTTGGAAACTGAGATTAAGCCCACGTTGATCAAGCTAAGAAATTCAAGATTCACAAATTCTGAAGTCAACCCTTCGATTTTCCCTTCATTGGACCTGCAGTTGTCGAGGACGAGTTCTCGTACCTATAAAACACAAAACAATTAATTCAGTTTCCCATGCCGGAATGTATATGGTAAAAAAAGGGTGAGTATTGTTAAAATGGGACATTTTCTGACAACCTCCTTTCTGGAAGAATTTACAGAATTCTCAGTCTCTGGAGTTCCAGTTTGATACCATTCTAAATACATTAATGCCCCTTGAACACTATAGAGAAGGGCAGATCGAGTATTACTAAACACAAATATTAACTGCAATGTTTAACTTTCCCATTTTGTCAGGTGTCCCATTTTAACAATATTCACCGTAACACATACAACATTTTTCTAAATTTTTTTGTGACTTATTTTAATAGGCACCTTGGCAGGGGGGTAATCTATGCAAATTCAAAAGTGTCATACAATTAAAACAAATGTCTACACAAAAACAGCCTTGTTTAGCAGACCCACAAGCTCATATTTCTTATGGTATGAGCCCAGTTCTGAGAAGCAGACTGGTCGATGGGAGCCCGATGACGTGGACGCATAGAGCCGCAAAACTCCATCCAAACTTCTCCCAGTCATCCCAGTAAATTCGGGGATATGCATTAACAGAGTACTGTTTCTATTTCTGCATCCTCCAAAGGCCATAAAGCATGAGAGAGTGACGGGCTGCGCTTTAAAAATGAAAGACACCGAGCCGAAGTGGCAAGATGTGCGTCGCTCCGCCATGCGTATGCATCCCTTACTTTTCTGCACCCCTTGCGAATAACACACCTGCAGTCCCCCCCCCAATAATCATCCCCATTCAGGTTGCAATTCGACTTTAATTCGGCCAGCCACCTACATTCTATCGGCCTAGGGTACGTTTTTGACTTCCAGTTTCGCGCTGACTGTGCGAAAAGTCCGACTAAATTTTATTTAAAAAAAAATAGAGAATGCCAACCCGTTTTAAGTTATAAGATTACTAAGTAGCTGGCCAGCCAGTTCTACCACAATCACGCAGGGATTTTTTTTTATATATATCTACAGAATCAAAATGGAGGGGGGGGGGATTGTGCCTTGTGATTACGGGCTACGCATGTGTTTCAGACGAAGAGTCACAGGGAAATGCAGCAAGAAAAGGCGCCTTTAATATTAGATGCCGCCGGCGGTGACTGACAAACGCTGCGATTTTCGCTGGCGGGCAGTTAGCATAGCCTAGCCTAGCATAGCCATTGCCCTTTTAAGGGGCGCCGCGCGGCTAAGGCGCCGCAGAACGCGAGCCAGCCCGCCATTAAGCACCGGCGGCGGAGAGGAGTGACGCGGCGGCGCCTCCTCATAAAAACCGCCTTTACTATACGCTTATTTCACTAACAATTTTTTTTTTACTGCGGGGGAAAGACGAAGAGCCATCGCCCTTCGATAGATGCGGTATAACGAGCCGTCGGCGGTTCTTGTGGCCGAGCGGCGGAGGAAATGCTCGGAGCGGAAATCAGTGAGACAAAGATGGAGAGTTTCCTTTCTCCAGCGCTTCAAAGACGGCGGGGGGGACAACATGGCGCCGAGCGAGGCACAGCGCGCGAGCCCTCCGCGCGCGGCCACGAGAACCGCTCACCCTGCTCCGGTTTTTAAAACTCAAGCTTAAAAAATGTCCCTAACTTAGAGGAAAGTTTACATTTGAGCGCGCATGTCGGTATTTATTTTTTCTTTCGCATGTCCGAGGGCTAGCGGGGGTGACTGGGTACAGTCGGTCCACACAGCCGACCGGGCTCGCCCGCGAGCTAGTGGGGGGGGCGGGAAAATAATAAAATAAAAGCATCTACATGTTGTTGGACATACTCGGTGTTTCAAGTGGGGCTGTGGGGGCGATATAAAGGACATTTTCCGTACGTGGTGGCAGATACGCAGCTGAAGGGGCTCTCCGGCGAATATGGCGGGAAGCCGAAAAAGTGGCTACCTTAGCCGGGGGGACGCGGCCGCTACTGCCGGCAGCGGGCGCCGAAAATGCCGGCAACGCGGCGGCGTGGCGCTTTAAAAAATACTAAAACACGGAGGGGGATGGCCGAGCCGGGGCACGGATGTGCACATTAGTTTTTTAATACGGTCGGTGCGACATGTAAACGGGGATTAAATGCAGAAGCAGCCCAGCCGCCACTCTGCATGTAAAGTTAACCCAACTAACTGCTAAACGCAGACCAGGCGGCTTCGGGGGGTTAAAAGAGGGGCCGAATTAACGTGAGTTACTAGTCCGCCGAAATATTATCCCGGGTAGTTTTTACATTATGAAGGTTCATACAAAAAAAAAATGCAAAAGCACTTTGACGACTCCGCCCGTCTCGGTGATTTTTCTCGCGGCCAGTCCGAACTAGTAACGCCAGCTAGTTAACCATTACTTATCGAAATTTAAAGTAATAGTTGGCGTGACCAGCACTCCGGATTCGCTACCTTGCGGGGCTTCGTTTATTAAAAGAAAAGTGCTTTGTAATAAAGGCGCCCCACATTCGCGAGTATAAACATGGCTACCAAGGTCTCAAAATAAAATAAAGCTTCCCGTGTCCCACGCATCGTGCTTAAATCGCCCTCCGATCCCTCCATGTAGAAGTTGTATTTTCTTTTTATTAAGACGACCTGGCCGGTGCACACAACGACGAAGCGAGGAGCTGCGAAGCGCTTAAGCGGCTGCAATAAATGCATGGTAGATAAAGAATAAGCCTTTCCAAAGTACTTGGCCACATAGGATGTTTGTTTTCAATACTTGATCGTCAGCCCCGAGCTCGGAAACATGAGGCTGGACGCGCGGATGGCTCGCATTTTTCCGCCTTTGTAACATTTGGGAAAAACATCAATCCCATGTGGTCACCATTAGCCTGTTAGCTAGCCTGCTAGCCGCACAGGTCACTAGGAAAGCAAAAAAAAAGTAGGTAGCTAAGCTAACTAACTAAGCTTTGAGGTTCTTCAAGCAAAAAAAAAGCACTTACATCAGATGGTGTCCTGTTTCTAAGCTCCAAGTGAATCCTCTTTTTCATGTCCATTTTCCCCTTTAAAGGTTTTTTTTCCTCTTCTTGCTTCTTGGTGGAATTTTCACTCAGTCCAAAAGGCAGAGAGATGCCCTAATGGTGGGAGAAATGGGTCTGTATAATGAACTGAACCAAACGCCAAGTTACTCAGGGAGAGGAGAGACCATGGAGGGAAACGGGACTGAAACAAATATATACTCAATAGCGCCATCTGCGTTCAGAAACGCCCACTGCAGTTAAACAGGCAATGCAGTCACTGAGCACGACGCTCTCATGAGGCTATCCATTCATGTAATTTACTAAAGGAAGTCATGTATTATGTAAATTAAAAAGTTTCCACGTACGTTTTCATATAGAGGTCGCGGTGGTATAGTGATGCTTTCTTGTCTGAAGTATGTATCACATTTTATTGCGACAGGAGGCAAAATTAAAACGGAATAAGCCGCCGGCGTGCATTCCACATGAAAACGTAGTTACTCTTTATATTTACTCTCATAAAAACGAAGTAATTCATGTGCATTCGTGTAAATACTTTAATGCATTAACAATCGAATTTCTTGAGAAAGTGTTAATGAACGAAGTCAAGTGCCTTACATTAAAGTATTGATCGTTCAGAATTGTGCATCAGAATTCATGGATTTATTTAGTAATATTTTATGGAAAATATTTGTCGTATGTGCCATGCCTTTAACTTAACATTGGAAATTAGTTAATCCAGTGTTATACAATGTAGGTCTGCATAGTGAGTCAAATATGTCCGTGCTTAAAAAATATTCAGTAAGCAGAGGTGTGTCACCTTGAGAGCCACAAATAGGATAGTTTTGTATCATGTTATACCTTGTCTCATGATATTAAAATCTGTATATTTCTGGACATCTTGAACATTAACAAAACAGGCCTTATTTTTACTTCATTTATTAATGGAAGAAGTCCATGGGTTATTAATAAACATGTTTTTGTTAACCAATAAGTATTCACAAATAGTTCAAAATATCACTTAATGCAAGTTTGTCTAAAACACTTATCAGTGGGAATTTTCTTAAAATATCATTTGATTTTACCGTTTTACAGTGTTAATCTGACAACAGAATTTAAACCAGGGATGTGTAAATTTTGAACATTCTCTGTGCTTCGAATCTTCTGGGAAAGTCTTGGTCTTTGTGACACCAAGTAATGCCAGAGAGGCACCGTACCAGAACAATTGACTGATTCCCCAGTGCTGATGGAGGGCAGTTAACTCTTTGTTGAGTAACTTGGAGGTGTCACTCTTTGTTCAGATTGAGCTGAGTATCGTCTCTGGCTAACATGCTGCATGCTGTGTTTTTAGTATTTACTTTGTCATGGTTTAACTTTAGGTTAATTCATTCTTTTGGGTTTTTTTTAATGCACGAATCTGTACTTTCACTCTTTATGGCTTGTTTGAGTTTTGGATAAAACATTAATTATACTTTAATGATTATTACAAGCTGACTGGGAAGGATAATGATTTTTTGTGTTTCAAGTTAAGTATAGAACTAATATTTATGACTATAGTTTATTCCTGGATATGTGACAGTTTGACATGTTACTTGCAATATTAATGTTATATGTCAAATTAAATGCCATCTACATATAATTGCCATTAAACTTGGTATCCATTTTAGTATTGTCAGGAGTGTAAAATACAGATAGTATTACTTAAATGTAAGCCATTTGATTTTCAAACCATTTGAAAGTATTGAATTTATGTTTCAATAAAATATATTTTGTGAATGAATTAAGAATTTGCATGGAAGTAATAAATATAAGTAAATCAGCGACGTAAGGCAGCAATGTACTGATACATTAACCCTACGGTAAATAGGATTATCCTTTTAGTTTGTAAATTGACCTTACTGTACTTAAATAGTTCAGCCAGTGTGGGGCTGTAGCCACTAGAGGGCACTATGATTTTTGTTTTACACGATTTACAAAGTACAGTACAATTACTGTACTGGGTTTTTGTCAGGAAATGTGATGTCTGTGTGGCAGACACGTCCAGACACAGATGTCATAAGAAGTATGGGCTTACAATGAACAGCTTTACTGTGACAGACTTTTTACTGCCATCGGCACACTTTCATCATTTTTTTTTTCAACAAAAACAAAAGTAGGCCGTGCATTCCAGACATTGCAAATGTCTTTTCTGTTCTACATATTTGTGTTGGACATGCCAGATGCACCAACAGCAGAATACACAGCAGTGATTTTTTTTGGTTCTCCGCCTGTCTGGTAAAGAATATAATCCAGTCTTATGCGAATATACATTCCACAAGGTATCAATATATTTTGTTTGTTTTTCTCAGATGTAGCACTGTAGGTATGGTGTGCCAGAATAGCTGTTGTTATGGTGAAATAATCGGCGCCATATTTCAATGTTTAAATGTAAGATGACAGATCAACTTCTCCCTTTCTGTCAGTGGAAACCGATAATGCCTTGATACATCTGTGTGAAACATGCTGGGTTACATAATGTAATGTTACACTGTTACGTTTGTTTGTTCATCTCAATTCAAAGCTTGCATGTCCCACATACTGAGCACGTTTTGCAGGTTTTGGACTCTGACTAAACATGCCAGAGAAGGAAGACCAAGTAAGGTAACAATTTTTCAATGGTGCCGGCAGCTGCGTGTGTCCCATCTCATGTATGACAATGAAATGTACTGCAGAAATGCATGGCATGGGTGGTGATGTCATTCTAAAGGGACGTGACTGGTGCCTCAGTGGACAGCACTGAGCCTCACACTTCCAGGGCTGGGGATTGAATCCTGCCTTTTTTCTGTGTGTGGAGTTTGCCTGTTCTTTCTGTGTGATATGGGATCCCACTGGGTACTCCAAGCTCCTCCTGCAGTCCAAATACACGCAGTTAGGCTAATTAGTGTCTCTAAATTGCTCACAGCATATGATTGTGTGTGAGAATAGCAGCATGTATGTGCCCTGGGATGGGTGGGGATCCCACCCAGAGTGGCCCCCAGCCTTGTGCCCTGTCATGTCTGAGAGAGTCTAGCCCCCTCGTGACCCTGATTTGGATAAGAGAGAAGATGGATGGATGGATGGATGGATGAGACCATAGGAGGATTTCTTATGTGTTGTCTACATTTTCCATTTTTTTCACTTCTTGTCCAGATGGAAATAAGGCAAGCAGTTAATTTCCATTTCAGTTGGTAAACCTTCATTAGACCAAAGTGTTGATTGCGTAATATCAATATTTACAGCAGACATAGCCTTGGGACATATCGTCATACACTGAAAGCATTAGAGTAATCAAAGTACAGAGGGATGAAAAAGAAAGAGAACACACACACAAAGCCGAAGGCGAGTAGGAAAGGCCATTTGTTTAGTAAAACAGTTCAAACAAAAATGTGACCTTAATGTTTAAGCTGGCTGGCTGGTTTCCTACGTTTATAATGGGAAAAAAATGTACTGGTGCCCCTTAATAAAGAGTTTCCTTAATGAAGTGTTTAAGTGTCACCCCATGGGACCTAGAAATAGGGTAGTGGGGTGGATTCAGTTCATACACTGTAATCTCACTGCCGACTGCTGTTTAGGAATTCGCAAAATTAAGATGTTTTTGCCCTCTGTTCAAAGAAATGTGCCTTTCATCATCAATTAATCCCAGATAATAGAAATACATCACCATCTCTCAGTGGCCCACTGTGAAGAAGCACGGTCCCTTTGCCGCTAAGACACAGACCGAAATAAAGGCAGCATCATCACCCTATTTTTTTTTCTTTTTTGGTTACAATGTGTGAATTGAAGATTGAGAGCACACCCAGAAAACGAGGAGCGCCCTCCGTGAGAGATAAGATAAGTACAATTCATGAGGGGGGGGGCGGCAGAATATTCACCCAGGCGCCATATTCAAAAATGAAATTTATACTAATCGACTTTCATTCTTTCTCTAAAAAGGCAAATTATTTTAGTATTTTAGAAATTTTAAGGTGTAGACTGAAAGACGTTTATACCGCGTATTTGTTTAATAGCTTAACACAGTAAAATAAAAGAGAGAGAATATCTATTCATTAAAAGTACACCAGGATTTAATAATTTTAAGTGCAATGTTCTTCCAGTTAAATATTTCCGTGTCTGCTCAAAACAGTCAAGTTAGTATCACAGCAAAAGAGAGAATCTATTAAGTTATAAAGTAACAATCTAGTTTAATTAATACGAGTTCAGAAATGTAATCATTTTATACGGGTAAAAGTTGTGTCGCTAGTTGGAACCAGCAAAAAGAAAACGAAAAAAAACTGAGCATGCCTTCTACCTGAGCAAATTATTTTCTTATGTGGCGTCTGCTCACATACAAAAAGTGTCACTACAAATGTCAGGCGATGTGACCATATGCAGTACGATTATTTCACATCGCTAAACCTGTGTTTACCCGCACTGCCACTGCAAACAGCCATTACATTTGAATACCACCCCCGGAGACTTACCCAGACCATGCTTGTGAGCCGCACTGGGTGGGCGTGTAACTAAGAATATACTGCTTAAAAAAACTTTCACTGAGAGGAGGACCCCCCTATCTGCGCTTAAAGCATGCCCTGCTTTTCCTCGCGATGTGCCAAGTTCTCCACCTTCACAAATATGATAAGGCGAAGCTGCTGAACTCTTCACTCATTATGTTAATAGTTAACCAGATAATTATTTCAAGGGGCGGGAGTTGCGAATAGACAGAATTGGGGTTAAAACTTCCAGGACGTTTTTTTTTTTATTTTAAATTTCTAAAATTTTCTGTCCTTAAGATCAATTTGGCTTTAAAGTCACAATATGGAGACTCTGGAAAAGAATAGCACGCAAAGGGAATCTAAAGAAGTAGACGACAAGGAAGGTATGACTGTGTACTCCGGGTTTGCAAATACAGCGGCGCACAGCGTGCAAAGAGAGGACGGTCCCGGCATTCTGGGCGCAATTAAAGGAGAAGAAACCATTTACCTGAGTAAATCTATACCTGTCGCAGTTTTTCATATATATGATTGTACGATTCAAAGAATATGCATTCGTGTCGCTGTTACAGGTGTTTTAACTATACATTGTAATCTTCATCAACTTCTTACATACTATAGCAAACCTGGGACAGATAAATACGCTTATCGTGACAGTTTTGCAGTATACAATATATAACGTTTGACGCAAATAGCTAAAAAACCCTGAAAATGCTCTTTGATGATATTTCTTTATATGGTCTTGTTACTTCCCGCCATTGAAACATGGCTGTACGAAGTTGGTTCTAAGGACTGCTGTCAAGTACCGTCCTGCAGCGAGCACCAACATCAAACGTACACTAGTGGCTAAAATTGTGGAAACACCTCGCATTTCTGGCATTACGCTTTATAAATTATTATGCAAGTATTGGCGGTAATGTTTATAAACAACCAAAGAATGTTTACAAATATCATACATTGGACGATTAAATAAGTTACTGGAGTTACTTAATTTGAATGAAGTTCTGCAATCTCTAAAAATTCTAAGTGTTTCCACAGGCTTGGCCACCAGTGGAGATGATCAGTCATGGCCTAATAATGTGGGATATCGTTTTCGTCAATAGTAGACAGCTTGCTAAACATATGACACATTATTTCGCAAGCATTATTATTGCAATGGTGCGTACTGTGCGCTTGATAGTAATGTAGAGTACTACAGTCACCACATTTCAAAATTATACGACACTGGACAGCAATTTCAGTTCATGCAATTCTGTTGTAATTAACTCTGCGTTTGGCCATGAACTGGACTCACATAAGGAAGCGTTTCAATTTTGTTTCAATGTTGAGCCTAAACAAGTGACCCACATAAAAATTAAAAATGAAGTAACCGTCATAATGACCTGGGTAATTTTAAAGTACAATATCAAACATTGAACACATTTTATTTGATTTTCTTTTGTTGTATTATTTACATTTTGCAATTTTATTATTTTTTAAATTGATTTTTTATTCCCGACCGTTGATTGGCATTAACTTATCAACAATAACAACAACAGCAACAATAATAATAATAATGATTATGAAGCATGGCGTGTCTTTGATTGCAGGTAATATAAGACACAGACTGAGGGACAGAGACCTCCTGAGAAAAAGGAAGGCAGAGGCTGAAGAAAAAGCAACTTACCAGTGGGTTCATGGGTAAATTTGAAATTACTGTACCGTATATCTAAGTAATTAGACCTACTGCAGTTCTGATACGCGGGCCAGTTCTACCAATGTCTCTAAACCATCTAAACAATATGGACTAGGAAGATAAACAGTTCAGATGTAGCCTGTGAACGCCTGGACAGTCTTTAATTGAGGACATGACTTGGTACTTGTTAGGAAATGTTGCGTATTATTTTATCGGATCTTATTGGATCTGCAAGAACGGGGCGACAATATGCCAAATGGCTGCGTAAATTTAGGTCATAAGGCGGGGTCGGGATGGTGACATAATGAAACGCGGTAAGTGACATTACAGACAGTCGATCTTGTGCCCTGCTGGCACGGCTGAGTCAGTGCTCCACAGCCCGCAGCTTGCACGTCCTGCGTAGCGGGGGGAAGCTGGCGGCCGCGGTGCGCGACGCTGCTGTGTGCCATGCCGAATTAAACCTTCAGAAGAGCCTCTTCGGTTCTAACCCAAGTCTGAAATAACTGGCCCACATATCTAAATTATGACTTATAAACAAAAGCATACTGATCTGACAGAAAGTGCCGGCCCAGAAAGCCTGCTCTCAGCTTCGGGTAAATTATGTAAGACTGGCCCCCTCACAAGCTGCACGTTCAACATCGTCCACCCCTCACAAGAAAACTACAGTACAATTAGACACGATACCATTGTCCCAAGAGTTAATATGCTGCATTATTATTTAGATGCATTTAACCAAGGAAAACTAAATCTAAGCTCATACTTTATAAATTGGATTTTTAAAACAAGTTTCTCTCAATTTCAGTGCATCATAGCAGGAATCCAACCCAGGTTCTTGGTATAATATGTCTCTTGTTTTGAGCTGGACAATACTAGGGCAGCCCAGAAAATAACTTAAAAATATAATTTCATTTTCAGATTGTCTAACATAAGAGTGACTTATGTTCCTTTTCATCAATAAACATTCATCAAACGGAACCTGGGCAGTGATTCCGCCCTGTTGTGAGAGTTGTGGTGTGTTTGTATACCGAGGGAGCCTCCTGAGTCCGAACTGCCCATTCGCACAGGGGAACTTGTGCTCTTTGCGTGTCCTGTAAACACTAACTCCCGCTTTACATACAGTGTCACTGGATAGCCTCAGGCGTGTTAGCTGGGCTGTACGGCACATTGTCCAAACAACTTCCTACAGTACGGACTTCTCTCTCCTGCTGTCCTTTACCCCAGTACCTTAGTGGATATACATGTACATAGTAACTCAAGACTCTAGTTAACAATCAGATGGCATTAATGGAGATTAAAGCTGCATAGTCAATGTTCCATGCACAGGGGCAGGGGTGGGTACGAGGCTGCATGGATTTCCTGTAATGGTTCACAGTTTATAGCAAAAGGTAATTGTAAATTTCCCTCAGTTTGGAATCACCGTGATCTTTACTGCAGGACTATGCACAGCAGATGGAGCAGAAAATCCATTGTCACAGTAGGCTTTTCATGCATGTAAAAGTGCTGGAAGGAAAAATAAATCTGTTAAATATTTTGAAAAATTAGGATGTTAAACATACTATAATACTTCAAAGTCATTTTCAAATTTTTTAATTTTTTTATTATTAGAGCTGTAATGATGGAGAGCGTCATGTTGTGAGCCCAGAGGTTATTCTGCAAAGCTGGATATTTCCAGAAGCTTCTCTCATTCTCTAATTCCCAAGGCTCAGAGCTATGACAGCGCAGTCCAGATGGAACTTAAACCCGGCATTATTTTGTCACGAGTCCAGTCATTTGATTACTGTATTAGCGATGGTCTGAACTGTTTTCAAAATGGGGGTAGCCATGTTTGGACGCATTAATAGCTTTTCAACCTTTGATTGCAGGGTGCAAAGCAAGCGGCCGAGAGTTACACGCGACAAGAGCGGCCCTGGCAAAATAGGCCGGCCGAGGAAGGCCGACCCCAAGGCCCAGCCTCAGCCCGCCCAGGCAGATGTCCCCCCTGAGCCTAGGAGTGTGGAAGAACTAGCCCCTCTGCAGGCAGCCAGTCTGCCAGAACCGACCTACCAGGAACCATCTCCACCTGTCACATTCTTCCCCATGCCCCTTTCGTTTGCCCCTGTTCTCATTCAGCCTGAGGTAGAGATAGTTCCTGTCCTTCCTGAAGTGGAAAAGCTAGACACAGAGCCCAAGACCAGCCAGCTGGTGGAGGAGGTGCTGATAGAGGACCTGGGGCCTGATGAACAGGAGGACATACCCCAGCCTCAGGAGACCTTGTTCCCTGATCTGGGTAGGTGTTATG
>JAAGVU020000081.1:958155-969366 GCA_011763525.2 Mormyrus iriodes | reverse complement strand
AATAATTTTCTTTTACAATAAATGTTACGATTGAAAAAAAAACTGAAGTTTATATTTATTTTTGGGTAAGATTGTTTTTCAAGCATATCTGTAAAAACGTGTTGTTGTTTTAGCAAAAAAACAAAAACAACACGGCATGTCTTAATGTTTCACCGCATTAAAAATATACCCATTGTACCATTTTGTACAAGAAGGAATGGTTTATCAAATAAATAAAAAGTCTAACACAACATGCACTGCTATCACCGAGACAGCAGAAAATACGTTCTTTTTGTGCTCATCACTTCCCTCTGCTGTCCGTTTAACATACTACGACATTTTATCCTTTGCTTTTTTAAAGACAACGTTATTAAACTTTTAAAATTAACGTATCATTTGAATGGTTGCTCAAAATAAAATTCAGAAGCGTGTAGTTTTGCACGTTCAATATTCTCAGCAAAGAACTAGTACATTTTTTACACGTTTCCAGTGGCAGGTTCCAGGGCAAGGTACTAGTTGTGCAACGTATCTGTACCACATGTTGAAAGTCACGACAAAAACCCAACGACTAAAACATTCTCTATCGATGTACCGTAAGCACTTGAACAGATCTTTATGTATGCACATTTCAATCTGCGATTTTTAAATTCAGACTAAACTCGCAAGCAGTATCTTAAGAAGGTTCAAGCATGTGGTACGTGCACATCCTGGTCTTTCAATGTCCTGTTTCAAATAACCAATGGCGTCTCAGATCGTTCAGTCGTTTTGATGTGACGTACTAATTCCGCGACAGATGTTCTTCAATAGGATGACGGCGTGTTCTGTGAGTTTTCTACACAGTGACAAGACTGAATGTATGAGACTGTAGTTTATTGTGCGTGCTCAAGACATAAGTAAAGTTTTTTGGTAATATTGATATTGCCAGAAAAGCTTTGTTTACAAGGCGGTTTAAGGCAAATGTCTGGCTCGTGCAACTGTAACCAACGTACGATGAAACTCAATCAGCAAATATCGGTGATGAGGAAGGAAATAAGAAACCTGAGGTATTTCTGTCAGAAATCCCCGTAGTGTCATTTGACTCGTTTGCTGTTCATTTTTGTGGTATAACCAGAGTCTAGCTTCATTCACTCGATATTACTCCTTTTCACATCATGTCACTCCTTGAATCACGGTCATTTACTATTAATATTTTATATCAGCTTAATGGTTTTACATGTTGTGGTGCAATAAAAGCTACAGATGGATAATTAATAATTTCTTAAAATTAGGATTAAGATAAGCTACGCACTATTTGATTAATACTAGCTGACACTTGAACCAATACTAGTTTCGGCATCCAATCTAGGTTGTTCTAACCCAAACCAGATGGACATAATGTTGCAGATAAAATTTACAATGACTATTACTTGTGATATATGTACCACTAAACTGATTAATCTATTCTTTTCTGAAATTCACATATTTTAGGCAAAAGATGGACACTGCTATTCTTGTTCACAAGAAACATTTAACAGCTCTGGAATCTGCTTTGGCCGCATATGACCTGAAGGGGGCGAAAATGAAAACGAAAACCCCCCCGAAACGGGATGTCGTCAAAGCACTTTCTTTGGAGCAAGGTCCGTTGCCACTCTATGCCTTTCTACATTTAGCTATTTCTGTATAAATAAAGGATGACTTATGACTCATCATATTCATATTTTTAGTATTATTACTCTTTCATCGAGTGCAACTTTGAGTGCAGATGGTCTATACGCTATGTGCCTCTGATTTACTATAGTCAGATTAACTATATAATCTGGCATTCTAATTAGCTGTAGCTGCTTGCATAATGTCTGATGTTTCCTGCATGTGCTTGTCGTCATGCATCTGTGGGTGTCAAAAACATATGGCCCCCAGGGAGCATCCAGACTGTTCCAATTGGGTTCATCCAGTCCTGCTTCTTGGCCAAAAACGGCACCCCACGACAGCCGACGGTGTGTGGCCCCTCTCGAGCGACACTGCAGATACGGCGGGCTGTGTTCAGCAACCCTGAGCACGCACTGACTGGCCTGGAGCAGTACTCACATGTGTGGTAAGGCTGCTTATATTCCTCTCAAGTGTAGATTACGGGTCTCTCCTGTCCTGCTCCTGTGTTCCAGTCCTCAGTGCCGTTACCTGAAATGACAAATAGCGGCAGCATTAAAAACCAGGTTCATGGTCCATATAATAATTACACAGTACTTGTTATACATATATCACTGCTTAATGTTTGCTTTGTAATGCCCAGAGAGCAATCATAAATGTAAATTAGTGAATTTAGTTTCTTTTATTCTTTTTTTAATTGTCATTTTCTAGGATTATCTTCCTTTTCCATAAAAATGGACACCTGAGCCATAAGGCCAAGGTGAAGCCCCCCAGGCTGGATGGCCAGAGGGTGGGGCTGTACTCCTCCCGCAGCCCTCATAGGCCCAATGCTCTGGGGCTGACTCTTGCCAAGCTGGACAAGGTCACAGGTGACGTGGATAAGTGTGTGGGGACTGAAGGTGACCTATTAGTAGTGATGGACAAAATGACTCTTCAAAAACTATTTGCTTTATTTTTTGCCTCCACTAGATGGTCTCTGGTCATAAAAGTGCACAAAGCATGTCCCAAGGCAAACCAAGAGCACCATCTAGTGGGTTAAAAAAATACAGCAAATGGTTCATGAAGCGTCATTTTGTCCATCACTGCTTATTAGTTCACATTGGTTATTTTACTAACACTTCTGACAAAGAGGTACAGATCCACTGGCTAATGTTAATATTCACTACAGTGTATGGTGTTATGGTCTCAAGTGCAGAAGATGAATGATTGATTGAGTTCACTTTCAATTCTTTTTTTTCCTAGGTGATATACTTCATCTTTCTGGGATTGACATGATTGATGGCACTCCTGTTCTGGACATCAAGCCCTACATCCCAGATTATGACTGTCCACTGAGCAGAGGAGACTGGCATAAAGGAGATCGTGGCATTGATGACTGGCCTGGAGGGACTGTGCCATCTACTCAAGACCTGAGGGATGCTGCTGTCACGCAGCCTCAGGAACCGGAGCTGTGGTTTGACTCTGACCTAAATGCAGCTGCTTCAGAAGATGATTCCTGGACTGGGGCAGGTGATGCTCAAAATGTCCATGGAGCATCAGCTGATGGTTGCTTTGCAGAGGGTAGGGACCTCACTTCAGTGCTGCAGGTGATTAAGAGCTATGTCAGCCAGAAAGACTCCATCCAGGATTCTGTGGAAGACAGTGGCCTGGTCCCAAGCTGCCAGAAAGTTGAACCTTGTGAGGATGAGAAGCCTGAGCACAGTGCTGAGCTATTATTCAGTGAGGACTCCTACAGCACCATAGCTTCCTGGATCAGGGAACCCCCAGTGAACAGTTTGGTGGTTCGCTTTACACAGTACGCTGAGGCAGACCTGCGGGCGTTTCAACCACCCGGCCAATCAGGTATGCCCACACTCCCAGTGAAGTTGTTCAGGCTAATCGTATTGCGAAATTGGTCACAATAAAATTTGTCTGCAGTAAAGATTTCTGCCAGTTGTTATTTTTGTATGTGTCCAGCAGAGGGCAGCATTTTACAGATAATAGCTTAAGATTAATGTGGATTTAATTCAGGGTGTTATTGTGCTTTGATAGTAAAGCTTTTCAGTCAAAAAGTTTGCCCAAGTGAGTAAAATGTGAGACATGGCTGTGTTCATTAAAATCTAGTATGTGCACTAAGAGTCACTCACACACCTTTGCTTCTTATCATTCTTCAGTGTGTGGGAAACCCAGTTTCCGGTTCCTGTCTGGTCCAGAGGAGGCAATGGCAGCTATCCGGGGGGTGTTGTCTGCCGACCCACGCTCCGTATACCGTCGTGCCAGCTGCCTGGACAAGCTCTTCTACTTTACCCTGGACACGGCCCATATCACCTGCTGGTTTGGCCTGGATTTCGCTGAGGTGCTCAGGGTCCAGCCAACAGAACCAGCCTAGAACCCTAATACGGCTCTGGGTGCATGTACTTAATTAAAGCGTAGAGGCTATTGTAAGTTTATTTTTTCAAATAAGTATCTTAAATATCCGTACCGTGGTAAATAGAAAGTTGTGAATGCGATGATCCAGACATGACAGAATGTCTGATCATCTTGATTTGCATTGCTAAGGCTGGCTTTATCCATTTAGCTACTGTACATGACAGATTTTACTTGTGGCTTAAATATTATAGAAAATGTCATGTTTAAAAACAGTAAAACATGAAAGAAGATAAATTACTGCGATAAGTCCCAATTATATGTGTTTATTTCATCCAGATATTGGGGGGGGGGGGCTCCGACTTCAATCCCAGACCCCTCCATTAAATATTTAACCATTTGTGGCTGCTCTGTTGGAGTGCCTGTTGATGTTTGGTTTTAAATGACAGAATAAGGTCAGTGTCGGCATTTTCCCTTGTTTACTTTCTTGGATGCTGTTATAAAAGGTCATGCTGTTTAACTTGTGTGGTCCTTGAGTCAGTCGTCCTTGACACCTTTTCTGGAATTTCCGTTCTCTGCTGCTGATAGTCTTCAGCATTCTGTTACATTCAACACAAAAGCAGCAATGTGGTCATTTTCAGGAAGGGCTGAAATTGCCTACATCACCTTTTACAAAGAATAAAGGGCTGTTTTGTTTTGCGTCGTTAAGTGTTATGGGTTTTCAAAGCAAGATTTACGGCCCTAGCCACGCCCCTTTCCAATAGCAACAGCGGATTGGGTTTCAGCAATGTGTGCGTGTGTGAATGCTGTGAAGCTTAGTTTATAAGGAAGTGCTGAGTTCCTTTGGACCACAGTCTGCGGGATTCTGAGGTGATATGGGAAAAACTCATTTGCTGTTCAAAACGCAGAATCTTTCTGGCTGAAGGTTCTTGGGAAGGATCCTGTAAACTTTTAACTCGAACTGAAAGTCACAAGAGTTTGTGCACTAGTACAAAGGCAGAGAGCATGAGTGGAATGCATCTCCATGACGCACTCCTGAAAGCAGACTTTCGCCTGGCTAGGAGGTTGGTAGAGTCGGGGATGGATGTCGATGTGAGGGATACCGCTGGGAGAAGCCCCCTGATGCTCTGTGCTTTGCACGACGGGGAGTCGTGGGCTGTGGGCGTGGCCAGAATGCTGCTCATTCACGGGGCAAGGATGGGGCTTTGTGACAAACAGGGTCGCTCTGCGCTCATGTATGCCGCCCTGTACGGGAGACTGCTGCTGGTCACGCTGCTCCTCCGGGCTCTCGACTCTGATCTGGACCATGTCGACCGGGAGGGCCGGACAGTGCTGTGCTACGCTGCCTATGGGGGCAACATCCCCATCTATGGCCTGCTACTGAAGGCTATGAAGAAGAATGGCTTGAGCACGGACAGATCTGCTGCGAATGTGTTCCCTTCTGACCCCCGTGGTGAACAGAAACCCTCAGATAAGACGCCTCCTAGCAGAACCACCCGTGGGTGGTCACATGACAAGAAAAGCCAAATATTTTGGAAAGATCTGCCTTATAAGACCATCCCTGCCAACCTCTGGGAAAAAAGGCAAGCTTTTTACCAGTTACCATCCAAGGGGTTGCCTGAGAGCACTGAGAAAAGGAAGACTAGGATGGCGCAACCAGACCGAACCAACACCAGCTCTGCTGCTGAGGGCTGGAGGTTGGACATGGTGACCCTGCGGGAGGCGCTACAGATTCAGCTTAGCCCTTCCTACAGGCCAGAGGCCCGGGCACTCCCTGGGTCGCAGTTCTCGTGTCAGACACCCCCTCCACTAGAGCAGGCGCTGAAGGGTAGGAAGCTGTCTTTGGATGGCGCCTGTGAGGCCTTAACGCAGAAGAGGCCACAGGAGAGACTGACGCATCGCCGCAGCAGTGTAGCTGTCATCCCGCTGAGCTGCCTCAACCGCCAACGCAGCACGGCAGGCCCGCAGAGATGGGCACAAAGCAGAGCCACATGGAAGCTGCCCAGCTCAGCCAACAACTGACTATAGAAGCCACACAAGCAATGATTGTACAATCATTCCGTTTTGTTTTTAATCTGTACGTTCTGATACTGATGTGGAAAAGCTAACAATAGTTAGTTTATAGCTTACAATGATTATTATGAAGAAGGAAATACCAGCTTGTGACAATGTACACTCAAAATAGGTGTGAAAATCGTTCACCAGCAATTTCTTCTTTCAGAACATTGGGATCTTGTCGTGTACCTGACGATTACTACATACAACCGCATTTACAGTCTTAAAAAACAATCTGAACAATTTGACTGACCTCCAGTCGTTTATTAGGTTAAATGTATGTCACGGGCAGACACTGGAAGTATAAGTCACCCTGAAAAATTGCAGTGTTTTATGTCAATAAAGCTGCACTTGCATTGAAAATGGCAAAAGTGAATTTATGAGGTACTGCTATAAGTTCACGACAACTCCAAAAATCCTTAAACGGAGGATGTCTGCACGGCGGACAGGGCGCTCAACGTACCGCAACGACACCGTACGCTAGTACTGGCTGTCTGCGTGCGTGTCTGCGCAATGACGCAAGACGTCGTGACGATGACTTATGTGTATTAGCCAATGAAAGACGAGCATCTTGTGTTTGAATTAGGAGCAGGCGGTTGAAGTTTGGTGAGTAGTACTAGTTTATCATGGTCAATACTGCCGTTTTACAATGTATAATAAAATCACCACCATTCTTTTGTTATAAACTCGGTGTCTTGTGTATACCTGGGCGCGGTTGTTTAGAAATGTCCCTGTCTAGGAGCTGTATTTGTGCCGCGTTGCTGTTGACAGCTGTGCGCGGCTCCCTGTAGTTCGCACGGTATGACTGAAAAAAGAAACCGCATTTTAACTGCCAGTAACTCGCTGAAACAAACGGGGAGAATCACATCTATATTATTTAGGAATTTGCTAAGTATCTACAGACAAACGACCGTAGGATCTCGTCCAGAAGAGGACTATTAAACCATAACGCTGTATGAGCTGATAGCCCCGTTGCACTGACGTGTTTGCACAGCCCGCCATGCAGTCCGCAGACAGGTCGCCCCTGAGAAGCCTGCAGAATGAACTCCCACCCGGGAACAAAGCTTTGGCTCGCATTGCAATCAAGGTACACGAGTTCGCTTATTGCACCCAGTTTCTACTTAAGGGGTGAGTGAGTAGTTTATAATCTATTGTGTTGATCTGTTCCTCCATACAGGGCGAAATGACTAGATGTAAATCGGACCCGCGTCCTGTACGCGCTCGGCGTTCGCCTGCCGCTGTGATTCTGCCAGATGACAGGGAGCACATGAAGGAAAATGTAGCGGATTTACAAATGACCCAGTGTAGTTCAGGTGTTTCGTGCAGTATAGAGATTGTGAGAAAAGAAAATGAGAAATATCTGGACGGTGAGAAGACCGGAGCTTCTCTGGATGAACGGTTTGACGATGTGAGTCGTGACACGGTTCCAGTCGCTGGTGAAGATGCTGTTGGCCAGCAGTGTGGCGATGGAGTGGGTCACATCACACTGAAGTCCTTCATGTGCACTGGAGTTCAAATTGAGATCACGGATGCCTCCAGACTTTCAGAGGAGACTGTGCTGCTTTTGCCTGAAGATCAAGCTGGTGAAAGTTCTGTCTTCTGTGGAAATGAGAGCAATGCTGTCGAGGATTTGGAAGACCCAGTCCTACAGGCCAGCAGTGGGCATAAAGACCATGCTTACTGTTTGGAGAAGGAAAGTACCATTTTGCGAAATGAGCCACCTGGTTCAGAAACATCTTGTGTTTTGACTGGGGCAGAGGCAAATGCTGAGACCGTGGTCCAAATTGGTCTTCAGAATCTCCCAGAACTCTGTTCTGAGAGTTTAAAGGACACTGATGTAGATGAACACTCTTGTGCTCCAGCTGATCAAGAAGGTTCCAGGGACTCCCATCTGATTGTGCAAGTTGAGCAGAGGGTAGAAGAACATCAGCCTAAACTTTCTAGAATTGTTGACCAGTCCCTGCCACAGATCATTTTGACGCAGGCGGCCAGTCCAGTATTAAATTCTTATCTTTGGCAAAGTGTGGAGGACGATGCAGCTGGCTTAGCTGCAGTGAGTTCTACGCCGGTTGTGGGTAAAAATTTCCAGGTAGTTGGAGGTCCCATATCCTCCAGCAAATTCTTTGGAAGCGGGGCAGCCCAAGCCGGTGCTGGGACATCCAGCGACAGCGGCCTTTCCATTCTGCACTCCCAGGAGACCTCCGAGGACCCTTTCGCTCTGTCCTCCCCAAAGATGCTTCTGTCCACTCTCTCACGGAGCGCTCGCTTGAGGAAGCTGACACAGAATCCTGCCCAACCTCAGGAAGTGTTTTTGGACCGATTGCCGGTGGATGGTAGCGCCCTTCCAGGACAGGACACAGAATGTATCCTGGCTGCTCCTGAGAAGCATGACAGCCTCCTGGGAGGTCGAGCGAGTGGCTTGTGGACTGAGAACCTAGAGAGTCCCATGCTGCCGCCTCGGTTGAATTCCACCGCACTGAGCCCCGAGTCATCTCAGCCCGGCATCCAGGAGGCCACCGTGGGGGTCCCTGCGAACCCCTTCCCAGCCGGGACTCTGCCCCTGCAGCAGCAGCTCCTGCAGATGGCGGAACTGCTCATCCGCACGTCGGGGAACCTCTGTACCGATGCGGCCCCTGCAGAGCGCCACAGTACTGGGACCTGGACCAGCCCAGTCCGTCTGAGTGAACGCAGTGTGAACACCTCTGGCTTCTTTGAGCGGAAGAGGGAGTTCTCTGTGGCCGAAGCCAGCACCAGCACAGACTCCCTGCTATGGAAGTGAGTTTGCGTCCATTCTGAGAAAGGAGACGTTGCTCTTAGCACTTGCTGTTTGTTCAGCTGAATCGTTTTTTTCTGAAGCCTTAAGGGTTGGGAGTTTTTTTTTTATCGAGGTTCCAACAGCACAGCTACCTCCTGGGAGTCTCACTGGCATTACTTTCATTTTCTTATTAGTGGTTATCCTGCTTTTGCTTATTATCGTTTTGTTTGACCGCTTGGCCTTTGTTACTTGTTGTCAGTCTTTCTCCTGGAAGCCTGGCCTCAGCCTCCAGGCAGGAGCTGGAGCAGCGGCTGATCTCCACGCTCATCATGGTGGAGGCTCTGTCTCAGCAGTTGTCCTGCATCAGGGCTCAGAACCAACCTCGTAGACCGGGACCCTCTGAACTCCGGGAGAAGCTCATCCAGACGGACCATACTGAGCTGAACCAGGTAGGAGCGATGCAGGCCCTCTCAGGCTTTAGGGTAAGCCGCGATATGGTTTATTCATTTAATTGCCTACTTAGTCATTCATTGAGTAGCACTGACTGCTGTGCACTGTGTGGCTAGGTGGTGATGTACAAAGAGCTGTATGTCAAAGCTCTGGAGAAGATCAATGCTCTTGAGTTGGACCAGGAGGCTCTGAAGAATCTTCTCCACGGTATGCAGAAGGTCAAAGCCGCCATGGTGAGTTTCTGGGCCTGAACAATAGGGCTGAGGATGCATAACAAGTTTCCACAAGATTCCTGTTAATAAATATTGTGTGTTAACTCCAGGGAGGCCATTAAGTTTTTAAAAATTTTTTTTTTATCTTATCCTCTCTTATCCTGTTTTCCTTGACAGGTTGCTGTCAGCACAGAAAGTGAAGATGCTCTGACTAGGTTGAATGAAATCGCTGGTGTCGCTAGCGATGATTATGATGACTTCTGTAAACAGGCAGGTTATCCGGCGAATCTAAGATAAGATGATTTTATTGATCCCACACCGGGAAAGTTTACTTGTTACAACAGCCTATAAATAAAAAAGCAGTAGAGAAACAGACCAAAAGATACTATAACAAATAGAAATAAATGAATAAGAAAATTAGTGCATTCAATGACACATTGCACAGATGATGTGGGTAATTTCACAGATGGATCACCCAATTACAGATATTGCACCGAGTGATATGCAAGTTACACACACACACACACACACACACACACACACACACACACGATGTGATCTGACTGCATCATAACGAGTTTTATTTGAACGAGCAAATGGATTAGTGATGAGTGGTTTGACCTGCTTGCTATACGCAGACTGTCCAGATGAGGGTGCTGTACGGGCGATGCAGGGAGGCACTGTGGCGGATGGACGAGAAGGCCAGCGGCTGCCTGCAGGAGCGTGAGCAGATGAGGCAGCGAATGGAGGAGGCGCTGCAGGCCAAGGCTGCGGTATGTGCTTGCTCATGGGCGGGTGGTGGTTTGAAGCTGTCCCCCCCCCACCAGTACACCTGGCTCTAGAAAAAATGGCCCCAGGCCTTTAGTGATCTTCCTTAACTTTAAGAGCTTAGCTGCTTGTAAACAAAACAGCTTATTTCCGTCCTGAACATATTGTTAAACATACTTAAAATGAGCAGCATTCTGGGACTATTAATACGGTTTTCTTGGCTAAATGGTAAATCTTTCTTGTCATTAACACTGCCTCACCCCCCCAGCCATGCCTTTAACCAATCATATTTTGAGTGTAGATGTACTTTGAGGAGGACCTTTTTACATGGTATTTGTTTTTAAAAAATGTCAGGCTGTACCTCAGCACCACCTCTAGTGGGAATCTGGGTATAGGCCTACAGTGAAATGCTAACTAGCCCGTGGGGTTTTCCCTGGTGGAAAATGGCTCCAGTCTCCATGAAAGGAAAATGAGCGGTTTGATGTTAATCGGCTGGGGGGGCTGGGGGGACAGCTGCATGCTCCGATTGTACCCCTTTTAAGCTTTTACCCCAAACACAGGCCTTCGAAGTGACGGAGCAGCTGAGGGCTCGCTGTGCCGTCAGGATAGAGGCGCTCGAGCAGAGCCTGGGCTCTCACCTGGAGGTGAAGGAGGCACTCGCCAAGTCCTACCTGGAGCAGGTGGATTGCCGGTCTGTGCTGATTTAGGCCACGCCCACCTCTAACTGTGACTCTCAGATGTGACTTTCTCTCTCTTTGCTTTAGGCTTCATTAAACAAGGAATATGTGGACTCCCTTCAAGCTGCAAATGAACTTCTGGAGTCCTGCAAATGTAGCCAAAACTCTCTGCATGAAGAGGTTAGTTTACTGGCAGGGTTTCTGCGGGTCATTTACAAAGCACTAAAAGTCATTAAATGGATTTTGCGGAAATTGAGGTCTTAAATAGCATTAAAAATCATTAAATTTGATTCTCATACACATTAAAAATTGAATTTTGGAGAGAAAAAAATAAATTATTTTGAAT
>JAAGVU020000081.1:929045-958055 GCA_011763525.2 Mormyrus iriodes | reverse complement strand
ATAATATCTTGGATTAGCGGTTACAAAATATGCACATTGGTCCGATAAACACACGGAAGCAGTTTTGCCTCTGGGTGGAGCAAAATTGCTGTAACTTTGGATGTTTGGACAGCGGCAGGCTGGGACCTGGAGGAGTGAAGCTTCGAAGAGCTGAGAAAATACATTTTGTAATGTCAGAAAAATGGAAATTCCAGCAAAAGTGGCTGGAAGGCGAAAAATTTAGGACTTGGTTGCAGCCCGTTGGTGGTCAACACGGAGAAGGATTTTGCTTTTAAAGTATTTAAGCTCGGTGCAATGGGCGTCAATGCTGATAAATCTCATATGCAGTCTGATAGCCACAAACCGGCTGTAAAAGACAGACTGCAGAAGATATGAGCATGAACACCCCAGTGGTACCTTCTCGATTGGTGTGTGGAGTTCGGTAGTAGGAAATAGTTCCTACATTATGCTGCTCACTACCAATTTTGTGGATTATCTTCAATAACCGGGTCATGATTTCTGGTAAGAGACGTTGCTGTTGAATTTTTCTAATTTTATTTTTTGGGGTTTTAACCACCTGACATTTCTACAGCCGATATCGCAAAAACTAGGCATCTTCCAGCAGAACATCCCAGATGGATAGACGGCACTAAAGTTCCTCTAAAACATACCTTTTTCAGTTTTGGGGTGAACTGCCCTTTTTAGTTCCAGCCTTTTAAGTTCAGAGTTCATTTTCTTCACTGTCCAGACTGATAAAATTTGCCGTCATAGTTGAAGGAGATCACGTGGCAGTACAGTTTACACAAACGGAAACTCAAAAATCAAATTGGAAAATAAGCTGAAATTGAACTGATTTGTCTTAATGCTGACACAGGCTTAACACTGCAATGAAACATGTTGGACGAGAGGATAAACGGGAAAATGTGTCAGCACTGGAAGATGAGAAATAAAATTAATTGGAAAGCCATAAAATACAGTTTACAAGTGATAGTTTACTTACATTATGTGATTTTTTTTTTTTTTTTTCCCAGGTATACAAGACTATTATCATTGCATCATTGTCAAATTGAATGGTTGCAATTCAGAATTTGGGACATGGGTATTTGTGTGTGTGTGTGTGTGTGTCTGTGTGTGTGTGCGTGTGCGTGTGCTATCCATGGTTACAGACATGGGTCGTGTATGACATTTTTAAAAGGAATTAAAAAGCATTGTTAGATTTGCTGATACCTGCAGAAACCCTGGCTGGACGCTGACAGGTTGAAGTCAGGATAAGATTCCTTCTAACTGATTTTGTGAGAGCTGCAGGCTGGGACCTGATGTGAGCTGTTTCGTTTGTTTACGCATGTGCCCACAGCTGTGCCAAGCTCAACATCTCCTTCAGAGGGCTGTCCCGATTGTGCAGAGGATGCGGGAGAAGACTGCTGCTGCTCTGGGGGAGGCGGAGACACGGCAGATGGAACGGGAGCAGGCGGTGGTAGAGAAAATCAGGGTAGGGAGGTACAGGCCGAGGGCCCCCTTGCTCCATTCGAGAGTGACACTCCTCCTGTCTGCCGGAACCATTCAGGAGCAGTGATCAGAAGGATCATGCTCTGGGCTTGAACTCTCATCCCCATGCCACTTATACCATGTTTCCACCAATGCGGCACCAGTGCTGGGCTGGTTCTCGCTGGTTCCCAGGTGAACCATCATGGCAGACCATAAGAAAAACGCTTCACTTTGCTTTTAAGATGCTTCAAGTTGTGTATCAATAATAACATCAAACAGCATTAATAATTCCTGTCAAGTGCTCTGAAGAAAACTGGTTGAAACCATTGATTTGACTGAGCTCTAACCTAATTAGCATTAGCCACACGTTACCATTATACAATGCTTTTACAAAAACTTAGTTGTTGTTAATGCGGCAGTTAAACTAAAATCACACTATTTGGAAGCCGATCAGAGTTTTCAGAACAGCTTTTCCGTGGTGTCGTGCTGGAGCCGTTTCTTCTGGCCCAGGGCCATTTTTTTTTTTTTGTTTTTGTGGTGGAAAAACCCCAATCCAAAACTGGTTCTGCAAGAGGTCCCGCACTGGCACAGCACTGCTGGAAATGGGGTGCTGGTGACCTTCGGCAATGCTCTCCTGTCACCGAACGACCATCAGGATGACCTCGTATTTAAAATGCGCCGTGACCGTTCCAGATGGAAGACGAACTGGCCCAGATGGTGTCGGACCTCCAGGAAGCTACTCAACAGATTGGGGATCTCAATCTGCAAATGGCCATCATGAACTCAGGTGGGGTTCTGGGAACAGCAGTTTTTTACATATATTTATTTATCAGACCTTTAACCAAAGCGACATACATTTCAGAGAGCAGGGTCAGACAGTCCCTGTAGCAATTTGGGATTAAGGACCTTACTCAAGGGCCCGGCAGTGCTGCACTCTGCCAGTTTTGAGATTTGAACCGGTGACCTTCCTATAATGCATTCTAACCTGCAGAACCACACACCACCTCCAAGAAAAATCTACTTTGGCTGGGAGTCGGACCCGAACCTAGTGATTAAAAATGTACATGTTCTCCTCTCCTGGTCCCCGTGTGCTTTGCTCACAGAGATGTCCGTGCTGCGGCAGCGACTAAATGAGGCAGAGGAGGAGCGCGATGGGCTGAGGATGAAGAGCACGGAGATGTCTGCCTCCGTGTCGTCCATCCAGGCCTCCTACGCCTTCCTGCAGCAGGCCCTCGCCGACGAGACCGACAAGTGCGTTGCTTCAGGCTGTAGATGTCTGCATGGTGACCTCTCCGGGATGGACTTGGCCCGGTGCCGTTTGGGCCGGCCGGCCAGCCTGCCGCGCCCCATCTGGACGCTCTTTGTGATCCCTGGCATGTGTTCACAGGTCACAGCGGGCGTCTGAAGAAGCAAGAGAGGCCACTGAACGCATCTGTGGGTCAGTACATTTCTGGCATCCTCAATAGATAGGTTAGTAATTATCTATTCCCTTCTTTGGATGGGTAACTACCTCAGTAATGTCTGGTTTGGAGTTCAGATTTGCCTGGAAATCAAAAAGTTAGCATTTTGTTGCAAATTTGACAGCCGTAGAATCAGGATTTACGCTTAAAGCAGACCTACAAGGCCAGCATGCTGAGGTTTGTCCATCTCTGACGGCCTGCACGCTCCCCCCACCTTCCCCCAGCTTAGAGGCAGATCTGGGGCAGTCACAGGACCAGATAAAGGAGCTGAGTCGGGCCCTGGCCGAGCGGGACCGGCAGCTGGAGGAGCTGCAGAGGCAGGCTGAGGGCTATATCCAGCAGCTGCGGCATCTTCAGGAGATCCAGATGCAGCTGTCCACTGCCAGAGAGATGAATGAGGTGAGGGTGTCCCCTGCCGTCCCCCTGAACAGGGCTTAGGTGTCCCCCGCCGTCCTCCTGTGCCTCAAGTCCTGTATTAACTGCTGCTAGCTAGGTCCTACTGAGGTAATTTTATATAATCACCTTGTCAGCTGATTCTGTTTTTAATTATTAAATAATGCATTTAAATGACCGCCACCCGGACCCCCAGCGCCACCACGCCGTTCCAAATGGCACCTCTCATGCTGGGTGGTTGCGGCTCATTTGTTCTACGCTGGAGTTAACACTGACACTGTTTGCACCTCGCTCCCGTGGCGGGGCAGTTCCTGCAGGCTGAAAATGAGCTGTCCCGAGAGCAGGTGGCGGAGACAGAGGCCCTGCTCCGCTCACACCTGCAGGGCCTGAGGGAGAGGAACCTGGAGTGCGAGGACCTGAAGCAAGCCCTGACTCGCCTCCAGTAAGCGATTCCAGCTCTGCCTTTTGTCTTTTTTGAGCCTTCTGGGCATCCGTAGCATACTGTAGCTACCCACCTGAACCATTCCTGGAGGAGGTGTGCCTGGTTTTCACTCATTAAGTGTGTGGAATCTCACCCCCCAACTGCTTAAAATATAGATGGGGAAATATCAGAGGAAAAAAAAATTGAGATTCATATATTGGGGGGGGAATTCAGGAATGGATGGTTGTACTCGGTGTCCCTCACCTGCTGCTCCTATAGGAGGGAACGTGAATCCCTCCAGGAGGAGCTAGACAGCACCCAGGAAAGGGCCCGCCGCATGCTGCTGGCTATGGGCGAGCAGCTGGTCCAGGTGTCCGTGGAAGTGGCCCTTCTGCACCACCGAGTGAGAGGCGTCACCATCAGCCTGCAGGGGGCGCTCTCTGATGGGGTGAGGCCGCTCACTCATTCTGCCTGCACACTTGCAGGAATGGCTCTCTAGTCTAGATATTGATATGTGGTTTCCAGCTCAGGTCCTGGTTTGCCATGTTGCTGTGGGTTTTCGGTGTAGTGGAGCGCTTAAGTTCATTATTTGAATAAAACTAACCCTGATCAGGCAGGTTTCTCCCTCTTGGTACTGAGGGTGATGAGCTGGCAGAGCCGAAATACCAGAATGCTACATGCAGGGGTATAGCTAGAAATACTGGGCCCCCTGAGAAAACGTCACCTTGCCAACCCCCACACTACCCTTACATTTTATAAGGGCCCCAGTAAAGTGCTGAGCCCTCAATCTGCCCGGGCATCATGCTCGTACTGAACCACTGTCATACAGGCTGAAGTGCTGCTTTGAGGGATCAGTTTACACGGAGGATGTATGTTCACTAGATGGAGTTTTGTCCACTTGTGTAGCCGGATTCTGTAAGGGAAGCAGTTGTTTAGATGATAATTAATTTATTAATTGAATTAATCCTGATGGACAGGGTATAAGTCCCTCCTGGGATATATTTGATCTGACAGTTTCATTATATAAGGTCCACGCTGCCATCATGGATCTTCTCCCCTTCTGCGCACGCAGGAGCCGGACAGCGCCCCCAAAGACCCGTTAGCTGTGATGCCTCGCCGCACCGGCACGTCCTTTGTGGACACTGTCATGGATGCCATCTCTGCTGACGAGAGGGAGCACTGTGAGCCCGGTAGGAGGAAGGGGAGCAATGGGTGTCTGCGGGATCTGAGGAAGGGCCGCCCTGGTGTATTAGCGCCCCGGGGTGTCAGCTGCCCTGGTGTATTAGCGCCCCAGTGTTAATGTGGGTGTACTGATCTCCAGCAGCTGCAGGGGGCAGCATGCCGGCGTCAATGGGCAGTGGATCTAGTGCATTTACTCGCATCAGTCCCACCACTGCAAAGAAGGAGCAAGGTAGGAGGCCCGCTCCCCCCCCCCCTTCGCTCCATCTGTAGCGTGATTGGCTCTGCTGGGAGCTTAGCAAGCTTATTTTGGCTCACCCACCAGAAGATGATCAGAACAATGTGCTGGAGCTGCTCTCCGGGCTTGGGGAGGCCCTGTCTGAGCTTGGTGCTGTTGCTGGTCGGCTGCGGGAGCTGAAGGATTCCAGGCAGGCCGAGCTGGAGCAGACTGTGTAGGTGTCTGTGGGTTGGCGGGAGACCGCAAGCGCACACCATTTTATTCATTGTGATATTAAGTATGAACAATAGTGCAGTTTTATCTATGAATATTGTATTTGTGGTATCCTGCTTGTTCCAGTGCCAGCCTACAGAGGGAGCTGCAGACACTCACACACAATCACAGGTGTGAAGTCACCGACCTGAAGGAGCAGAACAGTCGCCTTCAGGCCCAGGTGGACCATAATGCAGTGGCACTGCAGCAGAAGGCCCAGGTGAACTGGGGACGAGGGGGAGAGTTCAGGTTGATTCGACTGTGTACATTACAGACACTAGATGAATGCTGCTAGTCTGGATGATCCTTTATGGGTGGAATGACCTGGAAAATGGCTTTTTTTTTTTTTTTTTTTTTTTACTTTCCCTTTTCACATAGGACGAGAAAGCGCTGAAGCAGCTTTGTGTGGAGATGGACCAAAGCCAGGAGCTCCTGAATATGCACCGGGCCGAAAATAGTGTAAGATTAACCTGTTGGTGAGTTGCAAGACGCTAATGACATGCCGTCAGCCGGCTAACAAGCTGTGGCGTCGGCCCCTCACCAACTGCAGGAGCTGCGGTGGCAGGTCGCAGGGCTCCAGCAGTCTTTGCAGCAGGCCCAGCTGGAGGCGCAGACCTTGAGGGAGGAGTTTGCCAGGACTAGTGGCCAGTCGGCACCCAACCTCGAGGCCCTCAACGAGAAGATCCAGTTGCGGAGTGAGGTGGGGCTCAGCTGGAGCTATAGGTCCACAGTAGATCGCCTTCCTGTATGTGAGCCTAACTGGATGTTGCCATTTCACCTGCAGGTGGAGAGACTTAAGAAGAACCTAGCAGAGTCCGAGGACCTCAGATTCAAACTCGTGGAACGAGCTAAGAGACATGTGAGTGTAGAAGCGGGAACATAGGGGTCGCTAGACGTCCACGAGCTCATCCACAGAGTCCCTGCTGGCCATGTTCTCTAATGATCCTGCCGGATTCCTTTCAGCGGCTGGTCCACGAAACCAACCAGAGGAAAGTGGAACGGGAACTACAGCTGCTGGACGAGATGATAGAGACTGTGAGAAAGGTGGGGGCCGGCGGCTAAACCCTGGGGCCAGATCGGGCCTGACCTGACTTGGCTGTTCAGCAGTGTGTAATTGTACATCTGCTGGATGTCCAGTCGGCAGATCTGGTTGTGACCCCACCATGCCATCTGACCACTGTGTCTCTGCCCCCACAGACACTCTCCTCTGTTCCGGCTGTGGTGCAGGGTTGCCAGGAACTGCAGAGACTTGTGGAATATCTTGGATAATTATGAACTAACGTACTGGAATCTTTTACGTAAAACCACAATTACGAAAGTTACTCACCTCTGAAATGGCCTTAAATGTGTCTTTTATATAGTAAAACTTTACCTAAAAATAAACCCAACTGGAAATTAATTGAGGAGGTTTGAATTATTCTGGGACACACACACTACACACCATCCACTCTCTACACACACACACCAACCACCCCCCACACACACCACAGCATGTTTTGGATGGGGGGGGGAGCCTATAATGACACAGGGAGAACAAGTAGACTCCACACATGGAACCCTGGCGGAGACTTGAACCCAGGTCCTAGCGGTGTGAGGTAGGAGTGCTAACCACTGCACCACCCCCTCCACCAGACAGCAATTCCTTATGTTGAATTAAAGGTTTATAGTTTCTTCTATTTGCTGTTAACATTCCCCAAGTATGGAGGTTTTTATTTTGCCACTGGGTGGCGCTGATATGAAAATGAATCGTCACATTTTAAAGCGCATCTTTCCATTTTTGGTGTGTTACATGTCTGTCATAGTCAATACTGCGATTTATGCCGTCGGTCTCATTCTGCTGAGCAACATTAGGGGGCGCCTCGCTTTATATGGCATTTTTACCTTAATGGGAATTTTGTTTCATTCATGCTGAGAGGCCCACGGGCATCAGCCATTTAATCTGCTCTCTTTGGCAGTGCTGCCACTTCCAATGGTGCATGATAGTGATCGGTAGCTTTTTGCTTTTTTTTTTTTTTTTTGCGCTGTTGTGCCTTGAAGAAACATGTGAAATATACCTCAGTCCCCCCCTGATCTATATCTCCTATTTTGGGAATATTTCAGGATATAGGATATAGTTGCTCCATAAAAGTGTCATGACATTCCAATCAGCATGAGGTTTGTACAACACAAGTAGGAAGAGGAAAGTATTCAAATAAATGATTAACTGACAGGCTCCTGTATTAATACAGTTCTGCAGAGAAATGCTCTGATGCACTGACACTTACTGCCAGTCAGATATTGAAATAGTCTTGATGCTCTTTTTTTGTCAAAATAAAAATGATTTAAGTGAAAATAAGCAAATTCGTACTGAATACGTGTCTTTGTTCCATGGGTCCCGGCTTGAAAATTCTCATGTTATAGGATTATTAATCTACATTCACCTTTTACAGTAACAAATGATTGTATAGACCATTTTTTAAAAATATTGCTTCGTCTTCCATACATTGTAATTGTAGCTACCTAAAGATCAAATTAATAAGATAACCTTCAATTGGTTAAGTAGACTTATGTGAAATACTGTGTTACATACATTATAAGTTTGGTGTAACTTTTAAAACGTATATATTTCGAGAATATTTTTTAAAACTTGTGTAGTGCCCTCTAAAATGACATGATTTATGTCAAACTCTTAACACATGTATTTCCCTTACAGTTCACCTTAAGTGTGCTGAATGCAGATTAATGTCGCTTGGGCTGGAAAGGCCCTCTGTGCCGTGTATAAGGATGATGGGTCCATGCGGGTTCTTCTCACCCACCCTGGGTCCTGCTATTCTGTCAGCTGAACTCTCATGTAATGAGGCGTGGCTGAGCTGTGCCTTGAGTTCAAGGGTGGCTCTGAATGCTGTTGCTCATGGGGGCGCCGTATAGCTCTGCAGTTTAGGACTCCTCACCTGTGATCGGAAGGTTGCCTAAGTCTGCATTTAACCTGACATTTATTCCAATCCGTAAAATCGAAATATACATTTATTTAACAAGCGCTTTTATCCAAAGCGACAATACGGCTGAGAAAGTATAAGAACGAACAATGTGCTTATCTTAAACTTCCCAAGTGGATTAACATGCTTGTTAGAAATGGGGAATGCAGCTGGATTAACTGGTGTCTGTGAGGGTCTACCCTGTGAGGGACTGGCATCCCATCCGGGTGTAACCCTAAGCCCTATTATGCCTGGGATGGGCTCCAGCCCCCCTCCGATAAGTGATATGGAAGCTCTCCGCTGGGCTGAGGCACAGAGCATGTAACGGCAGGCTACAGGCAATATAGAGCTTGTGCCTAGAACATGAAACGACAATTAGCTGCATGTAACCTCCAAATATCTTAAAAATGACCTTTGTGAAACAGAGAAACTACAGGCCACTGCCTGCTAGCTCTATTGACCAAGTCCCACTAAAATTAAATTTCAAATGATATTCAAATTTATTTTCAGGCATCTTATGTGAAAGTTCTAGCCACCTGTTTTAGTCAACTGTAACTGAAAAAAGGACGGCCTTCTGGACAGTCATAATACTGAGCAGAGTGCTATGTTGGTCTGCATAAGAAAATTACATAATATCAAAATATAAATCTGTTTTTGCCAAAACATTAAATGTTAAGAATCCCCATTATATCCTTACAGAATACACTTCTGGATTTCTTAAACTTTCATGTTAAATAATTTGGGGGAAAAAGCACAACTGCCATCAAGTGTAGCAGATGTTCACGTAAAGTGACGTCTAAACATTTCTATAGTTATTAAAAAGTTTCTGGATTTTTGGAGCTAATTCACTTTTAGGGAATCATTACATAATCATACGCAATAATAAGAGAATAACAGAAATTTTAAACAACACTTTTCAAAACAAAATTTTTCATAGACAACTTTTCTGAGAATGCATTTACGATAAGCATCAAAATAATTTACAAAGCTTTGTAAAATAGAAATATGTACAGAAAATCTAAATCCAAAACTGCTCAATCACTTTCATACGAGTTTAATATAAACATCTCAGACCTAATTTCGGTACAAAAAAAGCTTGTTGTTATACAACCAAACACCAAAAAACACCTCCAGAAACTGATTGACGAGCCCAACTTGATCAAACAACAGCGCTTGAGAGGATATTGAAACCTTCTCCTTATAATGGACTTGCACGATTCTCAGAATCCAGAGCACCCCCATGTTTGGAGTATAAAAGAACAAATTTTTCAGATTTACTGGCATTTGAAAACCTGCTAACTTCTTGCTTGCTTCACGCCTTTGTGGTTGGTAATTTGAAACTGGAGAGCACATTTCACATCGGCGGTTACACGGCAAACAAAATAAACATAGTGAGAGTCCCCCCTCTAGAATGTTCCATCACCAATATGTAATATACATGCCGCCTCTCCAAAAAATATATATTTTTTAAATTAACTAAACTGGCTTCCCAAAGCCAAGCAATTATCTTCCTAGACATCACACTGCAGACACGAACCTCTCTATGTTACCCGTATACGTCGGGGGTCTAAGGTAACTACTGCCACTGGGTATGGAGCTTGAGTTGGTATATGGAGCTAGAGAGGACAGCTGGCCGGGTGACATCCTCCCATAGGGATCCATCGTATCACTGCTGACACTGGGAGAGCTGGGAATTCCCAGGCGACCAGCGGTGCCGTAGATCTGGCTACTGCCCTGCGGATACGCACTCTGCACGGACAGGTGTCCATTTGGGACAGAGTATGGGAATGCCATGTGACTGGAAGAGCGCGACAGCATGGCCCCGGTGCAGGACTGTGCCTGGAAATCCACATTGCTCAGGCTGCACGAGCTGCCCACTGAGCCCAAGTCGGGGCTGAAACTTCGGCCGGGCTGCTGTACGAGGTCCCCCCCTGAACCCAGGCCCCCGTGGTGCCCGATGATCGTGTTGATGCTGAACATCCGAGACTGGCCAGCTCCAAAAGCCGACGGGGATGAGGGGTAGCACGAGGGCGCCACCTGTTGGCTGTACGGTGGACTCACGGTCATGTTCGAATAGACGGGGCCACTGTAAGCCGCCCTGGAGATCTGCATGGAGGCAAAAGCTGGGGGCTCAGGGACGTACGCTGAGTAGGTGGTGAAGTCGCACCGCTTGAAGCGTTTCCTCCGCCGCAGGAAGCTGCCGCTCTCGAACATGTCCTCGGCATTGGGGTCCAGGGTCCAGTAGTTGCCCTTGCCGGGCCGTCCAGGCTCCCGTGGGATCTTGATGAAGCAGTCGTTGAGCGTCAAGTTATGGCGGATGGAGTTCTGCCATTTCTTGGAATTGTCGCGGTAGAAGGGGAAGCGCTCCGTGATGAACTTGTAGATGCCTCCGAGCGTGAGCCTGCGGTCTGGAGCATTGGCGATTGCCATGGAGATGAGGGCGATGTAGCTGTAGGGGGGCTTGCCCCGCTGCAGCGGCCGTTTCCGGCGACGACCCCGCTGGGGTTCCTCGGGGGAGGCGTGGATGGCCGACAGGGAGACCTCTGAGGCATCTGGGGATGGGTCTTTCTCCACTTTCACCACCGGCATCGTCTTCTCAGGTCTCTGAGGGAATCCCTGTGCGTGGCGTGTTTGTGTGTGTGTGTGCGCGTGTGTCTCTCTCTCGCAGCTTACCACCTCCTTAATTCAGTCCGGCGGTGCAACATACGTGGAGCAGCCGTAACTATCAATTTATGTGTCAGGCGAAAGGGAGCTTCATAATTACCCACACGTGCGTCTCTGAATCCGCGGAAGGCTCAGTCCGACCCCGGGCCAGGCCCGCCCCACATACCATTGATAATGTCTTCTAAGGAATAAGAAACTTCCAGAAAAAAGAAACTCTAGCACAAACAAGAGCAACCTGTAAAGAGGGGAGTCGTCAGGCGAGACTGAAGAGCTGGAGCGAGATACCTGAGATCTACTCTACCTGTGGTGAGGTGGCCACGCCCCCAGCAACATGCTGCGTGTTTAAAGGGGCAGACGGGTAAAAGAGGCACGGCCTGCATACATCTCGGGCACTTATGTTGGCTGTAGAATTTCTTTTCATTTTAGCCATTTGCTATTTTTCAGTTGGCTCAAGATTACAGCTGCAAAGATTAAAAATAGAAAATTAAATTCAGGCAAAAACAATATCTGAGATACAGAGTGTTTATGGAAACACTAATACAAAAAGGTGACACTGAAAATATATTTAAACTTTATCTGGTCATTTATTTAATTTGTTCTTTAGTATGTATTGCTAGGATATTTATGGCTTGTGTGTGTTTTTTGCTATAAGGTATCCTGAATGATTTGAGAAGGGACATACGCAAGGGTTTATATAACACATTACTTCCATGAGTCAAGAACTGACTGTATCCCTAACATACAGAGGCATAGGAACTGCGGGGAATGTGTACCCCCCAATATTTAATTTGAATTTATTCATCCCCCCTCATAAATAGGCGGGTTTATGAATGCCGTCTCAGCTTTTTAAGTTGGGATCATTTGTTAGTGTTCAGGCCACCAGCGGTGAGTGTATTTGTGTAACCTCAGGAAGAAAATCAGTTATACTGGCCAGAAAAGCACATTTTGAAGCTAATGATCCTCTTTAGCGGCGGTTTTAACCACGCCTCCTTTTCGTCTGTTTGCTTTGAAGCGAGGGTTGCGTGGACCAACCCGGACTTAAAGATGTAAATGTGGTCCCGAGCTGCCGGACTCCACATTAGCTGCATGCAAAGCGTGGCTGTAGGACATCAGGGGATGCTGCATTCACATGGCCTGTTTGACCACGTTAACTGAAGACTTAAGCGTTGCGCGTTACTTGGGTTCAACCAAGCCTGCAAGCTATTTTTAAAAGTCTGATTCACAGCTTTCAACAATTGGGAAAAACCGTATTCCTAAAAACAACGCAAACACCACTCAAGAACAGGAATTCTGTGAGAAGCTAATACCCCCAACCCAAACGAACGGGCAGACAAAGATGAAGAAATGTCCTTTTGTGACCGGGAAACTGTGGTTATTGGCACAGGCAGACATCTTGGTTGAGTGGGGGATTGTTCTGAAAGGAGGGCCTACTGAAACAGCTTGTTGAGAAAGGGTTGTCGTTTGAAACGGGGGACTAGGAAGGAGACAGATTCAGGATTTCTCATGAGTTCATAGGTACCTGCTCTTGCATTGACGTCCATATACGTGTAGACAAACCAATGAAGGGTAAACAGAATTCAGAAAAACAAAACATACAAAGGCACTAAAACAATTAGATACCGCAATAATAAGATCACTGCTGCCGTTGATAAAACAATGCACAAACATTTTCCATGAATGTCGAAATCACTGACCAGCTGTAAAAACCTGAGCAACCTTCACTCAGAGACCATTCAGGTATAAGAGGGAGTTGGATTTCACATTCGCACTTGTCAGAAGTACATACCTCATTTTAAACAATCTGTCCATGCTAAATCTAAATTCACTCAACTTCACTATTTGAAAAGTGACCCATTTTTGATGGGCACCAGATACTGTGTACACGTGCGTTCAGCAGAAGGCTAGAACGAGATAAGATGCAGATTGCTAAACTCCTTTAGTGACAGCGTCCAAGTGTCATTGTATCAGCCTTGAGTAACAGCTACTGGTGTCCATGCAAGATCTGGAGCTGGAGATGAAGTGCCGGCCAACCGAATAGGTGACACAGGCGTCCGTCTAGGGCGCCATCTTCTGACAGGGCGCTGACATAGCAAGCCAGTTTCAGTTTGTCTCAGATGGGAAGCGCTAAAGGGGCTTCGACCAGTACTGTAAAAGTGTAAGTACCCTGGATGATGGACCCAAGGCCCTCAATTGAAACTGTATGTAAAGCAGGAGTTTGCTTATAAGACATGCAAAGGCCACGGGCTCCTGGTACGAGCGGGCAGGACACAGGGGAGCACTCTCAGTATGCAAACACACCATCCATCATACATCTCACTTGGGGCCCAAATCCAGAGGGCAGAGCCCAATCCCTCGCCGGAGGGCTATGTCACTTTCATGCTCCTGGAGTGTGACCCACACAATTTCACCCATGGTGTACACCTGGCTGGGTCTTTCATGGCTCTAATCTGCCCGTATTAATGCTAAATGTCACCGGTGGGGTTTGTGTATAACGACGAGCCTGAACAAAAGGCAGCTGGAGGGTGGCTTCTCTAGTGTGAGATTGTTGCTGTGTCAGAGCGGAATGCGGCGCTATTGTGCGCCACACACGATTGTGACAGGAATGTGACAGACGTGCACTGACACTGGCGGGGTCACGTGACTCAGCGGGTAACACGCCGGTGACTAATATCTCAGGCATTTTTTCCAGGAAGAAAAATTTCCTTTCTGAAACATTGGTTCCATGGCTTCTTGCTTTCATGGTCAGGTGTTCAAAACCCACCTCTGTCTGTATGTTTTCTCCTGTTGTTCATGTGGATTTTTACCCACATATCCCACAATCCTTCTGCAGCCCAAAGATGCAGTTTAAGCTACAATTAATCAGTCAGTCAATGTTTTATTTGTCACATACACAGTTACAGTCTGTACAACATGCAGTGAAATGCTAAGTTGAAACAGGACACAAGTATAGACAAACACAAACATACATGAAGTGCACTCACACATGGATGACAGGATTATTTCTAGAGATGCACCGATCAATCGACCAGAGACCAACCGATCGATCAATCTCATGCACTTCCGATATTGAACCGGTCCGTTTCACACATGCGGCTCACATCATACGCCCAGCGGCGTAAGCAATAGCCTCACAGCAGCGTGCACACTCACAGCCAAAAGCTAACATGTCGTTAGCGTGGATGTCCTTCACTGTGAGTGAAAACGACACAAAGCTTGCAATTTGTAATACAGTGCAAACAGTATACCATGTAAACAGTAGGGGAGCCACCACGAAAACGTGGTGAAACATCGAAGGTAAATGTTAAACTGATTTATCAACATATACTAGATAATCTTGAAAAGGAATACTCATTAAAATTGCAAAGCTAAGTTTTTTTCCTATGACAGAGTAAAAATGTTCTCGAAACTTTAACCCCCAGTGCTATAATGTCTGAATATAAAATCTCTTATTACGAAAATAAAATTTTCCATTGAAGAAAAGCTGATTTTTGTTTGTATATGCTGTCAAATATAGTTCTTAGAAAGACAATCGGAATTGGCAAAAATCTGTTTCAGCCAATAACACTTGCGAAAAATCGGAAATCGGAATTGGCCAAGAAAATTGCAATCGGTGCACCTGTAATCATTTCCCCCGTAGGGTCTATGCTGACCCTACAAATTTCCGTTGAGAGGCACCTCGAAACCCTAAGGCTGAAAAAATGGTATCTGCGCAGCCAGGAGACGCAAATGAGGGCCTTTAGAATCCGCGCAGCTGCGCATTGGCGCAGCCCAGAGGCAAATGAGGAGTAATCCCTGAGCCCCAGGGCCCATACAGGCGGAGAGACGGCTCTCTGTAAACAAAGGGAGCCAAATGAGTGGGGGGGGATACTATTTAACCCCTATGCCTCTGAACAGCTGGGACAAGTCTGGGGTATCCGGGCATGTGCAAACAGGACAGGCACTGTGTGTGGTGTTGACCGCAGAAGATCTCCCAGCGGGAGTGAAATGAGCCCCCACTGGAGGTGGGGCAAGCCATCGACCACCCTCATTCTTAACAACCCATCAAGCACTGAGTGCTACTTCAACAGTAAAGCACCCCCAACCCCCATGGATCCTTAACCACAATCGGTGGTGCAGTGGGTTAGGGGTGAGAAACCACTATGGGCAGGATGCGGTTTTCTCAAACATTTCTATAAGCTGACTAACACAAATGTTAGTGAGCCACGGCTAATATTACACCGATCCTGTCATATGGATTATGCCACAGTTTGAGAAAAAATATATAGTTGCCTTTTAATTAGCTTTAATAGCTCATCAAAATGCCATGCCCGCATTTGTGTTCATGTAACGCCCCCCACGTGTCGACGGCCTTGTTTGCATGCCTGCCGAGGGCCTCGTGCTGCATGCAAAATCTCCAGGCTCCCGGATCCACGCCGTTTACATAACTGCAGCGACACGCTGCCGCCGGCCTGCCGTTAATTGCCCCCCATGTGGGTGCCAGTGCCAGCACCTATTCTGGGTGTGATGCTTCGATAGCGCCCCTGTCCCTGCACCCCCTGCAGCACTGATCTGTATTTACATGAATGTCTAGAGATTGATCAGTGGAGAATGTCAGCCTACTGGGCAGAAAGCAACAGCGTATGGATTTCTGGCTGTCACAACAGAAAGCAATAGCATATGGATTTCTGGCCAAAATATAGTAATTACTTAAAAAATCAGAATTGTCAAATTTATATCTATTTGATTTGTAGACTCATTGAAGACCCATTTATGTTCTCTTTTTTTCAAATTATGATTTATTAAATCAGCCATGAATAATGGATTAACAAATCATATAAAGAGTTATCTGCTAATATTATGGGATGGGTGGAGACATTCATCTGTAACTGTTAAGCCCCTTCATCCCAAAAACTAGTAGAAATGAGATGCTTTAAGAAGGTCTTCGTTTTTGAGGCTAATTTTTTTTATATATATATTAGCCATATGCTAATAGATGGCTCTAAGGGGGGGGGGGGTAGGGGGCCACAGTGACCCCACTCTATTTCTTCTAATTTCAATTCTGATTGGCAAGTTTGGTAGCATAAAACTCTACACTTAAAAGTAGTGTTAATGCCTAACCAAGATCTTGGATTAACCCTAGTCAAGTCTAGTAGCAGCTGTCCAGCCCTTTTAAAAATGGAAACACCTAAAAATAGTTTCTGTAATATGAACAAAAAATAAATGTCACGCCACTATTGGAAAAGTTGCAGCAGCCACAGTCCTGGTCTCAGGGCTTTTGTTACCTGGCTTTCAGGCATCTTTTCATCCCCCAGAAACCTGCACACACCTTTTATCGTCCTGTGGCTCCTCCCTCCCCATCCTGCCCATGTAGAAATGTCTGATGTGCTGAAAGGGAATATTCAGAACTTTCTAACACTGCTTGCGGCCGCTTGCAATTTTTGCGATGGCGAATTGATAGCTGCAGCTTTTGCACGGCTTCTGACCTGCTTGCGGCCTCAGCCTCTCTGGCTGCGATTCTGCCTCTCAATTGTGCGTAAACATCCCGGTCGACAACTGCTTGTATTTTCCTTGTACCTCATGCAAGAGTCCACAGCAACCCAAAAACAAAATCACAGTAAGGGGGATGTGCCTGTAAACGTAAGCTGCCTCCCAATCCATGCTCTTCATGCTAAAGATAAAAGCATAGAGAATTAAGATGATAATTTCAATTTATATAACCAAAAACTGATACATTTCATAGGTTAATAACTTTGACCATAAGCATTTAAGCTTTTTGCACAGAGGGATCATCTGGGAAAAATGGAGGCAGTTTCATGGTCACAGAATCGGGGGCATTAGACAGCAGCTCCGTATGTACAGGAGCAAGGATCCTACAGCAGGAATCCCTCTCCAGTCAAAGCTGGATCCACATTTCCTCGCTGTCGAGCACGGACACGCCCCATGTCCTGGCCGCCGACAACGGAAAGCTCTGGGGCACTTTACTTAACCCTAACCCTCCCCCACAGCCGCGACACACATCCAAACATCCTCATAATGGGCCTTAATTAGGGGAAACATGGCTTTCCGTGCAGCATTCAGTGAGTCCCGAGGGCGGGGGTGAGAGCCGTGTGCATCGCAACGAATGGCAGGGAGCGAACGGGGCCCCCCGCTGGCAGGAAGGCCCGGCGTGACTCACACAGCCGGCGACGTGTATGCCTGTAGATACCAGATAGCTCATGCTTGAGATTAACGCACAGGCAACCGCTGAGTGGTGTCAGTGGGGATCTCTGTAGGTCGCCCAACATGTCGGTATTCGCTCAGGCTCATCTCGATGACAAATTGAAGCAGGTATATACCTGGTAAATGGAGCAGTGAAGCCGCTATTCAGACATTTCATGGGCATTCAGCTGCCATCAGCAGAGACACAATTGGTCAACTTAAAAGCATATTGTCTCCCTGTTTCCTGGGTGAGACTCCAAACTCACAAGGATACTTTGCTGGAGAAGCAGATGGAAGGTGCACCGATATATATGAAAAGTGCATTTTCCATAAAAGATTTTAAACATATAATCAGGATATGCAGTATTACTCTCCACTCTTATATTAAGAGTTTGAGATATTCTGACAGTATAAGCTTCTGGCAGACGGCTAGGTTTGGTCCAACGTGCCGGTATTTATGCTCCCTCCTGGGGGCATGACCCAATGCCCTGCTGAGCGTCCCATCATCCTAAAGTTAGGTAGGTGGGGTAACGACATGGTCAGTCACTATACTGTTTGCCCCCGTCACTGTGCAGTGTCACTGCCCTCCCCTACCCAGGCAAAGGACGCCCGGGAGGGGAAAATAAAATAAAAAATGCTACCAAAAAAGTAAGAAAAATAGACTCTGGCATGTATGCCTCTGCAATGCCACCTGCAAGCCAGTTTCTGCGGGATTTGTACCTCCTCAATCACTGACACTTACGGATTATCTGCGCTTAACTGAAACGGCAATGCATGCCACATCTTGTGTTCAAAAATGCGGCCCGTCACATGCCGCCTCGCTCCCTGCACCGTTCCTTGCGTTACTGGCACCATCCCGAATGCACCAGAATCCTCTTTTTGTTCCGTGGATCCATAGGGTCGCCCCCCCCTGCTCCAAGGTGTGCTTGCTCGGCGCACGGTAAACACAAAGGCCCCCCTTGTTCCTGGGCGCCTAGGACATCTGCTCAGGGCGTCGGGACAGCGTGAAAGGCAGGCCATTGTGAGCAAGCCAGGGCTCCCAAACGGAGGAGGAAACAGCCTCACAATGACGCTAAGCTGCTAATGAACAGGCCTTCCGCTCCTTGATGACCCTGAAGAGCACGCAGGTGTGCGGACCAGACCTATTCAGGCCGGCCCACCATTGTGTGCGGGGGGTGGGGTTTATACCCCAAGCTGGGAATTCCCCTAAAAATCTCTGACAGACTGAACCCCACCTTGCCGTTAAATAAAACATGAACTGCGTGCCCCAGAAGGAGGGCAGGTTTTAGCAATGATTTTGACTGGCATCTGCAGACCGCAAACTGACGGATGCCAATGGGCTGGCCTGGAAGCTCCAGGACTCCTAGTCTCAGCACAGGAGCTGGGCAGTGTATCAAAATGTGCTGGGTCAGCTCCAAGAGACAGCAGCACAGCTGCCCCCATCAGCACGGTACTCCATAATAAACCATTAATTACCAATAAGGTACCAATGCAGCTGATGTATGTGTAAATTACAAACCCCTTCAGATAAATACACACGGAAAAGAAGCTGTTTTTAGTTGCAAAAAAATCGATTATTTTGAAAGCAAAAGGTGGGTATTTTATTGAAGGGCTTAGGTCAAGTACTTCGCTCAAGGGTACAACAGCCGAACCAACCTTGGGACTAGAGCCAACAACCATCCATATAAGTGCGTCATTAAGCACTGCACTGCCTGTTGCCCAGCTCTCCCAGTCTGTGAGGGCAAGAAGTGACTCTACTACCCCTCCCCCACCCAGGTGCCATTGTCCACCTCAGGCTTTACATAAATGCCATGGAGGTGAAGGCTTGAGGTGGGCAGGGTGGTTACTTCAGGCAGGATTTGACTAACCAGGGTGCCTAAAGTAACATTTAATTTGTTCACGTGGAAAAGTCAGACGAGTGTTTGGGTGGGGGGGGGGCTGGGGTCACCGCCATGTCATGTCAGAAGCCTGGAAGTCAGTCATGCGGGGAGGATGCTGTCTGCTACACAATGGGGGCCGAGGGTGTGATTGCTTGGCGGGGATTACGGCGTAAGAGGTGCCGTAACGCGACGCTTTTTCACCGCCGCTAGACGAAGACACACAGCGCTGCAGGGGAAAACTCCATTCTGAGGGCGCGGATGGGCCAGAGAACGAAACGAAAAGCCCCAAAGACAAGAAGTGATGCATGGCTTCATGCGTCAAGAAAAGAAAATGCAGGGGAACTGTAAAACTGCCTAACTGACGACGGACGGGGGCCAACACAAGCAGTGAAGATTTCAACTATAACAATGACAAATATGCTAAAGCTAAAGAAAACAACAACAGTAAGAATAACAACAACACCATCACAACTTGGACCACTTTCAAAGCTGTAAATCCTCCAGACAGATCTGCTTACTCAATGAAAGGAGCACAAATTAGCACTGGCAATCGCTGGATTTTCATAGCATACATGCTCAATGAAAACAAACCATTCCGTGGAACTATGCTAGCGAAGAGCATAAAAGGATAAATTTAGGCAGGCAGGCACCCGACCGCCCATAAACAGCCTTGAGAACCAGTAATAGATACCTATTTGCACCTGTGTGCTTGGGAGCAGTGCATTGTGGGCATCAAATCAGAGTATCACGCCGCGATTCCCAAGTGCATTGTGAGCGCCCCGTTTGTTTTCTATGCGTACCCTCCTTTGCATTCCTCGCCTCACTTGTTGATGTGTGCATGGCACTATATTTGAATCAACAAATGGATTTGCTCAACAAATACACGACGGGGTCATTTGCATCCTCAATGGCCGACACGACACGGAGCCCTGAATGGCAGTGTACCCCAGGGCCTCTCCAGAATGCCGATAAGATATTTACTCAATCATCAGTGAGTGAGTGAAGCCTTGGATTGTCACCCTGAAGCTACTGCAAATTGTCACAGAGACATTTACCTTCTCAGAACCCCCAGGTGATCACTAATTTCCTTGGTGTCCGACACAAAGGCCACCACCTTCCCCTAGTCAGCTTCTAACCCGCCTGATTTCCAGCATGGGGATGTGGGGGGGGGCAGACACATGTTCTGATTTGTAGAAAGGGGAGCCAAGCCCACTGATTTGGCTGGTAGCCAGGTGAATAGGGTGTTAGTATCTACACATTCTTCATAACAGACACGCAGTAGTCAATGTGGGGGGGGCAGGGTGTGAAAAAACAACCCTTGTGACAGCAGAAAGGAGCTCTCCTCCTCGCCTGCCACTGGTATCTGTGATTCAATAGTCGTTTGACCCGTCTTTCTGCTTCATTTATCATCTCTAATTATTGTCTTTCACAGGTGCTGACAGACAGGGCATTATGGAGCCCTGGTTGGTGTTGAGAGCCAGGCCTCGGTGCTCAATAGGGAAACTATGCAGAGGGGGCGGGAGAAGGCAGGCATTGGCACGGCCCGGTCCACGTATGGCCCGGACAGCCAGCTCTCTGGGAGACAGGGGAGCCATGCAGGGGTCCGTAAGAGGAGCAGGGGTTAAATAAAAACCTCCCAGGAGCCTCAGACCTGCACGGAGTTGAGTGATTCATGGCGCTGATCGGTTAAAGTGAGGAGCACATGGTTGAACCATTCAGGGATGAAAAATGAGGCAACAAGAAGAGGCAACGACATGCGGCTGTGATGAGTGAGTCAGGGAGACGCAGTACTGGGCTGCTAGCTAGCAGCGTCTTGCACTGGCTGGCCCTGGGACCACGTCCCCGCCTGCCCTCTGCGATACAGCCTGCGCAGGGTGGGGGAGGGAGGGAAGCCAGAGAACGGGTGCCACAAGTCGACCAAGTGTTAGACCGTAACCAGCGGAGGTGTGCTGGAGGGTGCGGCATTCCCTGGATGTTCGTTACACGTGGGGGTGGGGGCACATGGCGCTACTCCTTCTGAGTCCCATCTGCACTCACCTCCCAAGTCTGGACCATTTCAATCTTCAGCTTTGCGTAGTTTTATGAGTTCTTACAATAATCCAATCATATCATTCTTAGCTAACAGAATCGCTGTAAGTGTCCCAATTATGACATCACAACCAGGAAGTAATGGGCGAAGTTCGCCTGGAATTTGCCTCCTTTTCTAGGAAACAAGGCTCTGTCACCATAGCAACCATACTGCCAGAAATCGTACACGGAGCTACCCAGCTGGACGCCTCCACTTCAAGCCAATGGACAAATCGCTGTCACTGTTCTAGGTTAAAGCATAAAATTTTTGGCGAGATTTTACCAGTGTTCTGGCAACACAAATAGCTTCATTTCAACAGTTAGTGAGCAACAAGCTCATACTAAAGTTTCAATGACATCGGCAGGGTAGGTTTCTGGCACAGAAAATCCACAGAGGAAAGATTTAGAAGGACTTTTAAAGGCTGGCTGCCTGGCTGCACACGTCATGATGCTAGGTGACCGTACTGGCACGTACGGTCACATACGTGGTGACGGCCCTCTTTTAATCTTGGTCTTGACAAGTTCATCCTGAAAGGTTTTAAAAAATCTTGCCCTCAATCATCTGCCAAGTCCACTACTGGCTCTGAGCCTAAACTGTATATTAACCCATAAGATTGATATGCATTGACTAGGGGAAATGCCTGCTTTATCCTGTCCTTCCTGTGGCATTTAAATACACATGATTGTGTATAAAAAAGTGGCAATTACCAACGCAGCCTCATAAACATTACCGTTCCTGTTTAAAGGGGTTTCAGGCAGCATCACGTTTCGATGACTATAGATAAGACTTTTGCTCAACAGTGCAACCTCATGGAAAACCGACAGAGCAGCTTCTGCGTCAAGTGTGAGAACGTGAACCCAAAGAGAAGGACAAAAAACACACGCCCATCACATGATGTGGTTGTCATGGAAATAAACGTTCTATGCATTAGTCATCCATTGGCTAGCGTAAAGGTGACTACACTCACTGAAAAACAAACGACAGATACACTCTCTGAAGTGGATTAAGACATGGGTTTGATATACCCTGAAGATGAGATCTAGATCACTGCAACTCCAACTAGGTAACTGGATAATTGCAAGTGGATGGACAGAATACAAACAATGCTCTTCTGACCATTTCTCAAGAGTCAGGCTACATTCTCAAAGATAAAATTTAAACATTTTATATGGTTTTGGTCATACTGCATTACAGATGTTTGGTCTGATTAGCTTCTACATACATTTTGCCCTTCCTACTAGATATTGTTTTTATTATAATGTGAAGACTACGTATGTTCAGTGTCAAACACAACCGTTTCACTGATGCAAATTTACCCATAAGCTTTCCAGCAGCTAACAGACCAATTAAATGGTCAACATGTTACTTTGGCATGAGGGAATATATAGATAAAAACAATACAAGCACAGAAAAGAGAGGCGGTCTCTAGAAAATGTTATTAAACAAATCCTTCTTTTAAAATGTATTCCATGCTTCATTCTCTATTCACTGTAGTCCCTCTGACATCTATCAATCCTGGGAGCTTTTTGGAAGGCTGCGATTTAAAAGGCAGAATGTTCCCCCTGTCCGCACCAAGCACCCGCAGATAAAACATTTTGCAGAAAAGAGATGAACAGTGAATGTTTCTTTTTACAGAATTAAGAGCGACTTGTACATTCAGTTCACAGTACAAAGCCAAGTGCAGGCTTATCGTTTTCTTGGCTTGACAAAACATTCCCCCCCCCCTTCAACTTTACACCATGCTGTCAACACAAATGTTCATGTCGAAACACAGTATAGAATCAGAACGGCATTGTGGTATTAGTAACACTTAATCTCCATGTCTCTCCTCACCCTGTCAGGTCACCCGCTTTTTGGCAGCTCTGTTCACTCCAGGGTTTGTCTGCCAAGACTCAACACATATACATTATATACAATACATCATATTGTACAGTAGGAAATGGTGAAAACGAGCTATTATATACTGAGATGATGAAAAATACGGACCTTCCCTTTGACATCCAAAGTAATCCACCCTCCCGCGACCCAGCATTGCCTGTCGTCCTTATAACAATAACCGCCACCACTGTTTCTTGTATTGCGCTGGGCAGTGATCACTGTTACTAAGTTTACGATAAACTCTTACAGCCAGAACATAATTTGCCTCATAAATTCCTTGCACGAATTGTATTAATTAAAAGCACCGTCAAATTCGTGGGTGTAACTGAGTCGACACGCGTCACAACTAGAGATTCTGAATATCGCATAAAAAATATAATTTATTATACTGTCTTTACATGCAAAAACATTTTCTCCGATTCGAAATTATTACACAGCACTCTAGCCGATAAATACACAGCAAAGACAAATCCTGCTATAAACTGAGCATGCGCATTGTGTGTATGCGCCCATTTAAGAATTTAGACAAATTTTACTACAACAGATCCGTAAACCCAAATGTTGAATGCAGTTAATATATGTCTTGGCTATAACACGTTTTGGCTATAAACCTAATTCGCCGCACCACCCTCGCGCTGTTTGCCAAGTTTGCATGACCCCCCCGTTTCCTCCCGCAGTCCAAACACATACACTTTGCCTAAATGGCGTCTCTAATTCACCCATAGTGTATGATTGTGTCCCCTGCCATGTGCTGCCTGGAATAGGGTCCAGGTCCACCCGAGACCCTGTCCAGGATAAGTGATTGAGAAATGGATAGATACTACTGAAAAAAAATGGTTGTCAATAAATAGACTAAGATCATTTAATTCCTAAGTAAATTCTGGAGGGTAACAGCACCGCCTAGCGTTTCATTAAATTGTTGCAGGGTCTCCTCTATTTTTAACTTGTAATTTAACACAGTTCGATGGGCGTTCAGGTAAACTACTCGAAGCCTACCTTTTCGACCAGGATATATGGTGGATTGCCATCATTTGGTTAATTTCTTTTTCCAGAATGATTCACCTCGCCCGGAGTCCAGATAATTGTCACAGCGCTTTCCTAATACTTTATTTTCCTATAACCTTATGGTTTTCTTTTTAAAACACTGTATATTGCCACCTATTTTAAACGCCGGAATCGGCATAATATGAATTTCGCTTTTTCTTTCTTAATGAATTGTTAATACTTGCGAAACGCCAAACCGAAGGATGTACTTCAGCTATTTGGTCCTAAAGAAGCGCGGATAGATACAGAAATATCGATTCTTTAGATCCTTAATATTTCGTGTTTGAAAATCGATTTTAACGTTGAAGTATGGACTTTTACCTGATGTTTAAATGTTTTAAGTCCTTATATTATTTTAGGGAGTCGAACATGGACTATTACCTGAACCAGTATTACCAGGTCAATATGTCAGGGTAGGAACTACTTCTCCTTCCGCCTGCTGTTTCTTCTCCAGACTGAGAACTACGGCTTCACTTGAGCGCCGGAAGGTGGAAGTGCGCGTGCATTTGGTTGAGCGCGGAAACCGATGGGACGGAAAACGTCGTTTCCGTGTTATGGTATTTTACGCCACAAGATGGTAACGCCGCATTATGTAATGTTCACCAAAGTACTGTCCGAAAGTACAGCACCTTGTACAACACTGTTCAGGTATTTCAATGTATTTTGGGTATGAAGTTGCGTGAATCCGTCTTTTGTCTGTTAGAATGAGGTGGTCTACCTGACAATGCAGGTATACATGGGCTGTACGCTAGTGCCGGACTACAGGCTACTATATAAAATACGGTAAAACATTTTTACTTTCTCTTTGCGCTGTTAATGATTATCTAGTATATGTTTTTGCATAAGCTCTGCTCATTCATAATAATTTTACTCCTTGCTCTTGGGCTGTGTGGTGTGTTTTAACAAAAATGAGTGAGGAGCAAACAAGTTAACATGGATGGGTCCCTGAAAGACATTAGCCTTTCGCCATATGGAAAAACTTTGGATTCCTAGAGATATAGTATTGAGCATAATAAAGTGCTTTCTCAATGATTCTCAGCATTGTTTTGTATATGTAGACAACTCACAGCAGCACCACTAACATGTCTGATATGTTCTGTTGGAGGACAAGGTATATTTGTCTATAGCTTATTTTGGGGAAATCTCTCAACTCCTTTTTTTGTTTTATAAATATTAAAATATCCATCTATCTTCCATAACTGCTTATCCTATTCAGGGTCATGGGGGGCCTGGAGTCTACAGGCGCAAGGCAGGGAACAACCCAGGATGGGGCACTAACCCATCACAGGGCACACTCAGACCTCTGGACAATTTGGCAACTCCAATTAACCTACACACGTTTTTGGATGGGGGGGGGGGGAGACCTGGAGTACCCACAGGAAACCCCATGATGACACAGAGAGGACATGCAAACGCCACACATATGGAACCTTGGCAGAGACTAAAACCTTGGTCCTAGAGGCGGGAGGCAACAGTGCTAACCACTGTGCCACCATGCTACTCCAATATTGAAATATATTGCAAAACACAAAAAACAAAACACTTTAAAAGATAGGGATCAATAGCAGCGATGCCAACTTTGCTATTGGTTCAAATCGTATAGAAAAGATAATTATTCATATTGCCCATCCCTACTTGATTTTCTTCATTTTACTATGTTTGACATGGAGTGCCAATGAAGAGTCGATGCATCACATCATGTGGCTCTGCCTTGGTGTTTATTTCATTAAGTAACATACACATATTTGTCACATCAAGCAATATATTTTCTTTCACTTTAGTGCTGAGAGGAAAAAATACAAAAATAAATAAAATACTAATCCAAGGACAAGGGAGAGAGAGAGAATTCACATCTACAAATGCACTTCTATAAATAAAATACGGTGAATGCGCTCATGCGGACAGGGGGTGAAAACAGCTGTACAATCCTCATTGAGGGCAAAAATACTGAAAGTAAAAAAATGGAGAAAAAAAACCACATAACCTCAGGTAGGAAAATCTCAAACCCAGACCTGATTTCATTTCCAGCTACACGTGGACATTTGCTTCCTCATTCTTTCCCATCAGTACTACACACCCTTCCGATATTTTCCATTTATTTGATTTTTACTAATAGAAGTCCGAAATGATAAAGCAAAGAATACCTGAGAGAAGCAGGGAGCAAAATAATTATAATTAACCACCTCCCCTGCATCCTGTGACCATAATCCTCCAGCTCATCTGAACAAAATGATTTTTAATTATTAACCCATTTCAGAAGTTGACATACATGCTCAAAGACTAGAGTACGCATCGGAAGCCAGTATACAGCAAATGTTTTTCCGAGATGCTTGACTTTTACCCAGGAGCATCAAGCATTGATCAATGAGAGACGCATAGAACAGGTGACATTGAGATTCAGCAGTTAACGCTTGTTGTGCACTGTTCAATCACTTGAAATCAGTCTTTTGCTAAAATCCTTGCTGATTTTTTATTGTTCTTGTTGTATGCAGGGGAGCCCAAATTGGGCCCCCAACCCAGACCAATCCAATCTTGTTCCAATTTTTTTACGGCCCCTGTCACTCAGGGGCCATTGGAATCGTCCTAGCCCCCCCCCCATGGTGCCCCTGGTTATGTGTCCCTTACATATACAATGGTCCTTTGAGAATTCACTCTGAGAATGATCCAGAACTTTGAATGCTTAACAATGGTAAAACTAGTATTTGGCTCAACTAACACGCAGCCAGTAAAAGAAAACCATTGTTTTTTTCAGCTGCAGGATACATAGTTACGTCAATAATGAAAAATCCGATATCTTTACAATACAATACATAGATCAGTTTCACAAACAGATAATTTTTAACCATTGACGTGTTTTATTTGCTTTAAGATAGTGTTTCTTGAATTTTTGCACATCACTTATAAATTTGAACATAATTAGTATCTTGTTCCATGTCTGAAAAATTAATATTCACAGTACGCTATCACTGTCCCATACGAGTACGTGTGGTCAGGAGAAATGCACAGAAACACACCACGTGGTACTGACACTGTTTGCAAAGCAGTGTAAATTTTACCTTCTGATAAGGATCTTCACATAAAAGCACCTACTTTTTTCCTAACTCATTGCATTTTCATGGGCAACAGCTCCAATGTCTCTGCCATGCGGGTGGTGGGACTTACATTCCAATCAGTCCTAACTGAATTCCAGTCAAGTTCCAGCCCCTGAATCATGTGGAATGTGTTCATTACTCAGGAATGAAGTGAGGCATCATTTCGGGAATGAAGGTAGAGCATATTAATACACGGGACACATAACAGACGCGATAACGTTCGGTAGAATAGGTGCGATTATGTTCCGTGTGCAAATAACAGACCGCAACGATATAAAGTAAACGAGCGAAATGCATCGGGGATTATTATCAGAGGGATTATCGAGCATGCAAGAGCTAAATGAAATACCCTTACATTTTTTGGTAGTATATATATTGACACAAATGTATAGACCTCAGAGAAGCATTTCTCAGACCAGAACACCCCAGATGTCTCATTTCAAAGCCTGGAAGTTCCTGGTGTCATTTTTGATCATGTGAAGAGAGAACACACTGGTGATCCGCATGGTGCAACAAAATGAACACAAGTAAAGACGGGGAAAGGTCGGGTGGGGGCGCTGTGGATGTCTTATGAGGAGAGAAACGGTGTCGAAAAGAAATGAATGTATGCACTGCACATGTACACAAATTCGATGGTAAGGTGTGGTTATGTTTTATCTTTTAATATTCTGTGCTGTATGCAGAAGTTGTTGTTTTTTTCACAGCTGCCCCGTTCGTGGGCCGGGATACCGTGCCAGAGAGGGATTAATGTGGAAGTGCCACCAGGATGTCCACGTAGTTGACAGGAAAGAAGCCGGACTGGCCGTGCAGCATGCCCTCGTACCAGTTGTCGTCGATCTTGTTAGTCAGGGTGATGATGTCACCCTCCTTGAAGCCCAGCTCCCCCTCATTCTCCGGGTCGAAGTCGTACAGCGCACGGCAGCAGGGTTGGTCCATGGGGGCTGAGTGACCAAAGAGAGCCGGGTTAAGAGGAAGATGGCGGCGTAATGCTGCGTAATGCATAATGCTGTTCTGGGATCAGTTTGAAGTATATGTATGATGCTGTTCTGGGATCAGTTTGATGTGTCTCATTTCACATCTATGTAAAATACTGACCTAGGATCAGTTTGACGTATCTCATGGCACATCTGGGTATAATTCTGTTCTAGGATCAGTTTCATATGTCTAATGGCACATCTATGTATAATGCTGTTCTGGGATCAGTTTTGAGGATCTCATTGCAAATCTGTGCGTAAGGCTGTTCAGGGATCAGTTTGATGTGTCTCAGTGCACATCAATGTATTATACTGTTCTAGGACCGGTTTGATGTGTCTCATGGCACATCTGTGTGTAATGCTGTTTTGGGATAAGTTTGAGGGATCTCATTGAACATCTATGTATAATACTGTTCTGGAATCAGTTTGACGTGTCTCATGGCACATATATGTATAATTCTGTTCTGGGATCAGTTTCAGGGATCTCATTGCAAATCTGTGCGTAAAGCTGTTCTGGGATCAGTTTGATGTGTTTCATGGCACATTTATGTATAATACTGATCTAGGATCAGTTTGAAGTATCTCATTGCACATCTATTTATAATACTGATCTAGGATCAGTTTGACGGTTCTTATGGCACATATATGTATAATGCTGTTCTAGGATCAGTTTGACCTGTCTCATGGCACATTTATGTATAATACTGATCTAGGATCAGTTTGACGGTTCTTATGGCACATATATGTATAATGCTGTTCTAGGATCAGTTTGACCTGTCTCATGGCACATTTATGTATAATACTGATCTAGGATCAGTTTGACGGTTCTTATGGCACATATATGTATAATGCTGTTCTAGGATCAGTTTGAC